>JAODUP010000689.1:0-251939 GCA_025642065.1 Paralvinella palmiformis | reverse complement strand
GTTCAGTACACTAAGTAGATTAGTCGGAATTACTTTCAAAACAGGATTAGAAATATAATACGGCTAGAATTGTTTAAACCAGTTATTATTATTACAAAGTATGTCACTACGTCACACTTTCATGGATAGTAGAATATTAGAACGCATTTCCTTAAACTGTAGCTTGTGATAGAATGCTTTGACACATCAAATCTGTATTGAAGGTTATACTTTGGCTGCCAAAATGGAATCTATTTTAAACTTCTAAATGCTAACAGTCTGTGGATGTAGTCACAGCAATCAGCTTTACAACAGTCTTATCGTGATAGCGCAGTTAGTTAGAGCGTAGAACTCGTAGCCGAACGTTCGAGGCTCGGTGAGCTGCAATGCTGTCATGCGGCGACTGGTTCACTCATCCATAAAAAATGTGCATCTGACAGGACGTGATGGCAATGTGTTTTAGTAACGCTTTGCCCCTATAACGGCAGCATGCGTTGTATGCCCCATTGGGAGTTGACATATGTGCTGGGTGGAAACAGGTCTGAATCAGGATAATAACATTGTAAATAATATTGTAAAGCGCCCTGGGGCAGCTTCTAGCTGAATAGGGCGCTATATAAATATCACATATTATTATTATACAACAAACATTCCCATGACTGAAAAGTATGAACACATAAGTGTAAACATCAAAGACACCGCAGACCCTCGATGACAAGTCGTTTAAGGAATCTTCTTTCACACCTGAGTTTAAATAAAAGAAATAAGAAGACTCTTTTTCCTAAAATATATGATTGTTAAAATGGATGCTTCCGTTATCCACTACAGATAGTCATTTTCATAAACAATATATTACACAGTTTAATTTATCATGTAAATCAATATTTTTGTCTGTGGATGATATGACATCAATTATTCGTCACTATGACCTGGGACCTAGTATCGAAGTTAACTCTACTTACTTTATTTAGAGGGCATATTTCTGGATGAATGCGTGTATCTTCAGTTTAACGATACACCTGCATATATTTAGATAGTCATTATACGAGAGCGTTAATAATTTAATAAACATTTCCCCGATATGAATGGTAATCTGTAAACATCAACTTTATTTAATTTCGGGTAAATTGTTATACACAATCAAATTGTACGGAATTATTCTTATTGTTCTAAATATTTAATTACACTGACTATATATTTGTCATGAGAACTCTAGCTATGATACTCTTACCTCATATGCCTCAGGTATGACTTATGCCCTTCATCCCTCCTGATACATAGGCCATTGACCACAGTCTTCAAGAGTCTTCTGTCCTGGGCATCATAGGTCCTCGTGAAGAAGACCCTTCCTCTTACAGGCAAGTGTTCTCCGTAAATTCTGTCGTCAACGTTTCTATGGCGAGTAGGTTTTTTATGTGAGGTGGGGTGCTGCCTCCATCGTCAACCCTGCTCCTTTCTCATCCGGACTTGGGACCGGCCAAGGCGGAGTTACACAGGTATGCTTAGAAAATAAATAGAGCCATACAAGATAGTGCTATATGTTTTGTCCAATATCATACAACAACAAAACTATTGTTAAAAACAGCTATTTGTCCTGCAATGGATACTTCATAGAATTATTACAGAACCATTTTATGTTGAGTTGTTCCTATTTATAAACTAAAGTTATATTGAAAATAGGAACGTGGAGACTATATTTCCCTGCATTCAAGAAAAGTTGATCTAGAGCTGTATAATCCATGTACCATTTGCGTCCTTGGAGGCACGCCGTTTAAGTGTTTGGTTTGGTTTGGTTATCCAGCATTTAAATGACTGTAGCAGGCACAGTACGCTCTTAAAGCATTATAAGTACTCCTGACTCAGGAATAGAAACACTGCATCGCATCTCGAGCGGTGGCATTGGACACGGCTCGCGCGGTTGGTGTGTTTTATATAACAAGTTTACTAGTATATAAAATTCACCTCGGTTGTATGTGGGAATAGAATTATCTTTCCTAGGTCCAGTTATGTCCAGTTTGTACTATGACATTCAAGATTAGCTCTAATCTGCTTGTCATAAATAACATGTAAGAACTACAATAGTTAGAATAGCATAAATTAGGTCAGGTTTGAAAATAATTCAAACAGTACGGAAGCTATGACGCGCTAATACGGTCTGCTTCAGTGCAGATGTCAGTCTTTTAATAGCAATTAAGCTTCGTGACGCCTGCCCGTTGTAAAAACTGATCTTTGAAGACGGTAACAATTGGGTTATATAGTTTATATAGTATTGCTTTGAAGAAAGATACAGCAATTGAAAAATAGCTATAAATAGGGCTGCTTAGATAATTAGTGAGCTCCGGTGGCCTGGCGGTTAAGCACCCGGCACTTGGTGCCAACGGTCGCAGGTTCGAACCCCGCAAGAGGTCGAAACTTTTCCAGGGATTAATTTCTCGGCTCACTACATCGTGGGTGGCTGACCACGTTAAATGGCGCTGCCGTCTCCACTGAATTATTTAAAATAAAGGGGGACGTTAAAAACCCCCTGAGGACGTAAAACACTCTGGCAGTGACCACCCTCAGGGTATTTCGGCTCCATCTTCCCGTACTGCTCCCCTGTGAGTGGTGGGGGAGGAGATTTCTCAACCACTCCAACATAGAGGCTGTGCTGATTAAGCGACAGCCTGGGGATTCTCCCCGAACAACAAAACCAAACCATTAAGCTAAACATTCTCACTACTGCCGTGATCTGACTTGGGTGTTCTACTCCCAAACTCTACGGCTGTAGGTGATTCGCATTTTGATTTTGCTTGGTGGCTTAGGGACTGGTGAGACATTACACATGTCTCAGCAAGAAAAGTCGCCACTGGATTCAGTCCCCTGAAGAAACGTCCAGAGTTTGAATTCACGGTTCGAGATTATCTGTGCCTGTGCCTTATTATACACAGCTAAAACACACACACACAGACACACACACACACACACAGAGAGAGAGAGAGAGAGAGACAGACAGACAGACAGACAGACAGAGAGTACTCGTGCATCTGAAACATACAACTACTTTGCATAATTAAATGTAAATATTCCCGGTTTTCCGCCACTTTTGTATACATGGTAGATTAAATGGGTCGAACGATCTCCAAAGGTAATGAAGCGAAATGGAAAATTAAACATTTGGACTCAATTGATAGTAATCTATGATCAACCAGGCTACCAGACAGGTCATGGGGGATGATTAAATAATACATAGCAAGTAAAATTAGTGATAAATTGTATTTGTGAAGAAAAAAAAAATGTTTGCGCATAATTCACTGAACATCGCAAGCCTATAGTTATTTCTATTAAAATACTTTAGATTATTCAATTCAGTTAAAATTGTTTATTTCAACGTTCATATTGCATCATTTTAATGACACTCAAACCCACATAGAATGTTGGAAAGGGAGGATGCTTGACGCATTGGTTATATAATGCATCCTTCCTTATTGAACACCCATAGAGTGTTTAAACTCTTATTTGATCAATATTATCTTATTGCACAATTTCTATTGATCTGAATCAATATATCCCCGTTGTCTGTCTGTCTGTCTGTCTGTCTGTCTGTCTGTCTGTCTGTCTGTCTGTCTGTCTCTCTCTCTCTCTCTCTCTCTCTCTCTCTCTCTCTCTCTCTCTCTCTCTCTCTGTCTGTATCTTTGTCTCTCTGTCTGTCATAGAACATCAAATAAGCGAGTTACAATCCAAAATTTTGCATCAGAATAATTCCTTCCTTCAACAAAATCTGAGGTATAACCTACATTACTGAACCTCATATCAAAACACATCTTCCTTTTATATTACTAACCTACTTTAACCTTGATGTTTCTAATCTTATAAACTATAATGCATGTACTAACATTAAATTTCTTGCGTAGACGTTCCCTTGCAATCTGAAGAAAGGATGGCAAAGACGAACATCACGGCATTAATGGCTATATAGGTGGCCTATTAAACTGTACTGGCATGGATAATTGGACATGTTTCTGTAGTATAATAAAAGAAAGGTACAGAGGATGGCACATGTGACTACTACAGACAGAAAAGGCATATAATGGTTTAGATCATTGGGACAATAAATCTGAAGGAAGAAGGTCAAATGGGATTTTGACAATTCGTTGTTTACATCACGCCATCAATCGTCAGAGACATTAATTACTGTTTTACTTTATATATCGCAACTTGTAAATTCAGGAAGCCTTTCACGGTGCATCAAAATATTCTAATCAATGAATAAATAGCTGCTTTAAAAAAAATGTACATCACAAGAAATAGAAATGTCAGTGTCTTATAAATATTGCGCCATCACACTGTAAGATGAGAAGATCTATGAAAATGAGCATAATATTGTTCTTTATAATTTGAAATACAAAAACCTTAATTAGCATACGTCTGTTTTTGTGTTCTTCTTGCCACAAAACGCACATATACACACACGCACACACACACACACACACACAAACCAACACTTCAAACACCATAGCATAACCTAATAGATTCTTATCCTAATTATAGTGCCTGGGGTTTTAAAAAGTAATATATCAAAATTAGAAATAAAAAGGATATTACAAATCTCTAAATAAAACCCACCTAGATAGACCACATACCATTGAAAAACATCACCAGATAATTTACAAAAATTTATTTAAAAGGATACAATGTTCGCGGATGAATAAAATAAATCAAAAACGCTAAAATCCTTTGACGACAAATTAAAACAATTCAAAGAAATGTACTAGTGCTGAATTTTACACAATTGATACTGATAGTTCCGTTGATTGTATATTTTATTTAAAGTGTTGATATGTAAAGGATGTTTTGTATTAATATTTATTATATCCCATGGGAAAAGCTTTTGAAATTTGTACAACAATAGATTATTTATATAAACAGCCTGGCTTTGGGAGGAAATACGTGTTCGGTATCCTGTTTATAAATATGTGTTTAATATGCTAATTATTATGTTTTGATCGTCGCGTTACAGCCTTATTGTCTGGGTGTAATTTGTGCAGTCTCAATTAGCACATAATGTAATTAGTCAAGAAACGGATATTATTGTCTTCGTACCTGTCCTCACCTCCTGTCTAAAACAATCAGTAAGTAATTAAGTTAGTAAGTGTATTAAAATTAACAATGGAATGTTGCTATGACATCTGCACTTACAGCATCTGATATGAAGCAACATTACCAATCTTGTCTTGTTGTTATTTCAGGTAAAGAGGAAGGTCTAATTAAATGATAATGACAATCTTTTATCAATAATGTCAAGCATCAGCAGAAGAGTTCAACATTTATAGAAATAACTCTATCCTTATTTTTGTTTACCTTATATATCCTGTAGTAATATTAAATTTTAGTTCTATTTTTGATTTTAAGAAATAAATTTAATTTATTAATTCAATCTCGGAAGAAAGTTACTAACTCCGACAAGTGCAAAGGTTAAGGACTGTGTACTTTACGATTATTGTTTTATTAAGGGCAGAATATTAAATAAAGTATGTTCAATAAAACATTTGTGTCAGATACCTGTACTTTGACGTTATGATTGGCGCAGCTTCCTGAATACGTGGTCGTTTTATAGTCACTCATAAATATGGGAGTAAACGATCCAAATGAATAATTTGTGGCAAAAAAGTGGAAGAAAATAAATATATTATCTTTATATAATAATAATAATTTAACAGAAATTGCTCTAAGGCGCTTAACATTTAAAACCCAATTACAACATATTCTGAGCTCATATAGATCAAATACATTTCATACAAAATAAACTGGTTTAATATTATAAATACACCAATTTATATAAATGGGTTTTAGGAACATTACAAAATATGTATCAACTTTGTGTTGAACAAAGTCATTTACTTATGTTAAATAGACAAACTACAGCTTGTCATAATAAGATTATCTTATAAAATGGTCGTCTTGCAAAAGGTTTTAGTTTCTTGGTAAAGGTAACTGTGTAAAAATTCGTCCCTCTTAGATATTGTTATCTCCTGTTATTATGACAATTTGATTAAGACTGTCTGTGTCTTCCATGCTGTCTCATCATTTCCTTGTTAACATTAATGTATCTTTACAGAAACAATCTGTTTCAGCTAAAGTTATTTCATATAGAAGATATAAGTCAATTGACAAGGAGGCTTTTCTTGCTGATCTGCGAGTCTCTTCTCTGGTATTGGATCCATCGTATTATGTGAATCATCTGGTGGATTTCTATGATAGTACATTGAGAGACATTGTAGATGAACATGCACCTTTAAGGACAAAGGAAATGCCAAGCAGACCAATGCTTCCATGGTATAATAAGAACATACAGGCTGCAAAGAGACACAGAAGGTATTGTCAGCGGCTGTGGATCAGGACCAGTTTGTGTGTTCATTTTGAAATGTTCAAGGTCAGTAAAATTCTTGTTAAAAATACCCTTGCTTCTGCTAAATCTGAATATTATAATAAAAAGATCAAAGCATCCAAGGGAAATCAAAGGACTGTTTTCAGTGTTGTGAATAAAGTATTACATAAAAGTCAAACTGTCCTTCCAAATAATATCAACTCAGATAAAGATATGGCCCATTCTTTTAATAACTTCTTCTGTCAAAAAATATTAACTATACATAGTGGGTTCCAGTCCAGCACCTTATCACAGGGTAAGACATTTGTAGAAGAGTCCTGCATATCCATGATGGATACATTTGAGCCTTTTATAGAGACTGATATCAGACAGTTGCTGAAAAAGTCATCTAATGCTTTCTGTGCAGTTGACCCTATGCCTACATGGCTTGTGAAAGATTGTCTGGATGTTCTGATAAACCCAATTACAAATATAATTAATAAATCATTATCTCTGGGTGTTTTCCCAAGATCCATGAAAGATGCCCTTGTAAAACCATTAATAAAAAACCACACTATGGACTGTAATATTCTAAGCAATTACAGACCTGTTTCAAATCTTACATTTTTATCTAAAGTTATAGAAAAGGCAGCTGCTTTCCATCTAAACAAATAATAACCTGAATGAATCACTACAGTCTGCCTATAAAAGTGGTCACAGCACTGAATCAGCCTTGGTTAGGGTGAAAAATGATATTATGATGTCAATTGATCAAGGTAAGCCAGTAATACTTGTTCTTCTGAACCTGTCTGCTGCATTGGATACAGTTTATCATAATGTACTTTTCTCTAGTTTAAAAGACATGTTTGGTCTGTCAGGTAAATTACTTGAATGGTTTGGATCCTATCTGGAACAATGCTCCCAGAGAGTGTCTGTTCATGGTATTTTATCTAACATTCAGTTTTTGTTATCTGGTGTACCACAGAGTTCAGTTCTTGGTCCTCTGGTTTTCACAATGTATACTGGTCTTCTTGGGATCATTGTGCAGTGATAAGGGATTATATATCACTTTTATGCTGATAACACACAGCTGTATATATCACTGGATCCTGACAATGAGTTAAATTTCTCCTTTTCCTTGAAGAATTTAGAACATTGTATTGTTGATATTTGGCTATGGATGACTCGAAATCTTCTAAAACTAAATGATAATAAAACAAATATTTTATATTTGGCATCACCACATTGTGTTAAATCCCTAATGACACCAGTATTACAGACGGGTGCATCTTCCATTACCCCTAATGGTTCAGTAAACAATCTAGGGGTAATTTTTTATCAATGTATTAACATGCATGAACATGCTACATCAGTATGCCGAGCTGCCTACTATCATCTTAAGAACATCCACTGTTTAAAAGCATTCTTGACACAAGAAACACTTGTAACTGTAGTCCATGCCTTTGTTACATCTCGTATAGACTATTGTAACTCCCTGTTATATGATATATCTGATTATAACACTAATCGCCTTCAGCGAATTCAGAATAGTGCAGCTCGCATTGTAACAAATACTAGAAAATATGATCATATCACCCCAATTCTTCAAAAACATTGGCTACCTGTTAGATTTTTTTACAACTTATAAATCTATTAATGATATGGCGCCAGAATACCTGTGTGAACTAGTTTCCATTAGAAAGTCATCCCGAAAACTCAGGTCATCCAGTCAGATACTATTGTAGGTGCCAGGATCTCGGCTCAAGTCATATGGTGATTGTGCGTTTAGTTTTGTAGCCCCCACTTTGTGGAATAGGTTGCCGGCAAATATTAGAAATGCGTCGTCTCTTGAAAATTTAAATCTCTTCTAAAAACACACCTATTTAAGGTCGCTTTCACAGATAAATAATTATTATCTTTTAAATCATAACAGGGTTTTTACAGACATATTATTTGGGGTATTATTATATTACATATTATTTGTAAAGCGCCTCCTGCTAGTAAGGGCGCTTTATTAAATATACATTATTATTATTATTATTATTATTAGTAGTAGTATTATGAACTTTTAGTAGAGCAGTTTCTGTAGAGTGAAATTGTTTGTAAGCAAACTGAAAAACATTAGGCAGGTGATTACAGTTTAAATGAACGTTCAAACGACAGGATACAGCTTTTTCTAATACACTGGATATGAATGATAGATTAGAAATAGATTTATAACAGTTTAGGTCATTGGCTGGTACAGATGATTTGTTAAGAAGAGGGATTACATGGACATGCTTAAAATGAAAAGGGAACACTCCAGAGCTTAGTGATATATGTATTATCTTAGTAATTGGAACAATTAGTGCGCGAAGACAAGATTTTAGCTATGGAGAGTCCTAGTTATACAGTTCCAGAGTTGGTGAGGATGGTCAGAGTTGTTGGAGATCATATTCCTATAAAAGTCAGATTTAGCTTTATTCATGATTCTATTGCAGAAATTGCATTGTTTAGTATATCTAGACCTGTTAAGTTGTGTGTGTGATTTGCTCCATATACGTTCTAAATATCGTCGACGCACTTTGGCATTGATAATCTGACAGGTGCGTGTTTGTCAAGTAAGGTTTTAAGTGTAGTGTGGTATTGTTCACATAATTATGATAAGTCAGCTTTATGGTTGGTGATAAGTTTCAATGCAAACAGCCTCGTAACTAGAATAGATATGTACAAAATGGGACTACTTTAAATTTATTGGATACCAGAAAGCCAACACCACCTCCACGTCCAAACTGACGTGGTTAGTGGTAAATAGTCAGGGTGGGGGAGTAAATATCAGAAATACAAGAGGTTGTGTTATAAAGGCTAGGCCTTAATCAGGGCGAGAAAATCCAGTTTCTTAGATATTACCAAGTCAGTGATACTGGCTGATATATTATGGACGGATCTATCGTTGCCTGGTAGTCAAGCTGATATTTTGCAGGTTAGTAGGGCTTGGATTCAAATGAATGTCACCTGCTAGTAGTATACAAATAGTAAGAAACATATTATGAGATTTAGTTATATGTATAAGACTGTGAGGAGGTGAGAAGGTTATCGCTCTGCCGGAACTATTAGACTTTAACTTAGAGACAGTTTCCCAGATGATATCAGAGATATAATAGGCTAAGATATAGTTTTTATTTGGGACGATTTTAACATCAACATAGGGTAAAGGTACATTTCTGTTTGTAACGATAAAAGATTTGTGTAGGGTTAGGGAAAATGACAAGTTGCATGCAATGTGGATACAAGTGATAAACATAAACAAATATTGGAAAGTAAATGTCCTGTGAAGGTAACGGGGCCAATATGCCATTGATTAGTGTGAAAACAACTAGAACTCTGCTGGAAACAGAAAATCAATTAGGAAAACAATTTAGAAAAATATCGCGAAAACAACTTGAAAAAGAATCAGAAAACAACTCGGAAGAACTAACAGACAGAACAGTTCTAGCTATTGCTTTCGTAGTTATGACCTACTTAAAGAGAGAAATTGAATACTGGCGACACTACCAAGATCTAAAAAAACTTACATAATTACTTATATATATATATATATATATATATATATACACTTACAAAATTACCATAATCAGACATGGTTCCATGCCAGATGACCACAAATGTTTTAAACATTTAACCTCTACACCTCATATTTTGATTATAATTGCTGTATTGTGTTATTTCACATATCAAATGTCACTAGAGTGAACAAAATCTGTCTAGGGTATGCCTTGAGTTATGGGGGAGGAAAATTAGCTAAACGTTATCTACATGTTTGCTGCATCACAGAATAATGAAATAAAACATACCAAAGACCAAAGTTAATATAATCTTTTATTTTAGACACATATGAGAATACATGCAACTTGAAACACATAAAAAATAATTTTTCTGATCTTTCTAGCAACTTATTAACATTTAGTTTTGTCATATGAGAACTTCCTTCCAGTGTCATTTTCTGGAGACACTGTCAGGTACAGCATAAGATGATGTTGAAGCTGCTAACTCTCTCCCTGCAGAGTTTCAAATCATTGCATAGACTGGTGATTATCCCGATGAACTTGTTCTTAACGTAGATGAAACCAGATTAGATTGGAAAAGAATCCGTTCACGAACCTTTCTTGCATTTGATGTTTTATTGCTACTTTTGTGCACATGGTAGGTTAAATGGGCCCAGCGACCCCCAAAGATAATGAAGCGAAGTCAAAGATGAAACACCCTTCAGATATGCGAACGCCGAAATTCGAACTCGGGTGGTAGTGATCTGTAGCACAACACGCTACCAGATAGACCACGGAAAGCGCAGTAGTACTAATAGGGAACACTTCAATTAGATGTTGCTCACAAATAAGCTAAAGAACATCTGCGCAAATACTCGTTTATTAATGTGTTGTCAAAATCATCTGCGATATTAAATAAGTTTAATACCGTTCTAATTTCGGAATTGTTCACCAATTCTCAGAGGAAGTTGAACCTATTCTAACCTAAATTTATCAGCTCCTTTCAAAGAAGCCACACCACCTGTTCCATATGCATTTTTTTTGTAACAACTCATTTGGAAAGACCATAATAACGTAAGGTGATATCTTCACACAAACCCTTCTGATTCATATTGTGTAATCATGTAGGCTGAAACAAACCAAGGTAAAGATGATAGCAGAGATAACCTTTAAATACATCAAAACTAGAGGTTTGGAGTTTCTTACTTGTTTTGTTGAAACGTTCCAGCACTACTTCCCAAATAACTGTTAAAATAGCATATTTCATCTTTACCAACTTGTGGTATAAATTCTTTGCAACTTGTTTACATTCTGGCTTTTCTTTTGAATCTTGATAAATATATTTGACAGTTTGTAAAATACCTGTATATCCATTTTTAATTATTCGGACTGCTTCATAGTGTGCAGACCATCTAGTCACACTTAATTTCTTGTTACAATTGATTGCCCTGTGTGTGTTTAAAATTCCCCATCTTCGTGGGGATCGAGAAAAGAAAACGTACAACTTCAGGAAGATAGTCAACCTCTTCAGCCACAGTACTCACTGCCTTTTTCTACAACATGATTATGAGAATGAGCTCTGTATGGTACACAGCATGTATACCTGTTAATGTTTTTAAAGCGTGATTGCAGCCCTTTCTCCGAGCTATTCATGCTAAATGCATTATCGTAGGATTGACCACTGATATTTTAAGTGAAATTTCATGTTCACCCATGTTTCACGTCAGACGTAGAGACGCGATTAATAGAGTAGTATTTATTGTCTAGGTTGTTTATTTGATTCACAATTTCATTTTGTATATGTTTTCACGTCATTTCTATCAATTCTTCATACACGGTTTGTGATAGGTAATTAACAATTACTTTTTTTTTCATTTTTAGATTTCTCAAGATGTTCATGTAAAAATGGGTCGAACTCTGAAATACGTTCAATGGCCCCATGGGGTTTCCATTATTTGATGAGCCCCAATTCTCCTCGTGACATCTAAATTCCAAGCCTCCTTCACTTAAAAACTTCATAACAACTACAACTCTTCAGTATTCAAAATAGTAGTGTATGGGTTTTTTCCTCATCTGCTCCTCAAGTTGCTGACCCACGGTATTTTTATTTCAATTTCTTATTATCCAACACAACTTTGCTCTGTTATGTTCCATGCTGTCTTCATGGTCCTAGAGATTTCTGAGTACAATCATCCAGTCAGAAAACCGACCTGTTGTAAGTGAAATTTGTCATTTAGAAACAAATCAGTATATATACAGTCTTTGCTCTTTCAGTAAACTAACTAGGATCTCATCACAGTCTGGACATTTTTCAATCTGTTTTCATGTTGTTTGTTTGAGAAACTTCTTCTTTTTGCTCCTTATAGACTCTGATGGATTATGTATATACATAATTTGCTTTTTTTAAATATTATTTTGTAAACAAAAACGTAGATATTTTGCATTAAACAATTCTGTGTGTAATCATTATCAACTGTTATGTGCGAGGTCACTGTATTCTTTGAAATCATTTAATTTACTTTATGTTTCCAGTTTCTGCTCTGTTTGTTCTTGTTTCATGATACTTTCATGTTGATTACTGTGATCATCATCTGTATCAAAAATGTCAACAGTGGGATGAGAATTCCTAGAAAGAGCTCACGTGGTTTGTGCACTATCACTTGCCTGACTGGGGCTTGCATGGCTTACTTCAGCTGTAGATGAAGACAAACCTTTACTTGACATTGTAAAATAGTTTGATAGTTGATTTGGACATTTAGACTTTTCTTCAGGTCGCTTTTCCTTGAGTTTGCGGGTTTTTTTTATTCAATTAAGTGCTTTCTTAACCTCATTGATATTCCTCTGGGGGTCTTGAGTTCTGTTAAAAAAGAAAACAAATTATTAGTCACAGCAGGATAGAGCTCCATTATGTGTAGCTTACGTTCGTAATATCAAATGTGAGTCGAGTCCCATTATTGTATATTTTACTCTTGAAGGGGATACTTTGTCCACATTTTGCCATAACTCTAACCACCTAATCTAAATTAACCTAACCTAATCTCTATTGTATATTTTACTTATGAAGTGAAAACTATATCTACATTCTGCAAGTTAGGTTTATAGAAATTATAAACAAGCTAATTTAAATAATTGAGTTTTAAAAACCTTACAACGTATTTCTTAACCTTTTCCACAGCCTCTGAGCTGATGCTTGTCACTAAAGACGGAGCACGGCTCTGCACCAAATTTTCCCCTAATTGTAGGCGGTTTGTCATATATATATATATATATATATATATATATATATAAGAGAGAGAGAGAGAGAGAGAGATGTATTAATATATTCCAGTCAAGAAATTGGACTACGTTCTTACAGATCCCATCATTTATGTAGTGACTAATTAGCCTTACCTTTCTTATTTAATATTACCAAAACATACATATATAATTCATCTATTTCTGAAGTCCTAGTGTATTATCCAATATATGTTCTAGATTTATCAGAGACGTAAAAGAAGTGTTGCAACCGGATACTACTTTAATGGAAAAATTCACAGGTTTCTTCACCTGTTGCTTGGATGAGAAAATAATGAATTCGATCTTATCCTTATTCAATTTCATCACGTTGCTGGTCATCCAAATACTTTTGTCTGCAATACAAGCTTCAATTGATTATGAACTATCATCCCATTTATCACACGGCTTTCAAGTCATTTAAAGTAATCCGCATTGTTTCTATTTTATGCCGTTTAATAAGTTAGCCAATTAATTTACCACATACACGGTAATTGTTCGGTCACAGTACGGATCCCTCCCGTACACCAAAATGAAGACGTACATCTAGTGGTGTTTATTCGGGACTGAAACACACTGAGTTCATTCGGTGAATACCTTTATCCTGAGGCCAAATAAAAGGTTTCATTATTTTTAAATGAGCTATTGCTTCCTAATCTGCATAAAAATAAGGCATAATGCGGTAATGCGTCTTTCACCGAGAGCCTCAGCAATGTCACTGTACTTTCAAGAGAGCAGCTTCTACTGAATGACCTCTACGATAAGTAGATTGGTAACTGTCATGGGGGTAATTGTGCTATTGTATTCTTATATATGCCTTGTTACTACTTTTTTCAGTATGTTTAGGATGAAAGGAAAGTTAGGTATAGAACGATAATTTTTAATACTTAATCCAAATGTCTTAAGCAGCGGTGTTGTGGTGAGTAATTGCAAACACAACAGCATCACCGACTCCGCCCTGTACCTATTTATAATGACTGTTATCAGTTGCAGAAATTTACCGACACATGACTTCAATATCCAAGTAATCAATGGAGCTGTCACATCACTTGTTCGAAGACTTGGTGATTATGTCTTTGACCTAAACTTCAGACGATATTCGAAACATCTTTAGCCATTTACCATCAAACATAATATCCGCATCCATCGAGATATTACAGGTAATATTTGGGGAATCAGAAATGAATTTATTCCTGATGGTGTTGTTGAATTACTTCCCATCTAGTTCCTTGTTAATTTGAAGAGTTTATTTTGATCTTTTCGCAGTCATTTCTCTTTGTGGAATAGAAACACTTATTCTCCTCGAATAGTTGTGTATTGATTTTGTATATACAGAGTTTCATAGTTTCTGTATATTTCATTATTCACTATTAATGAGTTGGTTGCCAGGTCCTCGCTGCTTTCCTCCTAATTTTCTTTGCGGATCTAAACTTATCAGAGTATCGAGGAGCTTCCTGTTTTAACTTAATGATTTTTAGAACAAGAGGGAACATGTCGATTATTGATATTTTGAAAACCTTATGTAATCCGGCTCCTCCATATTAATGACGAGCTATACAGCCAGATGAGATCAGATCTATATGATATATATTATATATATATATATATATATTATATATATATATATATATATATATATATATATGGGGGCATTAATTTCTTATCAAGTTAAATACCAAACTGTAAGCACACATTAATAATAATAATGGTAAAATCCAATCCGAAATACAATTTTAGATGGTATTCCTTTGAATATAATTAATTTCCCCAGAAATCTTCATTATGGAAACAATTATGCAGTTCTTTGCACTCCAAAACATAAATAAAACCTGGCACTAAATGTTTTATTACTCGGTTAGAAGATTTAAAAAAAAGTGAACAACATGTGTTCTCGTGTTTCGTACACAATTAATTTACTGATTAAGCAAAATAGAGCCACATGGGGTGGTCAGTTACCCATCAGGAAAAAATGTCGTTGATCCAACATTGGGTCAACGAAATATGCGACGTTGACACAACGTAGTTCTGATATCTGGGTTGATTTGTAATAAAGGAGGTGGACTAAAACTATGAGTTATAAAAAAGAGCCTAATCCTGGATATATCATGGCTATATTTTCTGAGAGTTTCTGTCTCGCCTGGAAAGTGTAGGAAGATTTCGGTAAGATTTGTATGCCAATCAATGTTAAATAAACACAAGCCTTAAGTGTAGACGGTAATATATATGTATATATATATATATATATATATATATTACAGTTAATCTGTACAATAAGCTAATATATATATATTAGCTAAACTTTTCAGGTAATCTGCATTAAATCTCAGTTAGCAATAGACGTATTACCTAAATATTTAAGGTATTATACATATTACATGATTATACACATTAACTGTAACACACACACACACACACACACACACACACACACACACATATATATATATATATATATATAATGTACTAGATCTCGGTGTATATATCGTACTAGGTCTGGTGATACATTACGCATGTCAGCATGAAGAGTCGCCGCTCATGATTTAGTTCCCTGGTGAATCATCCAGAGTTTTAATTCACGATTGGATATTCTCTGTGCCAGTGCCTATTTCCAGACTGATAACATACCCCCACACACAAATCAATGAAGGTGTGTATGTCGTATTATTATTATTATTATTGTCAACGTGTGCATATTCAAAAGACCTATATTTAGCCTTTCTTTGAGTAACACATTGACGCCATCAAGCAACTTTTATTATCAAATAAAATACTATGAAGTAACTGGGTCAAGTTACGAGAACTTCATTCTCACGATATTGGCCCAGATAAATGTTCTGCGTCATGACTTTCTGACGTAATATATGTCGGATGACGAGTTTGGCCCATTTGTTCTTAGATCAAGCAGTAGATTTATCAACTAAATACACAAACCATGGACTATATAGATTTCAGATATAAATTGCATTCTTGTTTAAATTTCATTTCCTTCAATTCACTATAACTGACGATGATTGATGTTTTGTGCACATGGTAGGTTAAATGGGCTGAGCGACCTCCAACGGTGATGAAGCGAAATCAAAGATGAAACAGCCTTAATACAGACAAAGACTATTTATATTTAAGCTCTCTGATACAGATATGCCCACGCCGATGTTCGAACTCGGGTGGTAGTGATCTATGATCCAACGCGCTGCCACGGCGGCCCCCCTAACTACTGTCGTAAAAATTGGACATTTCATGCACGAAATCATAAACGCATACCCATGATATTTATGAAAGCCAATCCAATCTATTTATTTCAGAATATAAAATTCCATATAGATCTACATATGAATGATGATACAGTGAAGTATTATATAATACACATAACAATTATAAATTGTGTATTTTCGTCCATCTACTGATCTAGCACAAGAGCTAGAATGTTAATAAAATAATATCATTATAGTATTATTAATGCAGTTTAATGGTACTATTTAATATAAATGAACTGTACCCATATATAAGGTTAGTAAATGCGTGTTTTCTAGTCATCTGGGCGGTAGTTATAACCCTTCTTGATATCCATAGTCATAGACGTCGGTGTGTGTGTGTGTGTGTGTTTGTGTGTGTGTTTTAGGTTACAGACACAGAGCATCAACACATCTAATTTAATATATGTAATTTAATATATTTATTACATATCTTAAGAATAGCATGGAAATATGAACTTCGATTCCCGCTCTCTTCTTCTCGTCACTACGCTAATTCATAATTATTAGTTAAAGCAATGTGGGGTTGAATAAACACGATCCGATTAGAACCCTAATAATAGGACAGATACACCGCCATCTAGCGGCTTTTACAGCCAAGTAAAAACTAAATGTACAGCTTCAGGTTAATTTCTTTCTTGGGCTCATCAGTCAATGATGGATGAAATTTTGGGTGTAGTCTATTTGTAAACATATGTAGGGGTCTACAGTTTCCATTTTGAGGCTCTTTAAATTTATTATCATGTCGGTTAAATTACTTGGCTTAGTGATAATTTTAGCCGCTAGGAGTATATCAGTAAATGATGCTATAAAAGGTTAGTGTTTATAAATATTATTATGTGTTTACTTAACATATGATATCTATTATCTGCCACTGACTGTCACTGTCAGTCAGATACCAAGATTGTGGTCAACATAAGTTTGGTCATGATATTCATGTATATGAAGTCTATAATCTCTATCATCAGTTTGTTTCTTTTAAATATAAACAGTTGCCATTACATATGTGAAGTTTAAAGGATGTCCATTGAATAGCACATGCTTTTAAATGCATCACAAACACACCATCATCATGATCATGACCATGAACATCATAAACATGTCTTGGACTCTGCTATCTTGGTCACTGGTGACTGTTAGACTAGGTCTAGAATAGATCTAGTAGATCTACATGACAGCTAATATACAGGACCCTTTCCCGACACATGGGTGGCTGAGTGTTGTGATGTATCATTATATGTCCTGTTAGCCTTTGACAGGATGGATTCCCAAGAAATGGTTTTCATTTAGCTGCTTTAGATTAGTTCTCAATGAGTCTATCTGTTCCAAAAGGTTATATTACTGGAGTGTCGATCCACTGTTAGATCCATGTGAAGCACTTACCTGTGCAATGGTAATAGACTTTTAGACACTGATGGTGCCTATCTGATTGAGGTTTTAAAAAAATTCCCAAATGTATGTTATTGTATTAAACAACAAACTAGGTAGTGTCATTGATAACTGCCAACCCTGATTTTAACACTAATAATAACAGCCAGAGAAAGTATCTATGAACATTGAAATTTGATTGGGTAATGTTACACTGAAGTTGTATATATAAATACCAAATAATGTGTTGATAAATAAAAGGCTGGTGCTGATTATTAAGATAATTATAACTTTCTAGCAGGATACCCAACATTGCCCAGGAAATAAAGTACTCAGTTGGTGACCACTTTATTGAAATAAAGATTCATGGTAATTGTGCATAAATATACTCATTTTAAACACGACATTTATATTCTTTGTAAAAGAGAGACACTGTTCATAGCAACTTGACTTCCTGCAAAACAATTCTTGGTTTTCAGGCTTCATTCAGTATTATCTTGGTTTTTCAAACTGGAGCATTTGCATAAAGACTGTTTAGACTGTGAACATCCAGCATAGGACAGTCCATGAGAGAAGGGCTCTCCCAACTTGGAATCCTGCTATCTCCAATGTCCGACCTTAGATTGTTGTTGGCAGACAAGGGGTCAATTCCACATCATATTTATCAATTCCGTTTTTACAGACTCTTTTTTTTACTCTGAGTACCTATTTGGAATACCTACTCTGGGTAGTTTATATTCCAAGTAGGGGATTGTCATGGAAGAAATATTTTTGAATTAAAAAATTAATTTGTGGACTTAATTTTTTGTAGGAAACTTCAAATCCAATTAAAAATGTATCTATTCCTTTTTTTTTTAAATAATTCCAGAATTGGAATTGATGGTCAATTCCCATTCATTACTGGTTGATGGGCATGTTGGAATTTGGAGTCTCTTAAACTAAAATGGCATATCATTGCGAATGGTGGATATCCTACTTATTTTAGGTTGACATGAATTGGTGGAACTTCTGGAGGTTCCAGTGAATTTAGAAACTCTGTTGAATAGTTGACCGCTTGAGTCTGATCAAGAACTCTGTCAAGTCATGCTTCTTGCTAGCTCTTCAGGTAGCTGACAGTGTTTATTTAATGCTGGTTCCTGTACTTTCAGCTGCCATTTGATGTGAATGTTGTTTAGCAGTTTTGTCCTCATATGACCTCAGAGTTCAAATCTAAGGTATCTGTGACATTCACCATCAACTGTTACCCTAACTGAACCTCGTTGAACAATTCCAGACTGTTCCATATTGATTTGCATCAGTAACAATGAGACAGACCAACATTCACATATTAGATTACTGGCCAACTGATTAAATACCATTATATACTTAATTAGTTCTAGCTGTATTTGTTTATTAATCACTTAATTTGTTTTTGCTTTTGGAGCATTTAATGGCCTCTCTGTTTGCCCTTTCTTCCTACAGAATGTTATATGGATTAATAAAAAAATAATAGAGTAATGATGAAAGTTGGCACTCTTATTAAGGTGCTGTTTCCCTGGAAATTCATATGATTACGAATGGAATAATATTTAATTATCATCATATTTTGTTTATTTGAGCTAACAACTAAAGTTATTATGTTTATCTGTTATGGGTAATCCCTCACAGATATAATACTAAATCGGTTTCTGTGTGTGATATATATGTGTGTGTATGTATATATATATTACAGGTAATATGTATATTACCTGAAAAGTTCAGGTAATATCAGGGCCAGAAAAATCGGTGGCATGGGCACCTATTTTTCTGGCCTTGAATATTATAGATTAACTGTAATATATATGTGTGTGTGTGTGTATGGCATATGCACATATATATATATTTATAAACAGTGATAATAATGTTATTGGAAGTTATTTTAAATATTGACCATCTGGATAGAAGTGAATGGGAATAATTCAGTTCATGCAATTAAGCCGTTTGATTTTCACTCATCAACATAAAATAACTAGTTAGAGGTAATCCTCTGAGGACAGGTCAATGGTCTTTTCACAAAGAATCAAATAATAACAGCCAAGTTTCTTGCCATACTGTTTATATGTGTATAGATAAATACCATGTTCGTAATGCACAGAAGATATTTGTGGCTATAAATTATAATACCATAATCCAATAGTGACACATACAGGCGTTACAACAATACTGGTGGTTTGTATAATTTGTTCAACTAAAACTGTAGAGTTAACCTGTAGCAGTCAAATTGATGAAATACACATGTGTGACCTAATTTTTTAATAATTAATCAATTAAGGCATATATATAAGATAAGTCTTGAAGCATCTGAAATTGATTGTTGCAATAGCCCATGCAATGACACCACCCACCCCTGCCACACTATCTCCCTTATCAGTGAATGTATCATTTCTCATCCACTACATTAATGATTCAGTTATATTTTATGGCTCATTATTCATGACCAGTATACCCCCTGAGGCTCAAAGGTTGTGAAATTTATTAGCTTGACAATAACTGGCTTCATATATCATATTGATAGATATAATTTGTGTTTATATAACATTGTGTTGCAGTACCAGTAGCAGTATAACTATAGCATTGTGTTACAGTAGCACGGTGACTAGAGCATTCCAGTGCAAAAGTCCATGTTCAAATCCAGCTCACACCTGTAATTGTGCCATGTTTCCCTCCCACTCCTCCCTTGGGCCAGGGTATCCTTGGATTGGACTAGTGCCAAGACTGATCAATGCACTTCATGAAATTGTTCGATGTTTATATTAAGATTAGTATATAATGTAATGTAAATTACCTAATGCATAGAAGGATCAGGATTATCTGAATAAAATCTTATTGAAATTTTGTTTACCGGTATCACTTTTGAAACTATTGGAGAGAGACATCTTTGTGATCTAATTAATTGAGATGAGACTGGTTAGCTCAGTTTTTGCTTGTTTCTGATGGGGGTTTTTACCATCAACAAACATTGCACCTTTAATCCTCTCTGATACCTAAGTGGTAGATGTTCTAATGTTGTAGAGAATGTTCTAGCTCTGTGTGGCCATGGATAGAAAGCTGGTTGACCTGAATTGCTGATGTTGGCTGGTGTCTTGTCAATATTGTTTCTGGTAATTCAGTTAAATTTAAGTGAATCTTAGCCATAATTATGATTAAAATCAAATACGCTGGGTGCGAACTATTGATAATCCAAACTAAACTTGTCATTCTTGCTGGATATAATTTTATGATACGTTCTATTCCCGGTTTTAGTTTCGGAGAGCTTGTTGGAGTGTGAACAGAGCTGTAGGGCACAAGACAGGAAGAGTTTATGTACCGCAGATCAGAAGTGTGGATCCTGTCTCGGCGGATATGTGTCAAGAGATGGTCTCTGCCAGCCTGTTGTTGGTAAGTGATGTATGTTATTATTATTACTGTGATATCTAATCGGTTACTGAAGTATTAAAGGTGGGTGGCCTTCATAAAAATTTCAGGTTAGTGCCTATTGTGAAACAGGACTTTATCTATTAAACAAATGTTGATATGTACTCTAACAAACCAGTGGCCACAAACACACTCTTTTCACCTCCGTGGTCTAACTAGTAGCGCATTAGAACACAGATCACTGCCGTCTGAGTTTGAATCTTAGCATGGGCATATCTGAAGGGTGTTTCATCTTCGACTTCACTTCATTACCTTTCATGCAAATCCCACAATGCTACGGCATTGGGGAATGTACAAAAAAGATGGCAGTAATCTTCATCAAATTGAGGTCTTTATGACATGGGTGATGGGAGTGTTCGTCATCCAGTTGGATAGTATGTACATAGGAAAATACTAATAATGTGATGCTTATTTTATGCGATGAAATGTGGTCCAGTTTTGCACTTTTATATTTTGTTCATAGCTTCATACTATTAGATTTAAGGAGGAACTCCGACTGTGATTATATATTTTTCTAGAATAATTGTGATTTACTTTAATTTGGAAATGCAAACCACTACCCAAATAGCTGTTATTGATTGTTCCCCTCTTTGTTTATTTAGTTAGATAACAACTTTATTTGTGTTTATATGCCAAGTCAGATTATGGAGGAAGTCTAGTGTGTGTGTGTGAATTGAAATAAAATAGGTCCAATACAGATTCACTTGTGAAAAGCATAAATATTACATCACATAGTAATGATGTAGGACATATATCAAAATCATATCATGACAGTTACTATTTTGTAATAAGTGGTGAGTTCTATTGGTTTATATCCCTCAGTGACGTGAATGTGTTAATTATTTATAGACAGGATAAATATATGTTGATTGAGCCAACAAAGGTGACAAACAAAAGGTCATCTGTGTGTGTGTGTGTGCATCAATTTGGAAATGTATCACTCTGTACCTTGTAAATCAACATAGCTATAAATAATTTGCTTTTATTTACAACAGAATATATATATATATATATATATATATATATATATGATAAGATACTAATAAAAATGGCAGACCAAATTGTGTATAATGTCCTTAATATTAGTGAATTAACAAATTATGCATTAAATTTGTGTGTATGTGTTCTAGCCTAGGGCTGTAAGAATTCTTGATTCAATTCCTCATTCCTACAAACTAATTCTCTTAGCATGAACCTCAAATCTGTTCCAAAGGTCGACACTGAGCATTTTGTTGCTTATCTGTATATTTTTATTGTTCACGGACTGCATACAATGGCGCTGAACTTTTGTCTGTGACGGTGATTTGTTTTATTAACAAAAACCTTTAGAGAGAAATGGTGGGAGAGGATACCAAATGCATTTTTTATTAATTACTCTGCCAAAAAACATCTCATCTGGTGATGTTTTGTCACCAGATCACTTGTTGTCGTTGTTAAGAGTATAACAATGGCTTCATTCCTGCATCTGGCCTGATTGGGTCAAATTATTGCGAACATATAATGGACATTGTATAATGTATTTTGTTGATTGTGATTAGAATAATGGGAAGCTGATATTAGTGCGTAACACGTAGAAGGGAATTGTTTGAAGAACAACTAATCAGCCTGAAACAGCCAGCTCTAAAAACAATAAACCTAATAATATGAAATCACAATATAAAAAAAGAAACAGTCAAACAAACAAAAACCTGTAGAGCCAGCATTTAAAACCAACAACATATCAACTACAAGAAAAGTGTTATCAATCAGATCAGGTAACAAGTAAACATCAATAATGATATAAACAAAAGGTGCATTTTGTGTAACATAATATATGCACACACACATAAGTGAGCTCCGGTGGTATGGCGGTTAAGTGCTTTGCGCCAAGGATCACAGGTTTGATTCCATCAAGAGGTCGAAACTTTTCCATGGATTAATTTCTCGGTTCACAACATCATAGGTAGCTTACCACGTTAAATGGCGCTGCCGTTTTCACTGAATCAAATAAAAAGGGGGACATTTAAAGACCCCTTGAGGACCTAATACACTCTGGCAGTGACCACCCTCAGGGTATTTCGGCTCCATCTTTCCATGCTGCTCCCCAGTGTGAGTGTTGGGGGGAGGAGTTAGGAAAACCACTCAATAAAAGATAAAAGAGACCCCACTGGAAATAAGTGCTCGTACTTTCATGCACTATCCACGAAAGAAAATCAATCAATCATCAATTCATACCCTGTTAACTTTGGTTTTCGGTAAACTGGCAATTGAGGTTAGATCAGCATATTTATAATAGCTCTTTTGTATAAATTTGGTGTGTTTACTTATTTGGAGCATATAGAAAACATGCCATTTTGATGATAAGCCATAGATCGATGAAGCGTTATTAGTAAATTGTGATCGGATTTTGTTTTAGAAGCCTGTTCAGGTTTAATATTACTGAATCCCTATCACCATCACTCGTTCATCGTGTGATGATGTTGACACAAATACCTTACGACTCGGGATGGGAATAATTGATTTCATTGTGTGATGACAGTGGGGCAATTTTTTTCAATCGGGTTCTTTTATTATAGACTTGTATTTGGTTTTTTCTTATACTACCTGTATGTAAGTGTGTATTCAGCACAAAACAGATATAATCAATATTACACCAATAAAATCACACAAAAAGTATAAAACTTATCTCCAATGTGGTATCAGAATGATAGTAACGGGCGACATCAGTCAGACATCAGCTCATTCATCCACACACACACCTCGGATTTCAGCCTCGTGGAATAAGACCCGAAAAATACCTTTTGTCAGATCTGGTCCTGTTTCTGTCATCTCCATGAATAGGTGGTTATTGTGTGGGATCAGTGCATTATTGGCAAAAGAGAAATTGTTAAGATTTGCTGATCCGTACAAAGACTAGATGTTTTCCTTTGATATGAAAGTTAACAAAATAGTACATCACTAATGTCATTCTGTAAAACATAAGATTGTGGGTTAAACAGTGCTTTTTTCTTCTCCAGTGTTTCATCCAAAATGTATGACAGATTATGTATGTTATGTTTGGCCTCAAGACAAGACTAGTACAGAGTTTTGTGGCTAATACTAATAGCTTGATTCGTATACTTAAATTTTATATATAGTCAGTGGTTCTTAATAGTCTGGATATTGGGACGGTGGAGTTTACACTGGCCCAGAGTAGAATTGGGGATAAGACTGGCATCAGTTTCCCTTACTTAACGAGCCTATGCATCTCTTCACATATTAACCCTGACTGTTTTAAGTGTTATTAAAGTTTTAACTTAAGAAAAAACGTAGAAGGATTTTGGTACGGTTCTCGAATTGACCCAGTTCTTCGTGAACACTTGGGTATACTTGACAAATACGTATTTTTTTTAATCGGAAGAGCCATCCCAGTCGTAATGGAAGGTCTGGCTAAGAGTTTAAAGTGAGGAACCCGATAATTGCTCGCCATCAGAATATATGTTTTTTATTACCTAAGATAGTCATTGAAGTGCTTTACTAGCAAGGCCTCCAGGCTGATCCAATTGGCTGCGTTCATACAAATTATCGATATGTGTTCGTAACAAACAGTTTATAAAATATGGTGTCTTATTTGTCTGGTGGCGTCTACCCTAAACAAACTTAAGGCATGTCAGATGGGCGTTCTTTGAACTGCGTATAAAATTATATAAGATGCATATTGACAAAGATAAATATGTTTATCCTGATAGGTGACTGTTTATTATTAAAGCTACTTGTTATCACGTAATTGCTATGTCTGTGATGCTGTTCCATCCGATATCACAGACGTACTAATTTAAACCATAATGATGCATCTCACCTGTAATCAACAACGACTTGCATTTATCTCGTTGTCCTCAGTCAGGTGAGATTCTGTGAGGATAAATCTTCACGCTACACAACGTACTACCCTGGGTTCGGCCAAATTACCTTGTTTAGAAATTTATAAAAAGCTATGCATACAGCATGTAAACACACACACACACTATCTGTTATCTCAGGTTTGCTTGATAACATTTATTTTTTTAAATCAAATATATGATACTCAAGCATAACAGGAAGGTAACAAAAGTAACATTAAACATGTGACAAAATAATGTTATATTTAAAGGGGGGGGGGGTCTTTTTTGCCCTGAGGCTATCTCATTAATAGTATTAAATCCATCGTAAAACTGTATTTTATATTGTGTTTGTCTGATTAAATTGTTTATTCTGAATAGTTAACATTTACAGTGCCTTATAAGAGTGTGGATGTGTCAGTTTTTGCAACTAGATAGTATGACAGAGTTACGTCATATTTTAATATGATAATATTGTGAATATTGAGGCTTCTTAGCTTCCCTGGGGTCATAATTGAAGGCATGTTTAGCAATGAGAACAGCTTGCTTGCCGCTGTTTACATCTGCACACCTTCTCTTTACATAATCACACCTTGTATTATGTTAGAGGATCCCCCCCCCCACCCCGATCATGGGCGTTGCTGCCCCCTGGCGTTGTATCATTTAATCGAACCCCCATCATCTGACACCTGTTGTTGTCAGTAAGATCAACACCCCCCCTCCGTCATATCACCATCTTACCTGGCCGCTGACATCAACCCCCCCCCCATCAGCTGAACACTGTCACATCCTACATATTACCCAGAACTCCACAGACGTCCCCTGCCGCCTTGATGATAATCAACGCCAGTGTATGGCCGTCCGTTATTGATCCGTAGACTCAGGTCGGTGGTGACGTAGATTGTGCCAAGAGAGCCGACTGCTGATAGGCTGCGGATGGGACAAAATGGCTACTCGTTGCTCGTATTTGCGCGGCTGGCGTGAATAAGTGTGCAAAAGATTGGGGACTATTGCACGGTGGTGTGCCAGTGGGTTACGGTCAGCTGGCAAGCATCGCGTCGGGCACGGATATATGACAACGGAACAACGGAGACGGCTCCTCATCACAGTATCGGACATCATATGGTAGGACTCGGGAGATAGGGCTTTGTGTGACGGATAAGGAATACCCCGGGGTTGGCCATCCACTGTGAGCTAGTTGGTGATGTTCTGGTGACGAACACCGTTATCACCACTGCTCACCACCATCATCATCAACACCAATAACAGTTTCGTTAACGTCGTCGCTGTTTGGTCACTTCATTCAACACATATCAGCACACATGTTGACACGATGAAGGCCATATATGCTTGTGTTGTGTGGATGAGCATTGCCTCCACACTGCTATATGTATCTGCTGCAGCAATTAAAGGTAACCAAGTTGTCTTTATTTATTAAACTATTGGATGAATGGTTTCACTGTGTTCCCAGTCTGAACATTTCTTGGTTAGCTAGTGGAAACATTTTGTTAAATTATTACTATATTCTTATTATTATGCCATATATATATATATATATATATATATATATATATATATATATAGTGGATTGTAATTCATGGCTTGGGAATAGATTTTAATAGAGGTTGCCATGGAAACCTTCACAGAACAAATAAAATGTGACGCACATAATATTATGAGAAGTTATCCTTCGGTGTAGCATGTATTTTGTCTGAAGTATAAAGCAATTTGCTGTCTGATGGATTGGTGATCGATAGAATGATGCTATCCGGGTGTCCAGGTAGTTGTCGTATCCGGACAGACAGTTACAATTAGCCGTCGTTTGTTAAACAGAGCAGGAGAACGGTATTATTTTATTGAACTGAATTAAATCAATTGGTTTATTATTATACACTGTTTCTCACTATTTTCAGTAATTTTTATCCGTTTTTTTGTGAAATAATTTTTTTTAAATTTCCAGTTTACTCACATGTTATTAGATAAACTGATCATCCTGTTATAGCATGAAATAATTCGGTAAAACATGGAACACGAGGAACACTGACAGTTAGAATATTGCAGAATGTATCTAATTTATGGTAAAAAGGGCAACATTTCTCTGATGTAGATAATTGCAATTTAATGGGTGCTTGGTTGTCGTCTGGTTGTAATTGTTTATTGTATGATTTTGCACACTGCAATTTCTAAATAACATTTATCCTATGCAGCTCTTTAACATTCGGAAAGTGTGTTAGACATTGACTTTGCTCTTTAAATCCCCACCGCCACACCCTGCGTTAATAACAGCATGAAGTTCTTGAGGGAAAACCTCAGCTATCTTAATGTTCTTATTAAAGTGTTGAAAACTTGGCAAACCTTTTTACAGTTTTATCTCAGTTTAGTCTTCCAAAGTATAAATGCTCTGATATCCGGTGTTGTTGTTGTGTTTTTTGGTTTTTTTTTTTGGTTACACCACTTTATGTAAAGTTTCTTTACCTGAGGTTGGCAATCATACGGCTACTGAGTGATTGACAGGTTTACCAGACTGGGACTTTACGTACTTTGGTTTTTCGGACCAGGGTTTTTTAGTCCATGGAGTTAAATTGCACCAGCTACATGTATTAGGACTTTGCAAGCTAGGACATTTTCTTTCAGTGATTTATATTATAAATATTTAAACAACATTTTCATATTTAAAAGTATTTGATTCATTGAATTGTTTTTTAGTATTAAATAATAAATAGATTAAATTAAAACAGTAGATTATCCTCTTAAGTATTCTTGATGAGTCAGGCTGTATACATCTGGTGATGATCAGGTCAGATGTTTACGATATCTCAATGATATCAAAGCTTGAAAACACATTCATATGAAAAACACATTAATATGGAAAAAATAATAGATACTTTGTCCCATTTATCTATCTGACGCAGAAGTACCCGAGCTGAGAGAGCTCCGTTCATCTGGCTTTCACTTTAGAGTTAAAATTCCTGCTGGGACATG
Organism: Paralvinella palmiformis; assembly: GCA_025642065.1. Taxonomy (NCBI): domain Eukaryota; kingdom Metazoa; phylum Annelida; class Polychaeta; order Terebellida; family Alvinellidae; genus Paralvinella; species Paralvinella palmiformis. The sequence goes on along the minus strand of JAODUP010000689.1, from coordinate 223,951 downwards.
TGTATTTTCAGTTGCTGTCCCTACTCTTTGGAATTCACTCTCTGAATATGTTAAGTCATCAAATAGCATAGTTTCTTTCCCTCACCTTTTCAGACTCGCTGATCCTTCCTAGGTTTCCCCATCTGACCATTTGATGATGAGCTTTGCATTGTACCTGTACTATGAGTTTGCCCAACACCTGTACTTCTAAAGGTGTGCCACTGAGTTCGATTCTTTACATGGATATTGGTGCTATAGAAGTTTTGTAATTATTATTATTATTAATAGCAGATTAAAATTTGTTGATTTTGAATATTCATGCACCACAGCTAACCTTAGGGCTGGCAAGTCCTAAAAGTTGCCGGCCCAGGTGTGCAATTTAAGAGAATAGCAGCCCAGAAACCACAAAGCAATCTGGATGTGCATGAAAACAGTTGAGGGCAATGTATAGGCTAAAAATACTAGTACATGGGGCAAGGTGCCATAATAGTTGATCATTTATGCATGATGGGGTGAGTGATTGTCAATGGAAATGGGTTTACAAATGTAGGTGTAACGAGGTCAAGAAAAAATATACCCCTAAGCTTATTTTCACCATGTGAAATACAAAGCAACTAATGATTTAGTTATTAAACATCCATCTTTATTTCAGCATAAAATAAAATATCTTTTGGGGGTTCACTCCCCAAATAACGATGTGCAAGAGTATGAGATTTAAATTTCCCTGGTAACTATCAGAGCCATGTCTGTAAACAGATTGCTGGTTGGTTGAAAGAGGAGATTCTATTAATATTTGGCCAATCGCCACTGTCGTACCAATGCTTCAGATGTCAACAAGAGCGTAAAACAACGATTTCCGAGGACGCATGATGAGACTCAAGTTCACTTCTGCCTTTATTTTCGGGAAAACATTTTGAAAATGACAAATACAAATCTGGGTTTGTTCATTGAATAAATTATTGTTTCTTATTATTTTAACCATTTTATTTGTTGATTATCAGTAGGACCACGGGATCGGCAACTATAGACAGATGCGTGCCCAGTCAAGAAGTGTCGGGCCCTGGGGCACCCGGAGCTGACTGTTATTTCCAACACTAATATATATATATATATATATATATATATATATATACACACATTGTTCATTTAAATGAAGAATATCCCTTTAGTGTGATAAGCTTCCTACTTTAAATTTAAAAAAGGTCATTCCTCTAACTGAGCTCATAGTAGAAGTAAAACTGTGAGTTCCTTGTCCTTTGAGTTAGGGTGTGTTTCATCTTCTTGTCTTTAATGTATTCATCTATGATGGTCTCTTAGAGCAGCTGAAAGTATCCTCTCATCACATTACTCAAAGACTAAATATACGGAGAGATGGAGTCAGGATTAGCGCTGAGGGTGACCTTGACTGGCATGAATCCATAGAAGGATTGTCCCAGTTGGGTCGTAGTTCAGTATTGTATTTTGTTCGATGGCTACACCATATAATAGGATTGGCCACTGATGAATAGGACACAGTGTTCAATTGTGTGAGAGCCAAGATCTATCAGTTGGCTTATGGGTAATAATCTGACACATAAGTGACACCAGATAGTTAAGGATGAGACTAAAAGTCTCCTCATCGACTCCTCTCTGTCATGTGACAGGATATTTAAGCTCGTTGTTGGATAACCAACAGTCTTGTCTTTATTATTTTAATGATAAACAGTTAGTGTAATGTATAACGATGGAGTAATTCTAAAATTAATATTTCTGATTGGATGCATTTAAAGTGGAGATCATTTATAAATGTAATTAATAATTGTGTGTAATTAATTACAGTCAATTTATTATAGCTGTTATTGAAATATCTAGAGGCGAGTTGTTGTAAGTAAATTTTTTTAATGTGTTTAATTATATAAATGAGCTATTTGTAAATGTAATAATGTTCAATTATAAATCAGTTAGACGTCCAAAGAATAAAGAAAATGTAATTTTTATAACTGTACAGTTATTACTATTATAATATTAATATAACGTGGAAATTTAATTGTTAGTTATAGTAATGGAAAATGTAACAAGCAATTCATTATTCTTTCAAAAATGGTTCCAAATTTTGATCTGCATCACGTTTCTTTGTTAATATATATTATGACTAACAATATAATTGTCTAATAGAAGAAGTCCAGCTTCAAGTGGTTGGCCACAGATCTCGACCTTCCGAGTTCAAATCTTTATGTTGGCATGACCTATGGGTGTTTCATCTTTTTCTTCTCCTCATTACCTTTGGGGTTCTGAGTCAGCCCATTCTGCATAACCTTATTTGTACCAAATTGGCTGTAAAACGTCAACTTGAACCACCTGAAGACAGGATAGGAGATACACAGATGTAGAGATAATGATCTGCTCATCTCACATTAATAATTGGTCAATCCATCCAATTAGCTGTAAATAGCTATAATTTGTGATTGTGATATAACTATTGGAGGATGTGAGGGCTATCATTAGTTCAATTTTACACATACACAGCAAGCAATATAATCAAATCATATTCGGGTATATACTTATAACTATAATTATTGATGATAATAAGTTTATTAATAATAATTGTAAGTGTATTTATTTGGAGACTCAGTAATAATAAGTATATGGAAATTTCAGATATAGAGGTTCTTTGCAGATGCTCCCCCCTCTATCTCATGTTGACCATTCTTCACGGTGAAGCTTCATTAGTTCCAATCCAGGTCTACCTCGTTTCAGATAACAAACTGTAGCTTCGCCAATCCGTGACATTTAGAAATTTACATTGGAAGATTTACAAAATCTTTTACATGTTTGTGCACTGTGTTGTACTGACCAAAAGTCACAGTCTGAATATTATAAATATCAAATTAGGTTTATATGTAATGTGTTTACGAGTGTTATATTTACTGACATGTATTGAAATAGATGAATGAGATATATCTAAATATATAGATATACACAATATATTGAAAATGTCTGAGAAAATGAATTTCTCAAGGTTATGTTCACAGATAAATATTGGTTATTATTCAAATCCTTTATTGGGTTTTCAAAGGCATATTATTTGGGATAACACTGTACATTGCTTTGAATGGTTCCTGCTAGTAAAGGTGCTTTATTCAATATACAATGTCATTACTGTAATATTGTATTAAATTGTTATTTAAACTATGTCTTAATCTTGTTACTGATAAATATATTGTACACAATCCTGTACATACTGTTGACCAAAGTAAAACCTCTTGTTGAGCTGTATGTGGTCAAAGAGGGATGTTATTGGGCAGTATTAATATATATTATAAGTGCATTATCTTGTTATAGTGAGTGTTTCACATTCAGAACAAGAGAAACAAATGGTCCTGATTGGAATCTATTTTTGATATTATTGAACAAACATGTGTGTTATATTATTAACACTGTTAATAATATCATATATAATTAGATCTACTAGATTACCAATCTGTTTGTGTAGCGCTGTTTTAGGACTATAAATAACAACAAACAAGTAACATCATTTATGAACTGAATTTTTTTTTTTACTGATTAATTGTCATTTTACGTTTAATAATTAATGCCCTTCAATTTAGCATTCTGCTGGTCGTTTGTAATAATAGGGCATAGTTTGTAACAATAGAGCATCGTTTGTAACAATAGAGCATCGTTTGTAGCAATAGCTCAGGTTAACAACTCATCTACTAGTATAATAACATTGCTGTATAATGTTGAGGCATGGAATGATACTGGGTTTGTTTGTTTGTTTGTTTGTTTTAATGATGATAAAACTTAGGATGTATCAATGGATGAGTAACAAAGTAATCACATCTACCTCAAGCACACACACACACACACACACACACACACACACACACACACACACACACACACACACACACGTGTTTGGCATATGTAGATACACACACACACACACGTATATAAACACACACACACACACATATATATATATATATATATATATATATATATAAAGAAAATGTGTTATATAGTGGTGGATTATCTTTATTCTGTTCAGACAGGTCACAGGGCTCCTCCATTTGGCCTGGCTGGTAATATAGTTGGCTACAGATCTATAGCAACTGGGTTCAAACTCCAGCCGGGCTAGGTCAAAATGGTGTTTCATCTTTCATTTCGCTCCATTACCTCTGGAGGTCGCTTGTCTCATTTAGCCTACCTAATGTGCACAAAAGTGGCCATTACAGCAACATTTTATTTTTACACACAGGTCACAGACACATACATACAAGCCTCTCACTGCAAAATCAATCAGAACCTTAGACATAACTGATCTTGGAAAATCAATAGAACTTTTTTTTGTAAAACCTCAAAGACTTTGTTTTAATCTAATCATCACAAAATTAAAATGGTCTTGATTTTCATCTGAAAAATGTCATAAATATATGTTTTTTTAATGAAATATCACAACTCCGTGTGATTGTAGGGTTCTTTTAGTGTAGCATTAGACTAACTTCATAATTAAATATTAAGCATATCTCTAGTACCGTTAATATTGTTATAATTCGTGATGGTACTGTGTTTTACACAAGTTAGATATGGGAAAGAAAGGGTAAGTTATGGGAAGCTTAAATATGGGAAGAGAAGGGTTCAATATTGGAAAGGAAGGGTTTAAGTCTTTTTTAGGTCTATGTTGAAAAAAGAGTTTTATAGTCTATGTATGTGTGTCTATCAGGAGGGGGAGAGTGTATCAGGAGTGTATTTGAGTAGACAGGACTAGAAATACATCAGGAGGGACTGGTGAGACATTACATATGTCTCACCATGAAGAGTCGCCTCTCTGAATTTACCAGTAGTACGCTGATGAATGGTCCAGAGTTTGAATTCACGTTTTAAGATTCTTTCTCTGTGCCAGTGCCTTATTCCACACTGCTCAAACACACCCTTTTTAATCACTATATCAATGTTTATTTACAAACCACTGAAATGTGTATAGATATAGGCATATGTGCAGTATTTTTACATGTGATGGTGTGTTTCACTTTATATTCTATGTGTATACGTTTTGTCTTATCAACGATTCAACATCACTAAAGTACTCATTTCCTCCATGACCACAGATGTCACTCAGTGAGTGCATTAATGGCACTCATACATGTTGTCTCCCATGCCTAAATAAATATGATAAAAGGTCACTTGTTTGTATAGTAACATTCACCATCGCATTAATTAATTTCAGATGAAATTCCCCTAGAGGAGGCTAGAATTGAAGCCGCACATGTAGCCGAACCCCAGCAAGGCGAACATCAATATGATGGTAAGTGTTAATTAAAGATAGAGGTTGTGATGTTAGGCAGAAATAATACAACTAATGGGTACATCTTGTTGGCTAGTAATATTCGTTATTAACATCCACACTCATCATATGCTTCTTCCTGAACATAGGGATTCAGTAGAACTAATTAATAATTCAGGTGATGTGACAACAGATTATAGCAGAAATATCTTTTTTTTTTTAATAGAATTTCATTGTTTTTCAATGGGGTTTTATAATGTTGTTCCCCATGTTAAGAATGAAATATAAACAGCTGTAGAAATGTCACTGTATCGTGAACCCATTTTTCACATGATTTTCATCAATATTTTTGGCATTGTGTTTGCAGTTAAAACATTTCAACGTATGAAATAAAAAGTAACAAAAAATTACTATTTCCTCAAGATCAGTATAAGCACCATCTCATCATGCACATTCCTCGTGTTTATTGGTCGTTGATTCCATTTTTTGGTGGGTCACTTCCGGCAGACCACGAGTTTCGATAAAAATTAAAACCTCTCACGAGGGAGCGAAATTGCTGCCACTTGTTGCCATGTTGGCATTAAAATGACTACACAGAATATATTTTCCTGTACATGGCAATTAAAAGATATAAATTTCACACACTGGCATAAATTAACTGTAGCCCATTGCAGTAATTATTGGAGGTGTGCCCAAAATATCATATCTACACATGTATCTCTTAGGAAAACTATTGTGTTGTGTATATCGTATTGATATTAATTTGGCGTTATGTAATGTTTATTTATTAATGAAAAAACAGATAAATAACATTTGGTTATCAATTGAATTATATACGTTAATATACTTCTTTAACAATGTAGTCTTGTTATTTATGGTGATGATGATGATGATGGGGTGATGATGATGATGATGATGATAACAGTAATATTATCTAAGTGTACTCATAGATTGTTTTAGCACATAATTTATGTTCATCACCAAAAGAAGCTATCACTGATGGACTAATGGGTGGGTGGGTGGATTGATGGGTGGTTGGGTGTGTGAATGGATTGGCAATAAAATATTTAGATAAACAGATATTTAAACAAATTTTATTCACCTTTCTTTATTTTGATATAAAGACTGTCATCTTGATAGTAGATATATATACCGTATGTATATTTTTATGTTGTATATATATATATATATATATATATATATATATATATATATATATATATATATATATATATATTATTTAATGTGCCTGTTATAAATAATGTTTTTGTTTTTAATGTCTAGAGGCTGACAACGATATTAATATCATATTTATATTATTTACATCAGATTAATTCTAGCTAGGATGGAGAAAGTCAGTTTTTTATTGTGTTTATTGTGTCACATATTAATTGTACATGTTCTCCTTAAAGGAAATCTACATGTGTTCACATACACACACACACACACATACAAACACACACACAGTATGTACGTATGTATGTATGATTCAGTACCATGGTATGTGGATCATTTAATACTATGTTTATTGACTTTTTGAAAATAATGTGATTTTCATAAAAGAGTATCTTTTATCAGTAAAGTTACATAATTGTCAGTATCATTGTAGATTGACGAAGCTGGTTCCCAGGTTAGCAATATTATATATGGTTTATGAAAGGAGAAAAAACCTACTAAATTGATTTTTGAACAGTTGAATCTTTGGCCTCATGGGTAGAGGGTGAGACTATTTACCTATGGCTATTGTCCTTCTCTGCAGGAGGTCGCGTGGTTCGCACCTCGGCCGTGGCACTATAGTAGGGGGGAGTTTTTCAAACGACCAGGCAACTGGCAAGGTTTTCTCCGCCGAATATGCCATCTATTGTAAATTCTAAATTTATTTAGAATTTAAGTCTCCAAGGGGAAGCTATAAAATACATACCATATGCGTCTCCTTCATTTGAGGTTGCCAACCACATTAAAAAATGCCATTTCGACCATTATTATATATATATATATATATAATATATATATATATATATATATATATATGTGGTACTAGTTTATTATATTAGATCAATTAGTTGAAAATTATGTTCTGCTTTTATATGGAACATTAGTGGAAAAAAATATTATAGAAAATATATTTTAAACTTTCATATCCATGAGACACATTAGTTGAAATAATGTTATAAGTGTATTGAGCAAAAACATTTTGTGTATATTAGTCATATTAGTGGAAATAATATTGAGCTAGCAAAGATCATAAATGTCACTTAGAATTATAGTTTCATTAGTATTGTTATGATATAGTGTAACTCAGATATGGGGTCAATTCAATTCCGGGATTGGAATTGATGGTCAATTCCAATTCCGGAATTTAAAAAGTGGAATTGGAATTCAATAATTTTGAATTGGAATTGAATAATTTTTTTAATTCAGAAATATTTCTTCCATGGCAATCATACTTGGAATATAAACTACTCAGAGTAGGTATTCCAAGTAGGTACTCAGAGTATCTACTCATGGTTAAAAGAGTCATTAAAAAACGGAATTGGAATTGTGTGGAATTGGAATTGTGTGGAATTTAAAAAATGGAATTGACCCCATGTCTGGTGTAACTCTCACAAACATCTGTGTCGGGTCATAGGAGGGAGCCCTTTTAAGGCACTATGTTCTCTAATGGTAGTAGTTGTGAGGACTGGACTTAACATCGATTACCCGTTTGTTATATTGTTAATTAGGCAGCTGAATGCATTATGATGATGAACTAACTTTATTATAGCTAAATGTTCTATTTTCTGTCACATAAAATTTTTAGTTATAGAAAATAGTATATATATATATATATATATATATATATATATATATATGATTTTTTTTCTTCTTCATATTTAATATAATTCATGTCATCTAATGTTCAAGGATGAACCTACTAATATCATATTATTTCTTATTAAGTGTTTTGAATTCATGACATTATTTGTCAGCATTTTAAAAATGTTATTATTAGCCCAGTGTAAAAATGATTATTCTGTTATAACTAGCGCTGGCACACACACACACACACACATACACACACACACACACACATTCGTATATGCTATTGTGTGTGTGTGTATATATATATATATATGTTGTGTGTGTGTGTGTGTGTGAACAGTGTTTGTTTGTGTGTAAGAATAGGCTGATTTTGATGGTTGTTTGTAAGAATTATACTTAAATACTATAATGCAGTAATAATATTCGTTTAAAGTGTACTTCCTTATATGTGACATAAGTATGTATCATCTTACAGTTGATGGAATGATGTAGGGTCCATCATTAAGGCGTAAGACACAAGATATCATATAAATCATACAATCATACAATCACCTTTGCTGATAAACAAACAAACACTGTTCTGGACCAAGAACAAATCCGTCATGTCAACATACACGTGGCTGAATGTTTTATTATATGTCTTTTTTGTTACATATTTGTGCTGTTCATTTCATTATTATAGCGGATTTTGCTAGTGAGCCATCAGTATACAACTACCACGTACGTCAGATTGCACTGAAGCCCTCTGGTCAGTCAGTGATTAACATGTTGAAATCGCATGGACTGTGGAATGATGAATTCCTCAGGGAACTCCATGCTGAGCAGCAGCGCAATCCAGACAACAGTCTTTCCCAGCGTGCAGTAGCGCATGAAGCTTGGAAGCCAATCGATGGTGAGTTTGGCCTTGAGGAGGCCGATTCGCTGCCAAATGGTGCCGATGGAGGTGATTACGTCTCCATTGAGCAGCCAGATGCTGAGTCGGGGAACTCCAGAATCAAAGTGGAAGTCAGGGATCCAGACAAGGAAGATGTGCCGATGTTGGAACAGCTCGGAGTTGCGGAGTATCCGGTGGATGCTGAGGATGATCCCGCTAATCGAGAGGATGGAAATGGAGTGGAAGGTGATGCAGAGGTGAATGGTGACGATGAAGATGTGGATTATGAAGATATACCCCTTCATCCTCCAGCCCCTGCTGCCCTGATCCAGGAAGAACCGGGCAACAAACTGAAGCCACTCCACAGCGTTAACTCCATGGCTGATGTCTACTTCCTTGGTAAGCGATGTTGTCGTTGACGTACGTGCCTCATCAATATTGTGACGTCCTCATGCCATGGTCTGCTCGCATGTTTGTGCTCTTCACTGACTAGATCACCTCCAGTTTTAGCCTGCTGGGCCTGTGCTGTGTAACCATTACAAGCAACTTCTAGCCAAGATCGTATTGCATGTTCCAGATTTGAGATCCGGAATGACCTGAGTGTATCCTGTGTTACTTCAGCTCTGATTTTCTTCTTATTATGTTGTAATTTTCTGTTTATTAACCTTTATGTTTGTTACATCATCAGGTTATATTATTATGTTTTCAAATCATCTTCGTCCTAGATATGTTTCTACAATGTTTTGTTTGATAATCGCCATTTGCCTGCGCGATGCTGCCTGCAAATACTCAACTCTAATTTATTGACTCGCCTCTTTTCAAGTCATCCTTAGGTCACTGTACCGCTGCTCCTGATTGTGAACATGCAATGGATGTAGACATCTTGCTAGTTAGCTAACTGTGAACTTTTTCAATTTTCGATGCCATTTAAACCCAGCAGGTAAAAAATCATCGCGTCGTCGTGCCGTATCTAATTTCAATGAGGAAGGGTCTGAGTACGCTAGCCGGCAGACATACCGTAGTTACCCAGCGAGAGAGGGAACGAGCATTAGTACAATTATTTTTGTCGGTAAGTCTCTCCGGTGTTAGGGCTGCAGAAGGTGAGAGCTCTCGGTGCTAAGCATTTGGTCAGTGGTGATGGTTCCCTCAGATTGTCATCCAAGTCACTATATATGTATATAGTAGTGTAGAGGTGGCGCAACAGTCTGCTTTATGAAGCTTATCCCAGCTTTCACGATCCGAAGCAATATATTTCTTTCTGTAGTGTAAGATTATGATTCACTATTGTAAATATCAATCTTTAAGCACTCCTGATTGACCTAATTGTTAAGATGGTGGTCTGCCAAAGAAGAAATGTCAACATCTGGCCTTAAGTTTGAACCTTTTATGGAACTTTATATAATTTTAGTACTTTGGATTTAACAATCATGGTCTGTGTATGTAAAATATTATAATATTAAGCAACACAGCAAATTAGTGAATACGCTTTTAGATTAAATTTTTGAAGTGTACTCTGCGAAGTTTAAATCTGTTTTAAAAACTAGGCTGTTCATTATCGATCCTTCAAATTTCTTTTGGGGCATATTAGGTACATCATACAGCGCCTTTGTTTGACTCCTGCTTCTATGGGCTCTTTATTAAATCTGTATTATTATTATTATCATCATCATCATAGTCTAGCTGATGGCTCAGCAGAATGGTTTCTTTAGTGTTTCACAATGATTCTCAAATGACACATGTAAAAGTCAAGCTTAGAAAAACAATCAACCTGATTATACAAAAACAAATAAAAACTGACTACAGTATTAGTAATTGGCGATTTTTACATGTCCTAAAATTGGAACATGTAAAAATATGGCAACTGATGAACATAAACAACACTGAAATGCCCGGATTATTCTTCATATGTCAGAGCTGTTCACTGCTGCTGTCTGTCCAATCCTTAGTACTATACTTCTGGATTACCAGTTCCCCGCTTCTCAGACCTCACTGTGCTAGCTTGGTGATTTCTCCAATCCAGAAGAACATCATATTATGAGGCCAGTTGAGGATAAATCTTGAACTGTAATGAAAGCAGGTTGTTAATTTTTTACTATACCAGCTTAAAATAATCAATGAAGATCCATCGCTTACATAACAATTGATGGAAAATTGTGGGGCGGATTTAAAACAAACAAATATTTTTTGTTGTTATTGATAGAAATCATAGAATCTGAATAAAACAAACATGGAACTACTTAAAAAAATACTGTTCTCAACTGTAAGTTAATTGTCATAATACCTCACAATATTTCATAAATTATTGTACAAATAAAGCCTTTCTGATCATTTTCCACCGGTGTTGTCATATGATCAAGCTTCATAATCACTAAGTCACGTGACTTACCCTTAGATAAATTCATGTTTAATCCTTCCTGGCGCCTCCGTGGTCTAGCGGTACCGTGTTGGACCACAGATCACTTAACCACCCGTGTGTTTGAATCTCGGCGTGGCCATATCTGAAGGTTATTTCGTCTTTGACTTCGCCACATTACCTTTGGAGGTGACTCGGCCCATTTAGCCTACCTGGTGCCCAAAAGTGGCCGTAAGACATTAATCATCATCTTTAATCCTTTATATCTCATCATATACAACTCTTCTTGCACAAAATTATTGTTTTCCTTTCTTTTTTTGTTGATGAGTTTTGAAGCCATCAGGTTTTCTTCTATATCAACTGCACTCAGTGTCTACTGGTGTGGCCTATCTTTTGCAGATATTCATAATTTCTTCATGCCATCATAGTGTGCTTTTACATTCTCTGTTAATCATCACGAGAGGAAGTCCCTCTGTTGACATGGCACTGTTTAACCTGGCCCAAATAAGGCAGTCTGAGCTTTATTTAAAGGTGAGCTTCTGTTTGTTGGAAGAAGTTCCGTTTGGTGGTTTGAACTTTGAAGGTTTAGTGCTTAAACTAGCTGGACACAATCTGTTATAAAATGTTATATTATTAATATTAGTTCAGGCTCGATGGGTGTTTGTATGCGTGGTTGACAGCCACGTTAAAAACTGCCATTTCGGTCATTATTATTATATATATATATATATATATATATATATATATATATATATATAGCCCAGCATATATTTTCTGTTTTGTCTTTTCCTGCTTGTTCAGTATCAGTATGTTTACCTCATCTAATAACAAATCACATATTTATGTCGGCATCCTACCAGCAGCATATTTGTTGTGTTGTTCCATATCACTAAATATTTTATATAGAACTCTCTAAAACACGGTTATTATCAGTATAATATGGAGTGTAAAAGTCAGCTAATAATTCGTTATGTAAAATTATTCAGGGAAAACATCGGTGATGTCACTTTAACATTTCTGTGTTTGGCAGATTAACATAAATTATTTAGCTGTTTGCTGTTAGCTGCGATGTCCATTCTCCCATACTGAATATTGACGTACTCGTGGCTCAGTTTTTCCTATATTTTTATTAACTATTAAATCAGTATACATTTGTTAACGTACTGATTTCACTTATTAAGTTTTCTTTCGTGTTGAGATTATGATGATTTAGCTTTAATTAACTATCGGTACTGAAGTTGATGAAAAAAACCAATGTTGAACGCGTTCAAGAGTAGATTTGAACTGATTAGGTAGCACACGCTGCATTTCAATCCTCCTACATTGATTCGTTCTGAAGCTGATACACCAAGTGACACACTGACACACACACACACACACACCTGGCTGACATTTCGCAATAAAACATCTGATATACAAAAGATCAAATGGATATTAAATTGGCGTGAGTGGTATAAGCTTTTACGGTGATAATACAAATCGTGAAATCAAAGTGTTACGCCACTAGCAGGTTAAGTGAAACTCTTGTATAACTTGCTAACACGATCATATTTGTAGAGCCGTGTATCGATGTGGAAGTAATTTCGCCTAATACAACTAAGGCCACGGTATAACATTTGTCATATAATAGACGTTTACAATGACTGGGTATATATATATATATATATATATATATATATATACCAGTTGTAACAGAGCGGCATGAATGAAGTGAATCACTTAATTCTGTCTGTGATAATAATTTCCATTCAATCAGATCGATTATCATCTGGATGAACCGACAACTAGAAACTCTAAAAAAGGTCAAACCAACACCATGATTAATAATGATATATGTGCTGGTAGTGTGTGTTGGTTGAGTTGAAACGAAACAGCTATGTAACGTACATCTTTTGTTTATTTTAACATTCATATTACATCATTTCAGTGACACTCAACGGCATATAGAAAGTTGAAAAGGAGAATGTTTGAAGCATTGCTTATATAATGTATCCCCCCCCCCCTTAAAATTTAACAATAAAATGGTGTGGTATATCTAGATGTGTTCCATTAGTATATCTTTATTGTAATAATATCCAATATTAAATAGTTTATGATTAAAGACGTAGTTCTAAAGAACTTAAACTAGTCTCTTTATTAATATATATTGTATCTTGAATGAAAAATGATTTTCACTAAATTTTGCACACATTTAATTTAGGTTTTCTACTCGAAACATCACAGAAACCTTGTCAGAAAATACAAGGCTCTAAATTATCTAAACAAAATACATGTATTATATAAATATATGTATTATAACTTGTTAGTGATGGTAATACTAATTAATAATTGTAATAATGACGGCGTTATGTGGCCAGGATACCCCAAAAGAGAAACATGCAGGTGGTTTATAGGTTTATTACATCACCATGGAAACCAAATCTGAATACATTTAGAAGTTGAAATACACCATATTCAGTGGAAGAAAACCTCGCCCGTTGTTTGGCTGGATCGCAAATTCTCCACCCATAATGTCACGGTTGGGATTTGAACATCGACCTCCGGTGTACTTGAAGTCCCACACCCAACCCACTCGGCCACAGAAGTAACTAAAATATAAATGTTATTTATGTTAATGGCTAATTTATGAATATTGATAGCCGTGAATACACCTAAAATTGGGCGTTTCTGTCTGAATAATGAAACAAGCATTCACTTCTAATTAATGAAGGATGCCGTATGATGATAATAATTAATTAGGCAAGCTGTTATCATCGACTAATTGTTACCGGGAAGCTCTTGGACAGGACTAGCAACACACAAGATTCAGGTGTGTGTGTGTGTGGGGGGGGGTTTATTGTTATATTGACTGTTGTTGATCATCAGTTGTTTGAATTTATCCTTGTGATATATTGATAATGTGCTAAATACGGGGTTTTCACAGCTGGTATCATAGATATTGAACTGCTGTCTGTAATGTGGTGTCTAGTCAGACTTTGGTCAGCAGTAACCTTATACGCCATCTTACTGAGCGCGTGCGTGTGTGTGTGTGTGTCCTAGATGACCAGGTGTTATTGTTTTCTCTGTCAATATCCAGATCAATAAGATGTGTGCTACACACAAATTGTCAAACATTTGACCAGACACAGATCAGACAATAACTCGCTGTTTGTGGTCTTATTGACATATATTGTTTGTAACATATGTCTATGATAGATACAGAAAGATCACCCCCTTAACTACCTGATAGTGTCATTATTTATTGAGCTGACATATATATGTGCACTCTGTCTGGATAATGGTGACCTTCATTTATCCTTGAAATATAACCCAAACTACAGATTAAAATAAATCCTGTATCAGTTTCAAGGTCCGTCACGTGTGATATTGACATTTTGTTGTTAAATTTAGTAACCATTTTTATTAAGTTTGTTGTCACCGTTTTCATGCATTGGTCTTACGTGACCGAAGAAGACACAGATTGGTTCATGACTAATATCATTTTAATAATGTTACACAAATAGCTTAGCCCATTGATCTTTTTATAGTCCATAAATAAACACTTACTTCTGAAGGAACCATAAACGCTTCTCTTTATTAATATGTCCGATTTTTAATGAAAGGTGTGTTTTTAGCGCTATAAATTGTAGTTTTTATAAAATATTACACACAGCTAGCTTAAGTTTAGGCCAACGCCTCGAAAACTCTTAAGCTCATTCTGTTGCCACCTAACATTGCTTCTCTCACGTTCTAACATACTCTGCTTAGTTTTCAGGTTTTACGTCATCAGCGTTACAGTGAGCCAGCAGTCCTGTTGCTGTGTCTGTAATAATTAATCTGTTGTTCTGTTGGTTCTTTGTTGCTTTGCTTCTTTGTCGTTGTTTTGGTTGTTGCTTTACGTACGATTGTTTATGTTCCACGTGCAGGTATTTTCCACCATTACTTTTCGTTTCTTAGTTTGTTTTCTCTGGCGAATATTTATCATGGAAAATGTGCAGCGACTTCAGTGACCGTGTTAAAATGGTTCTCTGGAATATACCGTTTCTCAGTCCAAAATGTTTTTCCTTGAGACTGTCCGTTATTGTTCCCCACTGCACACATCATCGTAATTGTGGAATGCACTGTCACCGAAGATTAATATTAATAGTTTTAAAATATTTGTAAAAACATTTATATTGATTATGTTTCTATACCATCTTTCTACATATTGTTATTCTTAACATTATGTATCTATTCCGGCATCATTTGCTTTGCTTCACTTCTAATGTATATTCTTATTGTTACATCGTAAAAGGGATTTTAAAAATTTATGGTTTAACTGTGTTCCGTAATGCCATTGTGAAAAGGTTACTAGTACCTTGTTATGGTGGTGAAATTCAGTTGATTGATGACATGCTTTAACAATTTTTGTTTCAGCTGTTGTGACAGGATGTTCCATCGCAGGTGTCGTAGGTTTGATAGTGGCTGGAGTCTGCTGGTACAGGTGAGAATCATTAGCCAAGTCAATCTGTAACAATGTTAGCTAACACATTACTTATTCACTAAGGTGCTAATTCGTCACCTATCCATTATGCACCTGTCCTGTGTTCTCTCATCACGTCATTCATAATTGTGATTATAATTAACACTCTGGATTTATTCTTGTGTAGGTCAAATATAAAATTCCGACAATGCTATTAATGATCAGTTAGCAGCTGAAAGATTTATGTATAACTTTTCACGGAACATGTTCGATTATATATGTTTTTGCGGATACTGCCGTGAACGGCCTAACCCGCTATATAACTGGGATACTAGCGATGAAATAGTGTTCTAGTTGGTGGTGTCCCCTGGCGAATCTCAGGGTATTTATACGTTATTGTCCGTATTAGTCGCCAGGTGGGGCCACCTGATGTATACCCAACCACCCAACGAATGACTAGCTCTATGGTTCAAGTTCACGGCAGTCATTACGGATGACCTTTCCCATACACCTTTAAGTACCTAGTCGTTATTTATTCAGTGTTTCAAAAGAATAGTTTTTTTTTACGTAAATGCTCTGCGTTGGTTATATTATCACAGGGAGATAGATAGATAGATAGATAAGAGAGAGAGAGAGAGAGAGAGACCTTCCTTACCTAAGGCTGAATCATAAGCTGAAATCTTACACCTGTTTATACAGGTGTCATTTTAATTGGAGCTATCTTGTTTCATCACATTTAAGCCATGCTATCATATTTGATAATCCTCTCAGCTCTTTTTTATTGTACATTATATATATATATATATATATATATATATATATATGTATGTGTGTGTGTGTGTGTGTTTTAGGGTACATATAAAGAGGCAACAGGCATAGAGCATCAACATATCTAAACATCCTTCGAAACCTACCTCCATAAATCTAAATACAAATACAACTATACACGCACTCACAGTTTGAGGATTATAATCCAAATTTAGCTCATTTGGAGGGACCAGTCTAACAGCAAAGTTACCATATATAACAATAGTAGCTATTAGCTAAGTGATAATGTGGTAAGTTTGGAAGATACTAGGAATCTACTAACTGACTGACAGTTCTATATCTTATCACTCACTACCAGTAGATGACTGAGCCACAAAGTTTAGTATCATGTGTGTTGGTTATCAACACAAAATGGTATAAGTTTCAGGCAGATAATTATAGTTCTAAGGGGGTGGGGTGAAAATGATCCTGAGAGGAGTGGATCTGGAATGAGGCAGGATAAAAAATACTTAAGTGACCACCTCTGTAGAGTGAATCACCTTACTTCAGTTGTCACCTCTCTAGTCATTGTGCTTTATCTTAATGTAATATTAATTAGAGTGAGTGAGTGAGTGAGTGAGTGATTGAGTGATTGAGTGAGTGAGTGAGTGAGTGAGTGATTACATTTTCAATGAAGATTGTCTCATTGATAGGTTATCTGTTCTATCTTTATCTGTCTCTGAATTGAGTTTCCTTCCAATAATAATAATACTAATAATGCATATTTAATATAACTACAAAACTAGCTCTGATGTGACAGGACTGTATCTGTAAATATTTGTGATAAGTATCATAGAAGATTGTTAAACAGTTATTTTCTTGCCATAATCATTCCCAAGTTAGCTGACTATTTTGTTCGTTTTAAATTATTTAAGTTAGTTTATTTTAAAGTATCAGTAGACAGTTTTCATCACCTACCTGTCATCAGTTGGTGGAAAGATGATCCAGTTTTCTGAATAGACATTTTTTTTTTAAACTATCCGTTTTTGATATGCCATCAAATGGTGCCTGAGGCATAATAATCCCTTGATAAAAGTATCAATGTAATATCTATATAATATCTATGTTTAATAGATAATAAATCCTATCATTTAATAAGACAAATAATAATTTTTGCTGAACATCTACACAGTGTATATTGGTGCCAGTGTTAATTGAAGGTCTGTTAGGACAATTTGTGGTCATCATAATTTATGGTATAAAGTTTTTTTTAAATTTATTTATTGGCTAAATGAGAGCATATGTTCCCTATGTTCCCTATTTTGATAGGCATTTCTTCTTCCAGTTTACCAGGGGTGCCTCCATGGTCTAACGGTAGTGTGTTGGATCACAGATGACTACCACCTGTGTTTCATTAGCCATTTTGTTAGTTTATAAAATGTTTTAGGCCAGTCTGTCAGTTTATTCACCAGGTGGCTGCACTCTCCATGGTGCCCTTGTTCCTCAGGTCGCAGCTGTGGTGTTCATTAAAACATGGCGCTGGTTGGTTATCGGCAATTAGGAACAATTTGAGGCTATTAATGAGGCTCTATATGTACTGTTGTACTGGTTAATATACCCCGATGGGAGTTGGGGAATTTGTGTTATTGTTGAAATCAGCTGGATGATTATATTTAGATCATAAAAAACAAAGAAACAGTATAAAAACGACTGTGTGTTATCATCCTTCCTTCAAGAATGATATAGCCTGGATCATCACCCTCCTCCCATCACCTAAATGAATCTCTCTCTATAATTTTATTGTACTGATAAAATATTAATAATATTATTATTTTCTATATTTAGCAAATGCAGTTTATATGTCCACTTGACTGTCATGTATTTGTCTTTGTATTCAGTAATTTTGAATAACTTTGTTATTCGTTGTAATACTGAGAACTCTATTTAATAATATTGCTATAAATATCCTATCACAATATCAGGTAAGAATAATGGAGTATGTCGAAATTCTGTGACTATTTGACAATTCTGTGGCTGTTGCTGAGTTGGAACTTTTGAGAAACCTCATAGAAATGTAGGGTCCAGGTCTCTGAATACCTTGTTATTGTGATAATACTAAGGGGGAGGGGTTTACTACTGATAATGGGGGTGAGGTAGAGCCATATTGTTAGATATGTTGTAGAGAATGTCAGAGAATCTCAGTAATTGTAATGGTGGTAGTAGTAGCAGTACTAGTAACAGTAGTAGTAGTAGTAGCAGTACTAGTAGTAGTAGCGACAATAATGATGTATATAGTGCGCTCTTAAAACACCAGGTAACCAATAATTGATTTAAAGAAACATACCAGTTAATTACATTCATTGTAGATATAACAGTACATACACCCACACACACACGCACACACACACACACACAAGACTCGGTATGTGTCGATGGGTGGGAGAATAAATTCTTACAAAAACGCTTACCGACTAATTAGCATGTTTTCTGAAAGCCTTTGGTATATCATATAAGAGCTATCAATTGGTGTAAACATAGGCAGGTGTGTTTCTGATAGGATCGTTGTAGTTGGTGATCTATAATTAATGTTCTGTATGTACAGGTATGTGCTGGCCTGTTATATCAAGCTAACTAGACTGGGTAATGTCCTAATCATGCCTGTACTGTATCTTTTTTGATGAAGCTTTGATGAGCCGGTACACACAGGTATATGTCACGGTAATATTAGAAGTGCTTAATCAGCTATATTATAGATAATAATGAGCTGGAGGGAGGAATGGGTTGATCAAAGAAACGGACAGACAGACAGAAGGACATGTGTGTGCATACAGAAATACACATATTTGCACTAAACATCTGAACCTGAAAAGGCGTTGATTTATATTATTAGTACCCCAGGGCCAGGGCCCTGGTGTATCATGCAGATATTTTATTCAAGGTTCCTTGTTCTGTGTGCCAGTGCATTTTCAGTCCCCCAAACCAATTTTTTTTACATATCAGTCAGTGTGTGTTTCAGATTTGTTTTTAAATGTATTATTTAAATACTGTACATGTTATTGGTGTGGGGGGTTACGTGTGTGTGTGTGCGTGTGCGTGTCTAATCTTCTCATCACAGCACTAATTTACTGTATTATTATGCTGCCATTTTGTGCCTAAATCTCTACAATATATTCCCCATGAAGCAATGGGGAGGGCGGGGGGGGGGACCCAGATTGTTATACAACATAAACCAGGTCGATATCACGATGGAATGATAGATGGCCACAATGTAGTCAGTGGCAGATACTTATCAAATAATAATAATAATTATAATATTAATAATAAACCTTCTAACATAGTCAGTTATGGTAAAATTATATATGAGATATGTTATTGAGAGAACCAGTATGGATTTAGTGTCCTGATGAATTGTCCAGACGTTTCTATTCGATATTTGTGTTCCCTTTGCCGGTGCCTTGTCATCCACTATTAGCATACACGCATGCGCGCGCCTACACACACACACTGGAGTAACACAATCCTGTGTGATAGAGTTTTTAAGGACAGATGACAGATAGCCAATATAATGTGATATATTTGTGATGTTTAGGACAGATCGTGACACTGATTAGTGAATGTGCTGACATCAAATTGTCCCGGTTCAGTAGGATGATGCATAATGCATGTCACATCATGCCTACCCTTGATGTTACTGTTGGAGAGAGAGAGAGAGAGAGAGAGAGAGAGTATGGATTTTATACCCTGATGAATCAGTGAGAACTTGTAATCGTGCCTTTTTGTCCACTACTGAACCATTCAAACACAGATTGAGAGAGAGAAATGGAAAGAGTTCACACACGCAAACGTCCAGAGTTTGAATTCACGGTTGGAGATTCTCTGTGCCTGTGCCTTATTATACACAGCTAAAACACACACGCACGTGCACACACACACACACACACACACACAGAGAGAGAGAACAATATTTTCTATAAAGGAGTTAAAATCAATTTAGTTCTGTGTCGTTCCACATTTAGTTTTATTTAGTAAGCTCAGCTGACAGAGAAATATGTCTGATTACATGGACGTTAAATGTATTTAATTGCAGACACTTATAGATATCAAAAAATAAGTTGATTAGTTCATTTGATCTCCTGAAATGAACATAGATAAATAGTTTAAATTAGTTCACCCAATTCATCTACATTTAAACACTATTATTGTGATGTTACAAATGACTAAACATGTCACTGAATAGGGGTTCGCTTTGATTAGCGCAGTGGTTAGAACATTGCACGGGTTCTAATCCATCTTATACCGGCGGTTTGGGGCTAGGTTTCCTTAGGAAGTCGACCGTCAGCCTAATGTCCCTGGTGTAACCTGTGCTGAAGCTAAATAACTAAACAATAACAACAATAACAACAATAACACATAAGTAATGTAAAATTGATGTCGGTAATGTGGAAAATGTTTGATAGGTCAAGGTCATTCTTATGTTTGGGGTATTTTACTTTACAGTGAAGTAGCTAAATGTCTACTTTTAATTAATATAATACATTCTGTGTGACTGATATATAATATCATATCTATATGTACTAAAGTTAAATGGACTGGTTTATGTACACTTCGTTGTTAATTCATTTTATTTATATATTTATTGAACCTTTACTATACTATAGCGCCCCCCTCCCCTCTCACTCACACACAGACACACGCACACACATTTGGAGCGCTATACAGTCCAGCCCTAACATCGTTCCACCTGAGAGGTATATAAAGTCTCTCTAGCCGGAGGTAATACGGTCACAACCCGTAACCACGTTGTGTAGCTATCTACTGGTCGATGGCTGGCTTCTCCAATAGTCCAGCTATTAGAGCATAACACAGAAAACATACATATCAAGGCTCAAATCTCGGTTATACCATCCTTTGTGGAATGTTCCCTCTCAGACTCGGAGTCTCCCTCTCTCAGACTCAGCGGCGCCTCCGTGGTCAAATTGGAAGCGCGATGGGCCACGTATCACTACCACTTGAGTTCGAATCTTCGCATGGCCATATCTGAAGGGTGTTTCATCTTTGACTTCACTTCATTACATTTGGAGGTCGCTCGGCCCATTTAGCCTACCATGTGCACAAAAGTGGTCGTATAATATCAATCATCATCCCTCAGAGTGTCCCCCTCTCAGGCTCAGAGTTTCCCCCTCTCGGACTCAGAGTGTCCCCCCCCCTCTCGGACTCAGAATGCCCCCCCCCCTCTCGGACTCAGAGTGTCCCCTCTCTCTGACTCATAGTCCAAGGGATAACTAACTCTCAAACTAAAAACTGTACTCATTGACTTGTTAATGACTAAGTTCAAACTATAACAGACATACTAAGCTTTCTTAATTAAGGTACACACACATACAAGAAATTATTGTTTACTTATTATTACTGTTGTTGTTGTTGTTGTTGTTGTTAAATATCAGCTGCCAGTGGCAGTTCTTTCCTTGACTTTAGATGTAGCTAAGTTCTTAGGGAACTTATCACCAAATTTAAGTTCATGGATTCAGTCCCCAAATGGTTCTATCATTATTTAATACCTTTGATTGCCTAAAATAATCACATTGTGTGTTGTGTTTGTTATCTGAGTCACATTGTGTGGTCGGGTTTCTTATGTGAGTCACATTTTGCGGTCGGGTTTGTTATCTGAGTGACATTTTGTGGTCGGGTTTGTTATCTGAGTGACATTTTGTGGTAGGGTTTGTTATCTGAGTCACATTTTGTGGTAGGGTTTGTTATCTGAGTAACATTTTGTTGTCGGGTTTGTTATCTGAGTCACATTGTGTGGGTGGGTTTGTTCTCTGAGTGACACTGTGTGGTTGGATTTCTTCTGTTTCACACTATGTGGTTGGATTTGTTCTCTATTTCACTGTGTGGTTTGGTTTGTTCTCTGAGTCACACTGTGTGGTTTGGTTTGTTTTCTGGGTCACATTGTATGGTTGTGTTTGTTCTCTGTTTCACATTCTGTGGTTTGGTTTGTTCTCTGTTTCACATTGTGTTGTTGTGTTTGTTCTATGTTTCACATTCTGTGGTTGTGTTTGTTCTCCGAGTCACATTGTGTGGTTGAGTTTGTTCTCTGAATCATGTTATGTTGTAGGATCTTTTTCCTAGGTCACATTATGGCGTGCCAGGATCTATTCTGTGAGTCACATTATATGAAAGGATTATTTTCGAAGTTACAGTGCATAGAAGAATCATTTCCGTGGGTGACATTAATGTATGATAGGATCCTTAGATCATGGGATCTTTTCTCTCTGAGTCCAGCAGGATATTGCAATGGTGCAGTGGTTAGAGTACTGCACTGCAAACTTCCACGTTGTGGGTTTCATTCCAACTGACGTTTGTGTTTCTGATATTTGTTTCTCAAGGTTGTTGACCCGCTGAACTAAATGACCCACATGTAACCAGCGCCAATAATGAACAATTGAAATCAACTCTACTATATGAATCCAATTGTCTAGGGCTGTCTTTGTTCACACACACACACACACACACCCTCTCTCTCTCTCTCCCATGACATTGTTAGTTTTTTCCCCTGTATCTTTTAAGTTATTGTTATATTATACAAAAGCCAGTGCATCACTAACCTGTGAGGTAGGGTGCTTTTAGTGATGCAATATTAAGATAATCTAGGAGGTTAATCCATTTGACCCAAATACCATTTTCAGTCTGCTATCATTTCTACATTAAGCCAACCCCCGCTGCGCACCATAATAGCATACATATTACATGGTAATCTCAACAAATTCTAACCCTATTTATTCTCACCGAGTGTCGGGGGATATTGATGTCTCGTCGTGGGGTAGAGGTAGAGGTAGGGTCTACTGTCGTCCTCATGCTCTCCTCAATCCGCTCCTCGGAAGGGGGGGGGGGTTGAGTTGTTTGAGATTGGCTTCCATCGAGTCTGTAACTCTTCAGCAGAGAATCGCTCGTGTATGGCGCTGCTAGATTTGAGGTCAAAGTCAATTGGTCGTGTATTGATCATGACTGGGTGTCAGCGGGGTAGATTCTGATCATAGCTGTTGTTGATGGGTGGGAGGGGGTCGTTAGGTTGTGTTGTGGGTCTTGATGATAGGATGATGATGGTGATGATGGTGGTTCTGATGTGACTTGTAAAGCAGCTGTGATGGAATGTTAATCGTCTGGACGTCATTGAGAAACTCATCCATAACAAGAGATTTAGAGCAGCTAATTGTCATCAGCATAACCAGCTTGAAACGACTGGTGTAGTGTGTGTGTGTGTGTGTGTGTGTGTGTCCATAATTACCATACCCCCTAACATAGTAATGCAGTGGTGTGGTGATGGTGGACGGGTGTGGTGAGAGGGGTAGCCACATAGCAGGTAGCACCACGCCTGCTCTACCTCTCGGCTGCGATCAGAGATTTGGCAAATTCCCAGCTCTTCCCACCTCTAGTTGGTAGCATTCCTAGCACAGCATGGATTTCATGAAACAGAGCGCGCACGCGCGCACACTCACACATACACACGTACCCACACACACGCACGCACGCACACAAAAGAGCTGTTGCCCTGTAATTCTGGCAGCCAGTGACATGGCCAAGGATTAATGTGATTACAGTCACACAAAGGCCGGGACACCCAACCTACCCAAGGATAACGTCGCCAGCGCCGCACCTGATTCGTGCTGGATCCTTCACTTGGAAACAAAGCGAGAGTTCAATAAAACAAACGAACGAAAATCGTCGACGACTGGCACTGTGGCAGCACATGGTGTTCAATTGGCGAGCTTCTTTCTGACTAACCGATCAACGCACGCCGGATTTAAAGTTCTCGTTTTTGTTGGGGTGGAAACACTTGCTTAAAATTGCCGTCGAAAGCATTTTGCGCTGACATGAACCGCGACGCGATTGGTTCACTTCATTCGCTGACGGTATGGATGCGATTAGGGAAACATTCAATGCGAATATGATCAGGATCAAAGCCAACCTGGAGCAGGCCTGTGATAAAGTGTGAGTAGACGGTCGATTGTTTTATACGAGTACCTTTCGTGAGTCGGTTTCGATATAATGGCACAAAAGAAATCAATTGTTCTGTTCGTTCGGCAGCCGACATTTTTTTCTTCTGTTTTGTTGTTTCCTGCGAACGGATGAATAGGGGTGCTAAAATAAACGTAAGTTGATGGTAACATGATTAAAATGAGATTTCAGTGCAGACTGTGTTCTACGGAATTCATCATCAAAACACCAATCTTCGATGTACAGTCATTATAGCTACCAAAATGGTCCAAATCCTGTTGGCATCCAACAGTTAAGCTCCGGTTGGCAGATATTAGCCGATTTATCTGCGAAATTAATCGAGTTATATTTTGGAACGTTCGCCGAGAGAGGCAGGCGTTAAGAAAAATTTGAAAGATGGACATAAAGATATCGTAATTTGAAGGCCATTATTGGGTGGAAACGGATCGGTTCATATCTGTTCTGATAGAATGTCTTAGTAAATTGTTTTCCAGCTGTTTTAAGTCTTTAGTTTAATCAATTCTACGTCTGTTTGAGAATATTGAAGTTAGTTTATTTAAGAAAAATATATTATTCTGTGATCTATTCTATATTCAGCAGACGTTTATCTGTTGTCTAATGAAGCAGCATCTAGTAATAAGTGGATTTTGTTAGCCACATAAAATATAATATTATATATGTATATGACCTTAGATTTATTGATCGATTGATTGATGGTGTTATTGTCTGTTTTTTTTATTTTATTTTATTTTAAAGTTCTCCGTCACTGTATGTGTGTGTATGTCTGTCTATTAGTGTGTGTGTGTGTGTGTGTGTTGTCTGTTAGTGTGTGTGTGTGTGAGCGAGGGGAATTTTGTTTAAATAAAATCTTATTGAAAAATAAATCCCATATTTTTCTGTGATTATGTAGGTATAATTCAGTTGGCTTATATAAAGAGACGAGTAGTAACCTGTATGTATTATACTCTGTCTAAATCACCTGACTAGTGTGTGTCAGTCTGGTGTATTCATCAGCAGTCACTGTCTGCTGGAGGTGATGACAACTGGTGATTAATAACCAGGTTAATATGACAGCTTTTACTACTAATACTTCTCTCCCTCTCTCTCTCTCTCTCTCTCTCTGTGTGTGTGTGTGTGTTGGCCATATCATTTATGTCAGTCTTCATGTGGAAGTTTTGTCACAGTCAGTTTTTTATTTCATCTTTCCAACTACTAAGCAGATGACCATCGATTAGATTACAGCAGATAGTGTGTTATCTGTTGAAACAATCACTATAGGAACCATTATTGTCTCTAGAAAGCTAAAATAATAACCACAATATCGATCATTGTCATCACAATTGTACCTGAACATTAAGTTATCATCGATTTGATCAGATAAATTTGGCAGTGGCACTTCTGTACCAATTTGTGATCATGTCATGTACCATTTATTGTATCATAATATTTTGCGATCATTTTGTGACATATTGGACTGTTTTGTGTTTTAACCATGGTTAGCTGAAATGGTGCTTAACTACTACTACTATTGTTAATAATAATATAGATTTAGTACCATAATAATAGCGGTAGAGGTTCAGAGTGA
This sequence comes from Paralvinella palmiformis, assembly GCA_025642065.1. Classification (NCBI taxonomy): domain Eukaryota; kingdom Metazoa; phylum Annelida; class Polychaeta; order Terebellida; family Alvinellidae; genus Paralvinella; species Paralvinella palmiformis. Next base: position 197,909 of record JAODUP010000689.1, on the reverse strand, counting down.
TATCTCAACAATTATAAATATAAACAGTCAGTATCATTTACTGATTAGGTAACTTTGAGCAGATGTGTCTGTCTGTAACTTGGTGATGTGTGTCTGACTATAAGTTGGTGATGTGTCTGACTGTAACTTGCTGACATGTCTGACTATAAGTTGGTGATGTGTCTGGCTGTAACTTGGTGACATGTCTGACTATAAGTTGGTGATGTGTCTGGCTGTAACTTGGTGATGTGTGTCTGACTATAAGTTGGTGATGTGTCTGACTGTAACTTCGTGACATGTGTCTGACTATAAGTTGGTGATGTGTCTGGCTGTAACTTGGTGATAGTGTCTGACTATAAGTTGGTGATGTGTCTGCTGTAACTTGGTGATGTGTGTCTGACTATAAGTTGGTGATGTGTCTGACTGTAACTTCGTGACATGTGTCTGACTATAAGTTGGTGATGTGTCTGTCTGTAACTTGGTGACATGTGTCTGACTATAAGTTGGTGATGTGTCTGGCTGTAACTTGGTGACATGTGTCTGACTATAAGTTGGTGATGTGTCTGACTGTAACTTGGTGACATGTCTGACTATAAGTTGGTGATGTGTCTGGCTGTAACTTGGTGACATGTGTCTGACTATAAGTTGGTGATGTGTCTGACTGTAACTTCGTGACATGTGTCTGACTATAAGTTGGTGATGTGTCTGTCTGTAACTTGGTGATGTGTGTCTGACTATAAGTTGGTGATGTGTCTGACTGTAACTTCGTGACATGTGTCTGACTATAAGTTGGTGATGTGTCTGTCTGTAACTTGGTGACATGTCTGACTGTAAGTTGGTGATGTGTCTGTCTGTTATTTGGTGAAGTGTCTGACTGTACATCGTTCATATATTCGACAGTATACACACAAGGAGCCTCACGGTGATATGTGTATATTGACCTGATGAATTGTGGCATGTTTTTTTATGTCGGCATTGAAGACCCGAGATAAGAGAAGTTACTCGCATCTCGCTACAGTACGGCAAGAAAGTGTACTCGGGTTGTGGCGGGTTGATTGTTTCCACGAAACCAGAGAAGACACCCAGAGTTTACTGTTAGCCATAAAACAATGTCGAAGCCTTTGTCTCCGATGTTATGAGTAATTTCCCGCGACACAAGGTCACCGATTTCTACTAACAACTCAGCCACCTGGTAGTTATTGTTTTAATAATGGCAGCTTCTTGTAGAACGTTGTGTGAGTTAAGGTCTCAGGGGCCAATGTTTCTCGTATAATTTGGCCTATTTATGTGTTATATTAAAGTGAGGCATTGTTCTTAGTTAGAGGGCGGTTGAGGTAGACTGACATGAGTACACTTAAGGAGAGATCCTCATAACTTGGAGTAACTCTGTGGTGATGTTGAATTCTTTCTCTCTCTCTCTCTCTCTCTCTCTCTCTCTATATATATATATATATATATATATATATATATATACAGGAATTGTGTCATGAATCACTCCTAATATTATGAGCCGGGGGTTGTGTTGGTGTGATAAATTAATCCAGAGTTATAGTATTTGTCACGTACAAAACACTGATGGTCTAAGTCACACCAACTGAAGAGTATCCCAGACATAAAAGCAGGTTATAGGTTTCTGGATTTATATATTTATATAATTCTCGGTTTTTAGCCAGTCATATCATTGAGAGAAAGATTTTGTCATGATATTACTCTTTATGGCGTCACTTCCGGTTGTAATCATCGATGTTTAAACATGTTGATGTCGATGTCAACAAAACTGATCATCTTATTAGATCAACCACATCTGGCTTCATTCCACTGATTGGTCGATCAATTCCGGTGTTCTGCTCTGTGATTGGCTGCACACACTAAACAAACTGACAGACATGGCACAGCCATTTCCGGTGTTATCAGCAGCGGGCCAGGACAGAAGTCACGTGACTTCGATGTGACGGAATGGCATGTCCGTACAGGTGGTCTTTAGGCGTGGGCGGGGGGTGCTGTTAGAGAGAGAGAGAGAGAGAGAGGCCAACGGTCAGCAAAAGTCCTATGACATCTCTAAGTCTAAATCCCAAACATTTAGGACTGTCCTAACAACAAGTTGTTAATGTCACACTTATATGTGTCACGTAGATGTTGACACAGCGGCACACGATTCAATAATATCAACTACAGATCAGTAAATTCAGGATCCAGGAATTTCCTTCCCATTCCATATTTTCCGCGCAAATTATCGTTCTGTTTTGCATATTGAAGCTAGCTGCCTGATAATCCCCAAGGAGACGGTTCAGGTTGTATCTGTCGGTTTATTTCAGCAATGTTTATCAGCAACATTTCCAGCGTATTTCGAATCTTTACCTCACTCGACTCTTCCCTTTGTTGAAATGAATGTACCCTAGACGTAGATCATTACCCATCTCGGCTTCGACTCGTCCCATGAATATAAATAGCCAACGCAGACTTGCCGGATGGACGAGGGGATTCTGAGATATTCATTCGACTATTGGCTGCCGATGTGGCTGTCGATTGGACGTAGAGAGAGGGGGACTGTCGACGAACATCATCGCATTGATTGCCAATAACGGCGTCAAAACGATGGGATTAGAGTAACCGACGAACACGGGCTTGCTGTCTCCTTAATGGCATTCCTTCACGGATAGCTAGCCTCGGATGTGGTAGGATTTGGGGAATAGTTCACGTCTGATCGTGTTCTTTAAGCTTGGAATCAAGCTGACTATCACCACCCACCAACCAACCCAACGCGTGCTTCTATCAAAACTGTCATCTCGCCTGTCTCGTTGATCTTGCCGCCTTTTCGTAGAATGTCACCGTGGCAACGAAGCCACGGTACTAATTAGCAAGTTATGCCACAATCGAAGCTGATTTTTATGCAAGAACATAATTAACAAACTAAGGGTTGTTAACGTATATTGCCTTTGTCGTGTCATCTCTCCCTAATTCAGCCAAACTAAAAAGAAAATACATTTTCTTCCAATCACGGTTACCATCTTTGCTGTCTCCACCGGACGCGATTAACACACCCCCACCTACCCCATTCCACCGACCTAAACTAACTCGGCCTCAACTAAATTACCGTTGTTCCCTTGACGACCTATGAACTACGAGTCTCTCTTTGACCGTAGACATAATTCCGCTAACAAACCTTCTGGTTTGTCCTAATCCGTGTCCTACCATTGTTAGTACAACACTCAACAAGACTCATAGCAGATCGTTGATATTTCACTAGAGGTCACGATTTGATAGTCATTTCGTCTACTTGTGGCTCGATAACGAGAGGCTGTAATACAATATTTTCCCATACCATGCCATCATACCAGATTTGGATGGCGTGTTTATATTAGTATTAAATTACGGCTGTGATTATATTTGGTATAGTTAGATATTTGTGAAGTTCGTGTGTGGTTGCTACAATATGTTCGGTTTGTGATTTGTTTACATTTAATTATCATAGTCTAATAAGGGTATTATAAGATAGCCTTTATAATGGGTTTATATAATTACTCTATGCCTGTTACAGTTACTATATGGTCACTGTAGTTATCATATACCCAGTAATATATATATATATATATATATATAATACATTTACTATATACCGAATGTACCTACCATGCACTTAGTGCAGATGCTATATTATTACTATGGCTACAATATATTGTTGTTATTTGTCCAGTATTGTTACTACGTTGTCCTGTATAATTGTTGTGTAATCGGTATAGTTGTCACTGTGTACTCAGTGTACTGACCATATACCCAGTATTCAATTATATGCCCGGTATATCCATTATATTTGCTATACACCCAATATAATTACTATATACCCGGTACAGTATATATATATATATATATATATATATATATACGTGTGTGTGCATACCACAACTCTAGTCAGATTATATCCACTACAGTCATATGACAACACTATATATATATATATATATATATATATTTCCAGACTCCAGAAGAACGTCAAGGCAGCGAGTGACGTAGATTACCCAGCGTATGGCGTCACCGGACCAACAAAAGAACGATTTAGTTCTACAACAGACAGGAAGCTGGCACACAGCGCACAAATGTATCATTATCAACATCAAAAACAACAGATGATCGCCATGGAAAAGTGAGTGTTCTCTGTCGGAAATCGGCTGCCATGGAAACCGATTTTTGGCACACGTGCTAGTTTATGAATTTCTAATCGGGTGGTTTTCATTTATGGGATAAAGTCACTCATTATCGTCGTTTACCTGCGTGAAGCAAGGGAAGGGTTTTTTTCCGAGTCCCCCACACACTAATTAAGATTAATTCACTAAATCACGTGAGCAACGAAATCGAGTTTTTCGGTAATTACTATTTCCTGAAACGTTCTGGGATCGAAGTAAAAATTGATTTGGTTTTTGTCAATTATCTCATTGTTTCTTCATTGAGTAAGTATGATTCATGTTGTGTGTGTGTATGCGCGCGCGCGTGTGTGCGCGTCGATGTGCGCGCGCGCGTGTGCAATCTATGAATCGAGAAAATAACAAATTGTGTGAATAACCTCTGTGTATGTGGGTGTCGTACCTGTATTGTCCATTGTGTCTGTCAGCCATTATACCATGATCCAGCTAAAGCCATAGTATCCCCCCCACACACACATACACACACACACACACACACACAATAAGCTCTTTGATGTCATTCTTTATGGCAGAGTCTCCACCAGAAAGAAAAAAAACCTTTAAACTGTCTGCATAAAGGAGAGCTCCACGTAAACTGTCATCAAAGTAACATATTAGTAAACTGTAAATAGAACAACTGAAACAGAGCTTTATAGTACATTATTGTGTGTGTGTGTGTGTGTGATTACATAAACAAACAGTGTTTGCTACACAATATATATATATATATATATATATATATATTACTGTTCACTAATGAAAGCTTCACAATAAGCTGAGTTAGTCCAATATTGACAGGTTTATAACAATGTTGATACATGTATTAGTTTGTTAAGTGTAATGTTTATTATCATCTCTGTTGTATAATATATCTATTGTTGTCTGATGTAGGTAGTATATCCTATATGATATCACTGTTTGTCTAAGTTGTCTCCATGTGTCTCATTTAACTCAACTGTTGACTGTGTGTGTATGTATGTTGTGTGTGTGTGTGTTTTTAGGGTACATATAGAGGCAACAGGCACAGAGCATCAACATATCTAAACATGCTTCGAGACCTACCTCCATAAATCTAAATACAAATACAACTATACATACATTAATCTAAAAATAAAATGTTCCATACCTCCACATATTGATAGATGTGTGCATATACCTGTGCATGTTTCTGGTGTACTCATCAGCCTGCGGGAACCAGCTAATTTGCTTTTCATACGTAACATATATGTCATGCCCACAGGAAAGCGGCTACATGCAGGCTATGTACAAAAAGCGGAAGCACTTAAAAAAACATACCATTTGATACCACAGTTCACAGCAAACAACAAGTGTGTGTGGTTCAATGGTGACTTACTACATACATATCATAACTCTTTTGACACCACAGTTTACATTCAACAGTAATTTTCTGTGGTCCAAAAGAAACCTGTATATGAAACATTTCGACACCTCAGATGCTGACCTCAGCTTTATTCTGGGGTCGAATAACTAAATAAATCCTACCTATATGAACCATATATATCGGTACACGTCCGATTAGTCTAGCGTCGAAGTTCTTCTCTAACCTAAGTGAAAAGTTAGGCCTTTTATATACCCTCAGCGTGTTAACAAACATTATAGTTTGGTGACCACGTGAGAATGTACACTAACTCAGTATGGACTCACTGAAGTGATTTAGCTCAAATAAAAACAAAGTAGCAATACTGCACAATGGATTATTACTGAACTAGTGTGTGTGTGTGTGTGTGTGTGTGTAGAAAGTTTAGAAATTGTGATCATTTCCATCTTCAGTCAATATAAACACTGAACTGTTGTGTATATTTCACTAACATCCCACTAGTAGTTAGTAGCTTAATGATTGGAGGAGTATTTTGTCATCATTCTGTATAGCCAAGTTTACTGGTGAAATATAATTACTTAATGATAAAATAGATGATCTTCTAAAAACTTGTTGTCCATCTCTACAATGAATCATTCTGAATTATCTCTATTGGGGAGACACGGCCAGCTGAAGATGTTCCCATTTACACTAAGTGACCTTTCTTGTTGGATGACAACAGTTAAGTCGTGAGCAGAATGGTTTGAACTCTCTCTCTCTATCTCTCTCTCTAATGACATCACCATCTCTGTTTAGGGCCCAAGGTGACCTGAACAAAGACGGTTCCGAAGTGGACTCCGAAGAGGAGAATGAAGAAGGAGATTACACAGTGTTCGAGTGTCCGGGATTGGCTCCTGTAAGTGATCCGTAGAAGATATCCATTGTTGGCCATGGATGGGTTGTGTCTTTATAATATTATTGTTTGTTTTATATCTAATTACAGTCTAGGATTCATTCCGTCGTCTTTGCGGTGCGATATTTGCAACTCGATGACACTTTATTCCACCGTAATCATGTTTTTATCTGGTCTGTTATGTAATGGTCAGCTCTGTGGTATGCTTGATAGTACCATGGTCAGTTTAGCTGCTGATTATGAATATCATGCTGTTAATGAAATCGTAAATGCAGAAACCATGGATTCTTGTTTGTACTCCAAAAAAATTCAGCCTTAATTTGAATTGATAATATTAGCTTCAGTGAGTGACGTTAAGCTACTTAGATAAGTATAGCTAACCCAGTTGATTTATAACTTTTATGTATACTAATATAATAATAATAATGATGATGATAACAATATAAAATATGACTTCCATGTACAAGTTTCCTATTTTTTAAATCCAGACCGGGGAGATGGAAGTGAAGAATCCTTTGTTCAATGAGGATACACCGGTGACACCTGGTGGCGACAATCAGCAGTCGAAGTAGGGACGCCTGTTGGCGGCTTTACTTCATTTGGGGGAGCCACCGGCTGCTTCAGCCTGGGGAAGCTGCAGCTGATCGATTGAGTGACACTTCTTACTTGTTAAGATCCCCTCAGAACTATCTCGATCCCCGTCTTATTTTATTACCCATAATATGGATCTGTTCTCGAGTCTGTCAAGTAAATGCTTCTCCATAGAGTTTTAGTTGAATTAATTGTGCGTTGTTCTGTCATAATTTTAATGCATGGGAGCCATCCCATTAATGGGATGTGATGATGGGACATCCAGATTTGACGACCACGCCTAGAACAACAGGATCCGGATGGAAGTAGGCAACGAACAGCAGTGACCTTCCTGTTTCCAATCTAAATCAATAATTTCTATTTCTGTATCATGCTGTCAACACAAACCTAATCCTGTTAGTAATTTGTTAGCCATTTGTTGCTTTTAGGTAATGTTAGATCAATCTTGGCACATGATATATATATATATATATATATATATATATTTGGATGCATGGTACTTATACTGCAGATGTAAATATACTGTTTCAGCTTACTTCTGACCTGGATCATGATAATATCCAATCTTTCTATAATTCTGTTTTGTTGTTTAACTTCTGGATCTATCAGCATCTATTGCAAAATTATAAATACAAAGCTGCGTTAATCTCCCAATTAAGACAAAATGTGAAATAAACACAAAAATTAAAGGGGTTTCTCTCTAAAAAATAATTATAACTTAGTCCCTAAGCCAAAATTAGCCATTGCTTGATGATGTCTCTGTTAATAGACCCACTATCTCTTGAAGCACGTTACAATGACTACCGTTTAAGTGTCATGCTAATTTATGTCATCACGTCATCTTCATTTACGTAGTTATTGATGCTAAATAATTATTATTAGAAAATACGGGCCAATAGTAAATATTATATAAGTAGGTAGAGAGAGAGAGAGAGAGAGAGAAAGAGCAATGATCCATAAAGATATATTTAGGGCACATGTTTTAATTAAGGAAATGTTGTATGCTATTGGAAACAAATATACAACAATGGTACCTAGTTATTGTTATAATAGGGCATTTACATATTGGTATCTCTATCTCTATTAGGAATAAGTTAAATTTACTTATATATTAATTATCTAATTCTTTCTATCTATATAATTATTTATATATTTAGGTATTATGTATATATATATATATATATATATATATATATGCACACAAGATCATTTATGTAACATTTTGTGAAAAATATGTACACGTATACCTGTTAATGACAATGATCTGATGAATGAACTCATGGATTCACAATATTATTCCCTATATTATTCCCTATATTAATTCTTTAAATTACTGATGCCTCATTATATTGTTATACTATTTAGAGTAACAGAGGTTTTGTCTGTTTATCTTCATGTAATTCACCCATCCCTCATTCTGGTAGTCGCATTAAACGATCTATCCACACTGAGCAGTGCTTAGTGTGGTCCACTTTTCTTTTTAAATCCCTCTAATCAATTGTTAATAATAGAACTTGTAGCCATTATAATTAGAACCCCCGATCAACAATAAGATAATCCATTAGACACTGGTGGTATGTATAATGTCTGCTAATATATTGTGATGTGTTGTTTATCTGTGATCTTGTGGGTAATCAGAAGTCATCTAGTCTGTGTACCAAAGTTCCCCCTCAAATTTCGTTTTTTTCCCCCCTCAAGGCCCAGTTCTAACGCATCGATGTTTCTGCCAAGTGGAGTGTTGGTGATTCTGGTTAGTTGTTGAAGGGAACATTGTCGTTGACATTAACAACACCCACATCAGCAATTTTGATACTTGGCAGTAACGACGACGACGATAATTCTCCGAATTTATATATCTTGTATTTAAATTCTTTCACCCACCTCCCCCAATCCTGTCACCCACCCACCCATGCAGTTCTCACGACTGCAGATTTACCCACCTGGAGATGTGGAGACATTCTTGCCAGTTACGAGGCTTTCTCTTTTTGTTGTACAGATTCCGCTACCTATTGTTAAAATATAATCAATCTCCACATCTTCAGATGGCGTTGTTAGTTATTGTTTTTATCTGTGTAAATGTGTGTATGTGATATATATATATATATATATATATATAGTTGTGTATAAATAGAATGTGTGACAATCATGTGTGTGTGTGTGTGTGTCCACTGTACTACTTTGAACATAATATCCATCCTCGATATTTTTCAGTAATCATGCTATTATTCACCACTCTGATATGCATTATTCTAACATTCTACGGTAACATGGCCATTATTCTAACAGTCTACAGTAACAAAGCCATTTTTCTAACATTCCATATAGAATGTGATCTCACTCTTTTGTGATCTGCCCTGAACGTTGTTTGTAAATATTCCATATGAAGCAAAACACAATGTGTTTTTATGCTACCACAGTCGGCATCAAATGGCTAATTGTTAGCGCATTTTGTACATTTATACCGCCTTCGAGCAATACATAATCATGTCAGAATGAGAAGCTTATGGTGAGAGGGTCCTCCTTTTGGCATTTTACGGGTGCGGAAATTCTCGTCTGAAAAGCAAACCTGGAACATTTTGTTTCGATTGATTACCGTTCCAGATACTTATTGCCATCATAAATTAACTTGCTGTGGTGTGTTCGTCTGTGGTAGGACTGTAGAAACCCGACCTCTGCGATGTTATTTATGACCTGCTGCTGCTGCTGTTGTTGTCGTCATTATTATCACTTACCTCACCAGTTGGCGTTGGGTCATGTGATCGTCGTGCGACTACAGCAGGTCAAGTGACATCGCATCGAGTTCATCCACGTTTTGTTTCATATGTTGTACTTGGCACAATTTCCGCTCCTCCTTAGTTCAGATCATTTATGTACACTTCTCAAAACTAGTCATGTTACATATTTGGTTGTTGGTTCATGCATTTCGTATTTATTTAATAAATATAAAACTGAAAATAACTATTGTTTTCTCCATGAAATGCAATATTATTCGTGTATCATTAAACTGGTAGTTCTAGTAGCATTGTGAGATATTAGTGTCTGTGTGTATATGAAATATCTCTCCATCTAGCGACCAGTGCCCCGGGTTAACACAAGCACAAAATAACAAATGATGTTGTATGAAATGACTGATCGATGGGTACAGGTAAAGATATAAACTCAGTTTATGTTAAGTTGGTTTCGTCTGATGTTAATTTGCTGATTTATTATGTATGACGTATAACAATATTGTGAGCAGCTTAACAACATATGAAATAAAACTATTGTTCGGTGTAGCAACAAGTGGACATTTTTTGTTATCTTTTTATCACCTCGTCGCGTTGAATCATCTCGGGTTGGGTTAATCCGAACGGCTTAACCCTCCCTATCCATGCAGGGCTCTAGTGTGCATACTTACACATATGAAGTGCAAGATAGTCTCTGTGTGCATGGAAACAGACAGACAGAGAGAAGTATGTATGCATACACATGTATATGTGTGCATATGAACACCAGTAAATAAACACTTTGGTTAAACTAATTTATTGTCAACAGAATAACAAATATCATCAAATCCACTTCCCTGGAGAGAATAAGAAAACCAAACTCTCAGTCAGTCGGTCATTCAAATCTTAATGAGAAATTCTTAAACGTGTCACATTTAAAATTCAAACTGTGACCAACACACATGTACCAACTCTACAAAGAATAACAATTACACCAATCCCAAAATTACACTGAATGTGGCAAGTTAATAAAATCCCTGGCTAACATACGACTAGATAAATGACACTAGATTTGGCCTCATATTAAACAGCTATACCTCTCCACCAACACAAGAATACAGTACATCTTGTCATGTTTTACGCCGTCTTTTGACTTGATGGAATTGACGGCAGACATGCTTTACCATTCTTAACTGTGAAATTGCTTGATACATGACAACATATTGTTTTAATAAGTCCAACTGACAAGGAATGTCAAAGAAGGTATAGCGACAAAATGCCAAAACAATTAACTATCCAGAAAAATAACGGATAATCCAGAAATAAATAAATAAGGACGTTTTATTCAGCATGCCTAGTAAAGAGTAAGCATGTTTCTTTATAATGTATGAATTTCAAACTTTTAGTTCATAAAAAGGTACTAATATAATGAAAACTGAACAAAAAACGTTCATATCAAACTCGAAAAACGACACGAGTAGATGTTTTGACCAAATTTCTGTCCTCTTACCTTCTTTATCTATGGCTTCAATCAATATGAATATACCTGAAGATGCTTCAATAAAATGTCAGGTTCTGAACCTTTTTTATTAAACCTTTAACAATGCAATGAAAAGATTCAGTGAATCAATATAAGTTAACATTAAAACGAAATGAAATAATTTCTTGTTTGTGGTGCTTTCTGAAATAACCATCCAAGTCCTAAAAGTTAATTTTGCCGCTAAGTGATAAAAAAAACCTAGACTTATCTGCGAAAAAAGTTCTTTTGTAAGAATCAAACAACTAAAACTGATGATGGTTCTCTTTTCAGAGGAAATTTATGCAAATATCGTACCCCATTAAAGTCGGCACAGCGATGCCAGCACAAACATCAATACAACTATTCACAGATTTAAGTTTTTACCTGATTAAAATTAGCATTCAGCTCGGTGGAAAAGCCCTAAAAATAGACGTCTACATACATAAAAGATCAGTAATAAGTTGGACGAAGTTTCTGATCTTTCATTATTTCCATGATCTCCTTCTGTTTGTTGTATAGAGTGTGATCCGACGGCTTGAAGCCCCAGACTTTATACTTGGCTAATTCCTCCCGCCATTTAGCGGACTTGTTCATTGATAGAAATGCTTCTTTCAGAGAATTCTTCAGCTCTTCTGAAAACGGTATGATTAAATCCATTTTTACAAACGATCAACGAGTCTAAATTGATTCCTTTTACCTAACACATGTAGTCGACCATTTGAACACCGATCACTAATTTCTAAATACGATATTTACAACTAGAATTGTTTCTCACGAGGAAGGAACATTAAAGGTGAAATACTGCCCAAAATCACCCTCTCGTGGGTCTGACAAACCGGTAAGTGAAATATGCTCCATATTTCAATATTTACATGGATTTGGTTGAGTATGTTGCAAATTTCAGTTCATTATCGTTATGATCTCATGTGTTACAACTAAACATTGAACAAACAAGAGCGAGAACACCACTCGAGACAATGAAATCATCCTCAATGGTTATGTTATTACCTGTATTCACTGAAAGAAATAATTTTACATCAATGTATATATACAGAGGCAGGAATATTAGTCTTTTCCGGTCATCTCATATATGTATAAATCTGTCGGGGTGAAAATTCAAGAGCTTTAAATGCAAAATAAATCACACACAAAATAGTATACCAAAGTAATGCCTAAAATGTAGCAAAAGAATTGTATAAATACACCATAGATCATGAGATATGTTAATGAAAAATACTAGATTGGGTTATTTATGGATCTGGAAGGTCTAAGACTAAGAGTAACTTTGATGATTATCAGTTATGGCCCTGATCTCTGTATACACGTTGTGTCTATATATACAACTTGATAAACAGATGCCAGGGTTGTTTGATTTAAATAATCTGATTTAAATCATGATTTAAATCACTGCAAAAAAATCATGCGCTTCAATTTTTTATGTTTCATTTGATTTTTATGATTACTGCATTTATTTTTATTGGTTATTTTGTAAACATGTGATTTATCAATTAACTTGCAGTACAAAAAATTAACAAATTCCAACACCATGTAGTGTAATAAATCATACTGATCAGTAACAATTCCCCAAAATCTGTGTTTGGGATGATCCTGGGAGATCAACACAATAAAAGGTGTCAAGTGAAGCCACTCTGCTTCAATGTGGTAAATTGGACGAATTTGGGGATGCTCTAGAGTCAGATCTAAAATATGTCACTTCAAGCGTCAAATCACCTTACATAGCCATCCTGGCTAAACATGAAGTAAATCAACATTAACTCAATAATCCCCAAAATGTTTGTAGACACTTGTGACATGTTATGCAGTTTGCTTACCTGTCAAACTTGGCACACTGTTTTGGACATTGGCAAGGAAACACATAAGGACATACCGTTTGCGACAATATGAACATAAAAGTATTAAAATACTATTTTGTTGTCTCATTTCTAGATATTTCCTCTCAGAATGCAATGAAGCTTCCGAATCATGTATTTAATAGGGAACAAGTATTCAATTCAGAAGCTTCAAATTAAAGTAAAATTTTCTAAATCTGATTTAAATTTTCAAAAGCTGATTTAAATTAAATAAATCTGATTTTTTTTTATTTTTAAAACAAATTCAGGACTTTTTCAACCCTGACAGATGATAATGTGTTAGAAACATATGCATGCTATGGGGATTGACTTGCCATCTTGGGCAACATTACTTCAAGAAATGAAAGAAGAATTTCCCATCTCTAGAAAGGCTTTGAGATTTGTGTAAACAGTATGTACTGTCAAGTGGTAAAACTATTAATTGTGCCGATACTTTTTTTCTTTACAATCCGTTGTCAATACATTTATAACAAATTTAGTAAATTGCCTTTATAATTGTTTATATAGGTAAATGATCCAAATGTTACACCTGGATATGACAAATGGACAGGTGACAATGTAATATAAATTTGAAGATATAATAATATTAAAACAAGCATTTTTCTATATAAAACATTTCCCAAATCCTGCAGATTAACAGCTTTCAGGATATCAAAATACTCTGAATGATAGGAGATAAAAGCCTCAAACTTCCCTCAATACGCCACAGATTGCTTTGAACTATGTCTTTACATATCCCAAATTTCAAAATCCTGAAACTACCCTTGTCATTTGATGGATAATGATATTTGCAGAACAGCCTGAGAAATATATGATAATTTCAGCATCTGGAGTACAAATGTTGGAAATATATATTGAGGTATACATGAATTAGATAGTGTGTATAAAATACACAACAGGCAAAATCATTAGTAAATTAAAAAAAATTATTTTAATTTCTATGCTTTTAAAATATGGAATTTTTTCATTAAAAAATATTGATATTTATTAGGAAAAGCGAATTTGAGATGGAACAATTAAAATTTAATAACACTTGTCCTATAGGATATGCAATGTTCAGTAGTAAACATCTACCCCTGAATATATATATACATACATATATATATATATATATATATATATATATATAGTTAGAAAATATAATTAATTACCAGGAAGTCTGGAGTTTATCACTACAGGTTGTATAGGTAGAGGGCCAAGTGATGTCAGGATGTGTAGCTCATCCTTGCCTTCCGGGTGATCCTGAAGCCATTGTGCTAAAACATTGGAGTCAACAGCTGCTGCATCTGCTGTACCTTTGGTCACCATCATTATGGAATTGTGGTGGGATCCTGAATGGCAAAAGCAGTTTTGAAAGGCAACCAAACTGATGATATGATTAGTACAATAGTATATACATTCTGGATTGATTAGAGGATCGTAGGATTAGAAACAAAATATTTGTTGTTAGATTTGCTAAGTTTTATTGCTATATATTAAGGAATCCTTGTTAATTAAGGGTGATCTATTTCTTCATGGGGTCAGGTAGTTTATTGTGTATGGACTCAACTCATACAACCTTCAAAATAACCTTCACAGTCAGGAATAATCTAGGAGTGGCTGTTCTGGCAACAATATAAACACACACATACACCGAGGTTGGTCCTAAATTCATTATGCACTTTTAGACCATAATAATCTTAGTGCCTCTTAATAATTTAGATTTCATTAATTTAAATTAATTAAACTTATTTTATTTTCAGATCATACGATTATATTATAAAAACTGCTCTCACACAAATAAAAGATTAACTCTGATAAGTAACAAAAAGGAAGTAGAATGACTGCAAGCATTACTTGACCAGCATCAACCACACGAAGAAGAAAGTCTGTCCTTTATAAATTACTTTTAAATTATAATCTCTAACATAAGAGCTGGAAGACTGAAAATAATACGAGCTTCTTCTCAATTAAAGGACCAATATCAAATAGGAGCTAGAGTACATAGAGATAACAACAAATGAATGAATGGTTATATATTGCCAATTATAATTGTATTAATTGGTTATATATGGGCAGTTGAAGAAAGAAAATTTAACCAAGATGATTCAGAAGAATTTATTGTATCGGTTCATTACTTTAATTATTTTATGTTACTAAAGTTTAAAACTGTATAAGGGGACACAGACATACACACAAGTACTAAATGTGAAAAAACATCAGCACATTAGCAAATAACAGGTTTAACATAGCAAACATGTATTTTTAAAATCATATCATATTCTCCTTCTGTTATCCATATATAACAATAAACATTACCTGAATGCTGAATGTCACCAAAGAATGTGGCATTAAAACCCATCTTCTTCAACTCGGCAAGAACTGCACAATTACCACTGAGAGACTGTTCCTGGTTATAGACCCATCTGTGTCCCTTTAAGTCATGGAACGTCTTATATAATTCACTGAAATATAAAACGAATTCCCGTTGATCCAAATTGCACAGATTGGTACCTCGGAGTTCTCAAACAAAAGTATAAACTGTTTTCTGGTTTATTTCTCATTTGAGAAAACTTCCTACATGGACAACTGTAATGGTGGATAATGATGATGATTGATGTTTTACTGCCACTTTTGTGCACACAGTAGGCTAAATTGGCCAAGCGACCTGCAAAAGTAATGAAATGAAGTCAAAGATGAAACACCCTTCAGATATGCCCACGCCGAGATTCGAACTCAGGTGGTAGTGATTTGTGGTCCAACATGCTACCAATCAGACCACGGAGGCGCCCATGACTGTAACTGTGAAACAACAATAATGCTACATTAAGCATATAAATTTAAATAGCTTCAGTCTTGCTGTAATTCATAGCAAGAGCTAATGTTGACTGTTCTTAAACTCTAAATGAGCTTATCTGTAATCGTTTTAACTGATCATCACTTACATATATTGTATCCTTTAGATGAGAATCTCTTGTGTCATGTGAAACAAAATATATATTGTTTTATGTGTTTTAGGTGTTACATGCCTTATCTAGAGCATCTTGTACTAATTAGAGCAAAGTATTACTATATGTATTATAATATTATTATACTAAATTATGTAAGCTGAATCCTTTAATTAATACCCTTTTTAATAGATCAATAAATAATATATTTCAGGGGAAAAGATACTAAATCTTATAGCAATAAAGCAGAAATTTTAAGTAAGCATTCAATCAGGTTCATTAATCATGGTTATCTAATGATAAATATATAATAATAAACATTTCTTTAAAGTTATGAATTGTGTGAGATTTATAATATTTACTTATCTACAATTAACATCTAACCAAAACTTGGATGATCTGTGGTGATACCTTGACATGAATAAAATTGTGAGAAAATAAGGATGTATGGTCATGTTTACCATTTTAGTAAATGATTTGTTTTAATATCTGTAAAACTTGACTTTCTTCAATCGTGTTATCAGTTAGGATCAAGGTTGTCAAAATAACCATAAGTTTTCTTGACTCTTCTTCAACTTTCAGGAGCAATATTTCTGATTGAGTAATCACAGGTTAAAATAGATAGGATGTAAAATATGATTTTTGTCACACGTCATTTTAATCAATCTTCTGTCAGCCAAATCTAAACCTAAATCTGTGTTAAGCAGCTTGGGCTTAAATATACATTCTTGATGTGTGGGTATGAGTATGCAAGGTTTGTTTCTATCTACTCACACAGAGATGCCCATAGTGCTTACACACACAGATATGCACAAACACACACATGCATAAACATAAAAGTTCACTTTAAGGTTCAAATATAACAGCTCAAAATACTTACGCCTTTTCTTTACGGATAATGACATCAGAGAAGTAAACGGGTCGGAGGTTACTCTTCTCATGAATATGTATTGGTGCAACAGGAAGTAATTCTACATGTTTATTGTTCTCTAGCTCAATCAATCTGAGATATGATGTACTACATATAAAACCTAAACCAGAAAGATACCTAGTCTGTAATATCAAAATAAATATTAGAGAAACTATAATATCTAGCTGAGGTCATGTAATTATTGACCAATAGACAATTTCCGCAATGAATGCGCAGTCCACATCTACCGAGGTGTGTGGGTCAGTGAAGCCATGTAAGTACCATAGAAAAAGAAGTGTAATTTGCTAATTGTTTGTAAATTGACGTTTTGAGGGATTCATGGAACTAAATTGAGCAAAAGTTCTTGTAGCAGTTTCATTTTTATTAAATATAATGTAGAATTATTTTTTATTAATAGATAAGACTTTGTATGGGGAAATTTGACAGTTTATTTTTGCCTGAAAAATTGTATGTTATTGAAAATAAATCATCAAGTTTCCATGAAACATATTGTTTCTCTGTGATCTCATGATTGGTAAAAGAATGTTTTTATCATATGGTTCAGTGAGCTCGGTGAAACACAACCCACAAATGGATGTTCAGTAGATGGTGCAGTCGTCACGGAAATTGTCCATTGAGTAACTTTGAAAGCTTTGTTTCATATAAATATCTCTATACAAAGAAACAATCTTTTTAGCAACAGATTTATTAATACATATATAAATATAATTTTTAACAATCATTGCTACTGAACCTGTTTACATATAATTAACTACATTTAAAATAATAAATCACCATTTTCAGAGTAAATAAAAAATAAAAGTGCACTGTATGTCTAAAATTGCTATATATTTAATCATATACATGTAGAATACCTGCTAGAATATACTTTAACCAATTAACTATTATATAACATCAGCTGCTTATTTATAGAATCACTGTCGATCGCATTTAACCAACACTCACCTATATCAGCATCATTGTCGGTAAACGGATTAGGACGATCCGAACTTGGTCCGCTCCAGCGAGATTCCACCATCAGATAGCTCTGACAGTGTAGTACCTCATCAAGATAATGCTGATAGGCTTGATACAGTCCCAGGGGGATATCTGGACTGAGGTATGTTATAAGTCTTAACTTCTTGTTACTTTCCATTATTGTGATGTCGGGTCGGAACAAGTCCGATATGATACCTAAAGATGGACGAGATAAATTTAAGAATATCATCCAGTGGTATAAAACTTTATCTAGCAGATATGGGATAATTGTAATCAGGAATCAAGTCACAATGTATATTAGTCACAATTGGCGATTACTTTCATGATGATACAAGATTGATTTAAGAAGGAAATATTATGATATCATATTCTCATCTCTACCGAAGGAGAGAGCTACATCATATATTACCCTAATGTTGTTAAGAATAGAACAGATCAGAATGATGGTTATTGTGAATGCCAACCATGACTTGGAATATTACTGCATGAGGTATGAGAGGAGATCCTGTCAATAAGACTAGGTGATGTTATGGATCTGTTTTGACTCATTATGATAGCATTTATTGTTAGCTGTTGTCACTAATATCAAGATAGTTTATTCATATATACCTATGGCCAGGTTAGTAATATACTTTCTAAGTGATAGTCGGATAATATTTATGTTCAAACAGCCACAGAAGTTTGTAAAATTTTATTAAATGAGGGAACTGGTGATAAAACATCACCAGATAATATGTGGTTGAGTAATGTTCCATCTTGTGGAGGGACATAATAAACTAGGGTTATTTGTAATGGACTAGTTGCCAGTTCAGGTAGTTTTACCAACTGTTTGCTTGGTGCAGCACCATTTTCACAATATCCATTGAGGTTGGCTAATGAGAGACTTTGAAAACAACATACAAATCCTATGATTTAGATCTAGTATGGAATATATAGGCAGTTATCTACTTTTTCCTCACCAGATTGGCTCCAAATATAGGGAAAAATATGAGTCTGAAAACCTAAGTTTTATTAAGAACATTCCTGTGCCCTGTTTATAATATAAAGTATATACGGGAGATCTCAGAAAGGGGGGACAATCGTGTTTGTTTACAATTATTAATTAACCCCGTCAACATCAATGACATGCACTTAAAACAAAAAGGAAATACATTTTCTATTGAATTGAATGACTTATTTCCAAACTCTACAATATTACCATTATAACAATAGTTATGTACTACATACAAATATATATCATTTAAGATTGTAATTACAGTAATCGATAAGAAAAGTTATATATATATATATACATACTCACACATACATATAATTTAATGAACAAAAGTAGAAATTTGGGGGACCAGCATAGCAATATTTGCTGTCTTCCCACTGACCCCAAATATATCCTCAAACCACATGCCACTTGGGGGGGGGGGGCTATCAGAGGCAAGGGGTCATATAAAAATATATAATCAGACATAATTTGCATTTGTACTGGTGCGTTTTCCCTGCTCGTCATCATTGAGCAGCAAAGACGACACACATGATCCCACACACACGTGGATGTCTGCCGACGCCATTTATCACGACTCATTGCAGCTAATGGTGGCCGGTCCAAGTCACTTATCTGATCTTGTTTACATGACTTTCTAACTGACTTTTTAAGATTTTTCACAAAAACATTTCCGAGTCTACATGTAGATATCAGTGTCTAGATTTATATGGGAGGTGGATCACCAGAAATTGACCTCCCTGGAAGTCAGGACAGGACACTCCAGTGATTGTTTGTCCTGGATTTGGTAACTGAGCTATCGTGCGTATGTCGACTTGATACAGAACAGAAATTCACATCAATCTCTATAACAGATTCAGCCAAATAAAATTTCCAGCTTCCATGGGGTATATAATGCTGAGTAAGCAACAGCCTCGGGATTCTCCCCGAAAACAAAGCAGAAGCAAGCAAGGCAATTGTCACAGGTTCGATCCCAGCAAGAGGTCAAAACTTTTCCAAAGATTAATTTCTCAGCTTACAACATTGTGGGTGGCTGACCATGGCCACGTTATAAATGGTGATGCCATCTCCACTGAATTATTAAAAATAAATGGGGACATTAAAGACCCCCTGAAGAAGTAAAACACTGGCAATGACAACCCTCAGGTATTTCAGCTCCATCTTTCCATACTGCTCCCCTGTGAGTGGTGGGGAGGAAGTTTCTCAACCACTCCAACATAGAGGCTGTGCTGAATAAGCGACAGCCTGGGGATTCTCCCCGAAAAACAAAGCAAGAAAGCCATTTTCTTTTTAACTTTTCAAACTGTTGATCATGTTGTTTACAGTTGGAGATGCTTTTAGTAATTACATGGATTTAGCTATACATATACGTAGGTATGAACATCTTAACAATGTGCAACTGACACTATGGGATACGCGGATGCTGGAGATATAATAGTTTAGTATGATATCCAGCAGTCAGTGCCAGAGCTATAATAGAATCAGAAGGTGTCCGGCAGTGAGTGCCGGAGCTATCGTAGAAATATGAGGTGTCAGGCAGTCAGTGTCGAAGCTTTAGTATATTTGTAAGGTGTCTGGTTTGTGATATTCTACCCGATATTCATGAAGCTGCGAGTGCGCAGTTGAAGTGCCGGAGCTATAGCTATTTTAGTGTAGGTCCGGACCAATAGCAACAGCCTATATTAGTATATAAGTATATTGGGCTATAAGTATAACGGTATAATATAACAGTTGAAGACCTAGTTGTAATTGCATATTAAGAATAGTTGTCGATTTCGGTAATAATATCATTATATCTAAATCAGTAAATATAAGAAATTTGTCTTTGGCTTGCCTTTGCTGGAGTTAGACTAGATCTAGCAACTACGCAAGCTCCGGGGCTAATTAGCCTAATTAGGCTATTATCGTTTTGACAACATCTATTTCCTTTAACAGGAAGAGACAGAACGCTTCAATGCAATAATTTTTTAATTTACAGTCATTCACTCTCATACCACACAAGCAGCTTACAAATATGATAACTAGTCACAAACAGTATAATTGTCAATCTTCTTAGCTCAACTTTTTAGCACGATATCACATGATTGCAGCAAGTCACGTGATATTTGTTTACGGGCGAATAAGACTAATCGCCACTAAAGTAATTTCGTTCCTGGCAATATTCCGCAGTGGAAAATACCGCTGATTTATTTCCCTCTGCTTTATAACAATTATAGCAATTTTAGTAATAATGTACGACATTTGTTAAAAGACCCACAATGTAAATAAATATTTACTCTTATGTGTGTCATCCTAATTCTTGAACGCATATTGTGTTATTTTGTTTTGCATTGTGTGTGGGTGAAGCCTGAAGGGGTGATTTTAGGAAGATTTTATCGCATATTCAAATTAAAAATATTAATTTTACATATATTAACGCTATTATAAAATTTGCATAAATTTATTTATCATGTGTTATATGAAGTGTGATCTAATTTTAAAACGACCTAAAATAGTAAGCAGTAGATTCTATTATATTTGGTTGCCCCCTCTATATGTGTGTGTGATATATATGTGTGTGTGTGTGTATAAAAATGTGTAATAAATCAATATAAAATTCGATGTTTGAATCGCGACAAATGCATCAACATATTAATTAACACACAAAATAATAACACTAGAGGAATACGGGGCAACCTTTTTAGAAAAGAGTAATAAAAAATTCAGCCATTTAATTAAGTCCACAATGGCTTCTGCCTTCATCATTACGACTTATCTACGGCCTAACGATTTTTTTCAAGTTTGTACAGGCCGCGGCGCCCGTGAATCCGTACGACTCCTACATCTGCACGGATACCGGACGGAAAGGGGGATACGGGCAGGATACGGGCTCAGTAGACCCATGTCAGGCCAAATGTGAATTAGGTATAAGTTAGAAACGGTTTAACATCATAATACCATTACCGATCTAAGTACTATTCACTTTTGAGGGTACCCAAAAGCCATACAGCAATGTACGGAGAGAAATCCTTCCAAGCATTAAACTCGCAGCAAGTAAAGATATAGTTTGTAAGGTTCTTAAAACTCCCTTATTTAAATGGGTGTGTTTATAATATTTAAACCAGTTTATTATGTATGAAATGTAATTGGGCTTTATAACCACAGAAATATGTTTTAATTGTGTTTTAAATGTAAAGCTCATTAGATCAATTAAATTGAATAAGACGCTATATAAAATACTATTATATATATATATATATATATATATATATATATAATTTCTTTCGTTTCGTGATCTATCATCATGAAGCAGTGATAGCACGCAAAGTGTGAAAATATATTTCCAGTGAGGTCCTTTTTATTGAGTGGTTCATATTTCCTTCTGCACAACTCACAATGGAGCAGTACGGAAAGACAGATGGATGATGATTAGTGTTTAACGGCCACTTTTGTGCACATGGTAGACTAATTGGTCGGGGGGGCTTCCAAAGATAACGAAGCGAAGTCAAAGATGAAACACCCTTCACATATGCCCACGCCGAGATTCGAGCTCAGATGGTAATGATCTGTGGTCCAAATCGCTACCATCTAGACCATGGAGGCGCCCTACGGAAAGATGGAACAAAAATACCCCGATGATGGTCACTGCCAGAGTGTATTATGTTCTCGGGGGATCTTTAATGTCCCTCCTTTTTAATTAATTCAGTGGAGACGGCAGCGCCATTTAATGTGTTCACCCACCTACGATACTGTGAGTTGAGAAATTATTCCCTGGAAAACTTTCGGCTGGATCAAATCTGTGATCCTTGCAGTTAGGGATAATTCATCCTTTAGCGCAAACTGTAATATATATATAATATATATATATATATATATATATATATATATATATATATATATATATATATATATATATATAAAATAGAGAGAGAGAGAGAGAGAGAGAGAGAGAGATCATATTTGTGGAGATTTGTAAACAACCAGCGTCTGCTTAAAGGAACAGTTGACCTTCATTTCAAATTTTCACGACTAATACAGCTATGTTAACAAATATCATAAATGATGTGAAAATGTGAAAAAGGATCACCCAGATATTAAATAATCCAGTTCAAAATCCTGATTAATCAATTAGCTATTAATGGCCTTTGCACGCCGCCATTTTGAAGCTAAAACAGACCGGAAGTCATTTGATCTAAGCAATTTAACCGGACATCTGTATAAGCCATTTTAAAGCATGTAAACAAGTTTTAGCCAAGAATAATTCCAGAATAAAATGTAGTAATCTCGTTAAATTTACATCATGACTGACATTCAGCCATATCAGTTTCAGCCAAAAGAAACATTACAAAATGAAGATGATTCTGATTGTTTCGAAGAAAGCGGAATCATCGAAGAATAATTTTCCATTAACCTAGCTATTAAATTATTATTATAGTAAAACACTTCAGCCTGGAATCTCAATTGGTACACCAAAGATATATTAAACGTGTACAGGTTCCGAAAATATTGTGTAGTTATTAGAACTTGAAAGGATGCGCGTGTATATATCCACCAGTTCGAAGCTGAGACACTTACAGTTGTGAGAAACTACTTGTGTTAAATATACAAATAAATGTTTAACATAAAGAAAAGTCATTGTCGAGCTGTGATGGAGCATTTGGTTAAAGCGTAGCACTTGTAACCGAAGAGTCAGGGGTTCGAGGCTCCGGAACTTACTATCAAATAGTTAATAACGCGGTTTGTTAACAAACAGATCAAAATATATTTCCCAAATAACACTTAATACTGAATGAATCGACAACTAAAGATGTCTCGACATCTACTCAGCATCGTTCAATTAAAAATTGGATTTATATAACGAACTTTTAAAAGGTAGTACAATATATTTATGATTTATGTAATAATTAATAAACAGAAAATCCGCACATTAATAGTTCCTGACAGTCGTGGTTCATCGAGACTGGCCTCTATCCTTTATTCTGTTTTATATTTACCTGGATGACGTTTCTTGATAAATCAACAACATTATGCATCCTGCATGTGCTTCATTGATGACGTGTCGTTCTTATAGGAAGCAGGGCAAAAAGCATCATTCTTATCAGAAGTTTCGGCCAGTTTTACACAACACGAGAATGAACGGATAGACACAAGAAGAGGTGAATAATTTCAGGTATCTCAGCTCGACGTACGGTAACGATGGTACGTCAATCAAACGAATAAAATCAGAATGTACCATGTCCCCCATTTTCATTAATAATTTGAGAAGCAATGGTATTTGCTTATATACGAAATTCTGGCTGGATTTCAACTGGATTGGTGGTTGACTGTAGAAACAGAAGGGGAATCCAGGCATTTGAAATGAAATGCTCGAACAAGATATTGCGCATGCGCTACATAAAGAACAGAACTAACTACTATGTGAAGCCGGAAAGATGAATATGTGCAATAGACCAGATGCAATATAATTATATTTAAAATATTTTAACTAAGTTTCTATATTTAAACCAGATTAATTCTATTTAAATCATATTTATTTTATTCAAACCAATATTTTAATTCATCGATCAAAACTTGGCCGTAAAACATGTCAATAAACGTATCAATAATTTTTTTATTTAAATAGATCATCTTAAGGGCTATCTGAATGTCACTATGGTATCAGAATATTAAAGTTCATCAATAATAACCTCTTATCACAGATATGGTGAAATCAACAAATATAACTTTATAATCAAAGATTAACAATAATTATACATTTTATATAAACTGTAACCCAGTTGGTAAGACACCTCCACACACACACACACACACACACACACACACACACACACACACACACACACACACACACACACACACACACACACACACACACACACACACACACACACACACACACACACACACACACACACACACACACACCACACTCTCTCTCTCTCTCTCTCTCTCTGTCTCTCAGACAGACGGACACACACGCGCACATCTGGTGAGAAGACACGAAACGACAAAACATAACTGGCGAGTCTATCACCAGCCCGAGAAGAGAAATGTTTATCATAATATAATAATTATCATATAATACAACAATCTGTTTGTAAAAAGTGCATTTTAATATTGTTGCTATGACGATATCGGGAAATTGATGAAAAATAAAGTATTATCAGTGTTCGTCTGTGTACATGGGTTTTCCTTCGTCCTTACCTATGTGCGCATATGCACGTCGAAAAATCCCCATAATGTTTACATGTATCTGGATGTGTGTAAAATTTTACAACATCTAAATTGTGCTCATCTGTTTACCAATTATATTATCAGAATATCTGAAAAAGTGTTTGATATTAGCTTTGTTTGGCTGAATATTTCCACATATTATCACAAAATATCGGTAGGTTACATCGGTAATGCATAATTTGATAAATATTTTTATAGTATCAATTACTTTACATTACATTACATTACATTACATTACATTACATTGCATTCATTACATTACATTCATCTTTAAATTTAATTCATTAATTATATTTTTATATTATATTATATTATATTATATTATATTATATTATATTATATTATATTATATTATATTATATTATATTATATTATATTATATTATATTATATTATTTAGTAAATTAAATTGTACTCTATCTATCAAATGAATACAATTGTTTACATTTTGTCAGGATCCCATCAAAAACATCATATTTCAAGATAGACAATCCTGACCAGATAATTCGAACGTCTTATAAAACTGGATCAGCTAGGTACCACATATATTAACCATCTTGGTAGCCAAGATACACGTACTGGTATTAGGTAACGTTTGCCAAAATACACCTGATATTAGCCCAAATCCTCCCGATATTAGACAACATTAGCCAAAATACACCTGCTATTGGCAGATTCACTTCATATTAGCCAATGCTAGTCACGACGCACCTGGGCGCTTCCGTGGCTTAGTTGGTAGCGCGTTGGACCACAGATCGCTACCAACTGAGTTCGAATGTCGGCGTGGGCATATTGAAGGGTGTTTCATCTTCGACTTCGCTTCATTACCTTTGGAGGTCGCTCGGCTAATTTAGCCTATCGTGTGCACAAAAGTGGACGTAAAGCATCAATCATCATCACGATGCACCTGATATTAGCCAACATTAGCCACGATTCATCTGATGTTAGCAACCGTTAGCCAAGACACATCTGATATTAGCTAGCGTTAGCCAAGATACACCGGATACTGTTACAGCGTATAGCTCACGTTAGCCAAGCCAAACCTGATATTAGCCATCGTTAGCCAAGCCACACCTGATATTATCCGCCGTTAGGCAAGATACATCTAATATTAGCCAAGATACACCTGATATTAATTACATCTGACATCAGCACGGAGTAGTTATTATCAGAAAATGTTCTATTTTGTTTCTCGAACAATCAGCTCAAATTCTGACAACTTCCTATCGTCTTTGTGGGTCGAGTCGTGGGCTTTTTTCTTGTTCTCGGCAAAAAGCTTCTCGAATTCTCTCCCTCCCCCCCTTCTCTCTCTCTCTCGCTCTCGCCCCTCCCCTCTGTCTACCTACGCCCCCTTTCTGGGTGGAGTCTATGGATAGGTTTAAAGGAGTGTATGTAAGGTATTTACAAACGTAGGTCAGTGGTTCTATGGAGACGTATATGGGTATGAAGGTAGTTGGATGTGTGAGTGTGAGGATGGCTGAGGATGTGGGTGTGAGGGGTGGATCAGTTAATATAAACTGTAAACTGTGGTGTCAAAATAGTTTATGATATGTATGTAGCAAGTCACCATTGAACCACACGCACGTGTTGTTTGTTGCGAGCTGTGGTATCAAATGGTATGTTTTTTCGTGCTTCCGCTTTTTGTACGTAGCCTGCATGTAGCCGCTTTCCTGTGGGCGTGACATATTTGTCGCGTACGAAAAGCGAATTAGCTGGTTCCCACAGGCTGATGAGTAGACCAGACACATGCTTAGGTATACGCACACATCTCTCAATATGTGGAGGTATGGAACATTTTATTTTTAGATTAATGTATATATAGTTGTATTTAGATTTATGGAGGTAGGTTTCGAAGGATGTTTAGATATGTTGATGCTCTGTGCCTGTTGCCTCTTACTATGTACTCTAAAAAACACACACACACACACACACACAATGAAGTGCGCGAAATCAAATTGGTTTTGGACATGTATCGAACATGAAAAAATCGATTAATGAATATATGTGAATATTTATTGCTTTAAAAGGCTATTGTGGCAAATCGCCAATGTGATTAGTGTTAACTAAGTGACACCTTAAATCCATATAATATGACATCATTTGTCAGATAATTCTTTGTCAAATAAACTACATCGAGAAAATGTGGCTTAACCTGACAGTTTGTATATGTTATACAACATATGTGTCGAAGTCTATTAGGCATTCTATCTGGTATAAATATGTCTGAAAATAGTTAGTGATTATAAGTAAAAATTGGTTATTTTAAATTTTTTACAGTGATTTAAGAATATTATTGGAAATCAAACTCTCTTGGTTGGGACACAAAACACTGGACACATACTACATTATTATTATTATTATTAAGAACAGCCATTAAGAAGGTCAGTGAGTACATGTTGTCCAGATGTTAGGTAAACCTTTTAGTGATATTTTGTTTTGATGATTTCAGTTCTGAAGGTTATAACCAGGTTTTGGGCGTTAGCCATTTATGTTTTTACAACGTTTTTCGACATTAATATCAATACATAAAAGATCTCGCGGAAAATAAACCAATGAAGAGATTAACTTCATCAATAAATACCGAACAGTTATATAGTTAACATATTAAGATCAATAAGGATCGTATAATATATTGACAACGACGACCTCAACAGCAACAACAATAACAACAACAACATGATACAATGGAAATATTTGGAACTGATGTTCCTAGAGCAATTTATTTATTTATTTATGAGGGCGGATGTCGTTGGGTACGACACTAACATAACCCGAAACAGTGAAGGTCAACCATTACCTTACTGTATTAACTTATTGACTAGTTTAGTTATAGAGGAGCACATGAAATGATTGTTGTATAAACGATACTATTGGCATCAGTCGGTGTAACGGCTACTTAATCCGGCTTAAGACAATCGATGAGTATCACAATATACATAAGAGTGTTCTCACAGACTTTAACAACAATACGGGAACAGTAAAACCATCTAGAACAGGGAAAACTGAGAAGGTAGCAGGGGGGAAATAGTGAATGAGTATGTGTGTAGGTTGAGTGAGTGAGTGAGTGAGTGAGGAGTGAGTGAGTGAGTGAGTTGAGGTTTGGATAACGGCGCCTGTTTTGCCTCAGATACATAACCAGATAGTTATGCCCAATGCTAAAAACCGAGGCCTTTGATTGGAGACTGAAACATCCGACAGACTCAGCCAACAATATAGCATTTATTTCAACGACTTGGATGTATAGATCATTTGAAATCTACTGATATACCGATTCATTCCGGGATCACGTACAGTTTTAAGCATCATGTGACACGGCACAATGCTGAATCTACCTAACTTCATGTATACATGAATCGAGACTTCAAATCTGGGTTCAAATATGACCGATACCTGTACTTATGGACTGTTTCCTAAGAGTAACTCCCCCCCCCCTCCCGGATCATAAATAGTAAATGTTCCCAGCGTCAAGTCTATACAAAACATTCTATAAGATAGATATCTCTTTTAGTCCGCTATCACCTGTTTACGTTTGACACGCTATACGCCAGTAACTATGTAACAGTGTTCATCTCATTAATATCATATCTCATCTTTATTAAACACAGGGCGCCTCCATGGCCTAGCTGGTAGTCCGGTTGGCTACAGATCAGTAGCACCTGGGTTCAAACCCCGGTTGGGCTATGTCAGAAGCATGTTTCATCTTTCGCTTCGCCTCATTACCTTTGAGGTCGATCGGCCCATTTAGCCTACCTTTGGCACAAAAGTGGCCGTAAAACAGCAACTTTTGCATTTTTACTTTACTAAATACATATATTCAATTCTCTCTCTCTCTCTCTCTCTCTCTGCTGATATAGAGTTAATAGTGTAAGCCGTCAGAATTGCGGTTACGAATTTAGAAACTCGTCAACAGAAAAATTGTCAAAATGTTGGTACGAGTAATTCTCCTTCTAGAACGATCTATATACTAGTACACAGAACATTATTTCGTACCATATATATATATATATATATATATATATATATATATATATATATATATATATATGGTTGGGGGTCTAACATCACCAAACAACATAGAGTCGACTTAACAATTATAACGCTCTTTAGATTACTACAATATAACCTACCTGAAATCTTCAGTATCCGCTAAAATGAATTGTTTGTAGAACTCTCCGACTGTTAACAGAATCTCAACTTATATAAGGTTAATTCATGTCATTATGAGTTAATCGACGAATGACTTGACATTCAGATTCAAACAGTAAACTGGCATAACCTACTGTATGACGTAATACTGTGACATTGTCATAAATGCACCGCACACACATATACACAAGCCAACCGGGTGAGTGAGTGAGTGAGCGAGTCAGTAGAGGAATCGGATAACCGTTTATTTAGACGCTATGCCTGCTATATATGGATGGACTTTATGGCTGAAGCCTTTTTTGATTGCAAAATGAAACACCTCACAAACACAGGCAACAGTGAGATTCGACCACGTCACCCGGAGCTCAAGGGCGTTCTAAAGGAGCTGTTCATTCCCAGATTATATGACACATGGGTGTAATGTTTATAAAAGAAACCCCAAATCCCACAATAACATTCACGAACAACAGCTGGTGTGTAAATATTTCACATTACTGGAGAGTTGCCATCTTGACTTACCGATTGTATGGCGGGAAGGAGAAGTTAGGTACTCTGACGTCACCAAGCACAAGGATCACGTCTCCATCCAGATCGTATCAGGTGACAATATATTCTACTTAATTTAGCTATCTTTGTGACCTATTCTGCCTCCGAGCTTACACCATTATAACTACTGCTAAATCACGCAATCGACGGTTGATTTACACAAATCTGACAGTTCGGTTGATGCTTCGTGTTACAAGAGTAAAATTAAATATTCATAAGGAATTCGATTATATAGTTTTCTTTCGGCATTTCATTAACGTATATGGCTTATTTGGACGTATACTGTAATATATATATATATATATATATATATATATATACTGTAATACACGTAAATACCTATACTGTAATACACGTAAATACCTATACTGTAATACACGTAAATACCTATACTGTAATACACGTAAATATGTTTTTGTTTCGAAATTATATACATGTACTTGACTGATACTTGTTTACATTGTTATAACCGGGTCATGCAGTTTGTATTAAATGACGTCAGACTTCAGAAGCATCCAGTCTGTGTCTGACTTCAAAATGGCGGCGCCCACAGACGAGTTATACTTATAGCCGATACACCAGGTCTTGAAACTATCATAAGTACCTTACTGAGATAACACACGAAAGTGTAAATACTTATTTCTTGTGTGGGCCTTAATTTTTAATGAATATCTTATGATAATCTACCCACCACCACCACCACTTACTGTAAATGTCGATCTTAAAGCTCTAAGACAGGAGATAATTAAAGGCATTAGCTGTTACTTCTATTTTAATCCATTTATAGGATCGAAGTAAACCTTAATTAGTTTTTACTGGGCGTTGCGCGTTGCAAACTGTTCGCCTAAATTATAAGACGGGTCTGGAATGTAAACGTAACTGTGAAATAGTCAGTGTTTCACTTAATGTCTATTTACACTGCCTCTTACCGTACTACGCTTTAAAGGTAGTTCGGTATTTGTTGTTGCTTTAGTAGTTTATAACTAGATTTTATTGTATGAATTTGTGTCACTTTTGCATGAGCATAAGTTTACTATTTTAGAATTATATAAATGTCAGACTTTGTAGTTTATTGGTACGTTTTGCTTAATTCGTTGCGCGCAAGAACATTTTGTGATTAGGCTTGAATCCATCACACGAGAATCTCGTACGAAGTTCGAATTTAAGATAAAGATATTTTTGATTAGTGCCCCGGTTTAAAGGTCCTATGTGTAGCCCACTGTTGGTGAGTTTCACTTTGTATATCGCTAATGGTACTTAATATGATACATTCATGTAAAGGTACTAATTAATTATCGTTTATTCGTATTTACAAGTGCACACATTTTTTGATAAAAATCGCACGTATACACCATCGCCGTGTTTGTCAGCCTGCATATGTAAATCGTTGATAACTTTGTAATTGAGACGACTTTGTAAGACTATATCTTTTGATATTTCCGCAGCTGACGGTTAGACTAATAAGCAATCAGTAAACAAAATGGGTTGCGTTTACTTTTGAAACCTTTAATTATACCATGGGGCCGCTACATTCACATGAGAGCAGTACGAAATGGTGGAGCTGAAGTGCCCCAGGGATGGTCACTACTAGAGTGTTGTACGGCATCGGGGGGATGTTTAACGTCGTTCTTTTAATTAATTAATTCCGAGAATACCGCAGCGCCATTTAGCGTGATAAGTCGCCCACAATCTGTATTAATCCCAGAAAAGATTCGACCCTTTTGCGGGATCGAACCTGTGATTATTATTGGCGGCTACGGCAAATCCAGCATTTGGCACGAAATACAACGCGCTTATAACTGCTACACTACTGGAGCTCACTAAAATATACATAATAGATCATTCGTATCTAAAGACCAACTCAGGTGGTGCGAGGAGTTATTTCTTACCCGAAGTTGGTGG
Organism: Paralvinella palmiformis; assembly: GCA_025642065.1. Lineage (NCBI taxonomy): Eukaryota > Metazoa > Annelida > Polychaeta > Terebellida > Alvinellidae > Paralvinella > Paralvinella palmiformis. The sequence continues at coordinate 166,199 of JAODUP010000689.1, read as the reverse complement.
GCTGCAGAAAATAAGGTGACCTGGAACGGAATTAATTAATTAATTAAACAAGTTAGTGGAAGTAGTAGGCACAGGAATCCTTGCCCCAGAAAACTCTTTTGTAAAAGGCAAATGTTAATATTATAATGACTGCAGCTTTTGTTTTCTTCTGCTAAATGAATTATCTATTTTAAAAAGTCGATCTGTATGAATGGTTAAAGGTGTGCCCACTTTACTAGATAACATTACCGTTGATCGAGTCTAACGGATGAGTCTAATGATAATGGGTCGTATATAAAGAGTACATTCTGATAAGAAAGAATGAACTCGGCTGTAAACTGTAGTCTCAACTACATTCAACACCAAACCTCAACCGGGCTATGTCAGATGGGTGTTTCATCTTTCACTTCGCCTCATTACGCTCGGTCCATTTAGCCTACCTTGTGCACAAACGTGGCCGTAAAACAGCAACATTTACATTTTTGAAGTCACTCAACACAGACAGCAACTCACAGTTTCAGAGATATAAAAGTTTAAGGCAAATATAAAATGTATCTCTCTTGTTACATGCGTCCAGAACTATCTTTACGCCCGCAGCCCGAGTCTTTTTCTTAAGAATCTCGGAGATGAATGTAAAAACATAAAACCAAACATCGCTGATTGTTCTGCTGAAAGTGGGGAGGATTCCCTAGGTAAATAGCACCGACATCCCGATGCTTTCGATAAATATAATACATTTAATAAAATAAGCTAACCATAAACATTGATGAATATCAAACAGCACATCCTTTGATCGACAAGAATTTAAATTTCATGAGGTATTCGAACAGATGTTCCCCATATTGACAACACACACACACACACACACACACCATGTGTCCCGAGGGACAAACTCCCAGGCTTGCGAGTCAAGATATTAATGCCTGAAGAGGAAACGTTATGATTTCCTGGATCATAATGTTTTACTACATGTATCAATTGCATATTGTGACAGTCTGGCAATGGATAGAAATATCAGATTGATGAAGGAAATAAAGTAAAATAGTTTATAGCCGTATATTCTTATACTCCTCTGTGAATAGACCTTTCCGAGGATATCGGGAGTCTTCGTAAAATCAACAAATCATTCGGGAGCTGGTTAACTTTTTTTAATCCACATTCATACAGGGTTCCCACACGTCCTGGAAATCCTGGAAAACATGGAAAAATAACAAATTCATTTTCCAGGTCCTGGAAATGTGCTTGAATTTACAAAATCAGGAAATGTCCAGGAAAAAGATATTGCCTGTGAAAAAAATCCACTTAGAACAAAAAGCCCGTAATAAATATTATGTCTGTAGAAGAAAACTTCTATTGTAGAAGAAAAAGAGTACCAGTAGATAGTCTTGATAGCCCATGTCAGTTAAAATATAAATAAATGTGCGTGGATCAGACAGCTAGAAGGGGTGAGGGAGAGGCTGTACCATAAAAATTGTCAATAATCGATCATACATTGAATAAATATGTTTTTTCGCGCACATCTTGATTTATTACCTTTAAATCTTGTATAATTTGTCCTGAAAATGGTAATTTTGTCCGGGAAAAGTCCTGGAAATTAATATTTCCTTGGCTGTGGAAACCATGTTCATAACATATACAAAACGTGCTTGTAAACATACATCCTTAATGGCGGCTGCAAAGTATTAATTATTTTCAGTACAATTAAAGCAATAGTAAAAGATACATATAATTCACAAAGGTGAATTACCAGCAGTTTTAGATCTTTAATTTTTTGGGTTTAAAAATATATATTCCATGTTTTCACGAACTAATTTAAATAGCTCTAATTCTTTAAATAGCTAAAATACTTCAACTAACTAAAATACTTCAAATAGATAAAACAGTTTTCTGATATTTTCCTATCATCTAGCTAATGTTCAAGCTGATGACAGTTGGGTAAAAGAATACTAAATATATTAAATGGCCAGAAACAGGTTGCAACCTGTTTACGAAATAAGACTAGAGCCAGATCGCCAGAACGATTAGAATCAACCATCTGGTAACAATAACTCTTGGTTAATAATCAAGTAAAATGTGTTTCAAGTTGGAAATGGCTCAATAAACGTTTTAAAACAACGGTTCCAATAACATTGACCAGTAAAATTCAGCAAGTTTTCAATACTTAACTATGGTCAACAATACTACTACAATACTCAACCAGAATATCTATAAATCGGATATGATCACATGTTATATGTTCAAAACTATTATTCGGATATAATAGATTAAGACAATATTATTTAATGATGGGTAGACGGACCTTTTGCCCACGAACGTTTCGGCCACGGACGTTTCAGCCACGGACATTTCGGCCACGGACGTTTCAGCCACGAACGTTTCGGCCACGGACATTTCGGCCATGGCCATGCATCCCTGGACGCTTTGGCTAAGGTAATATTCAAGGTGGACATTTTGGCTATAATATAAGCAAAAAAAAACTCGAAATAATTCGGTTTGATTTTTATGTTTTCTAGTTTGAGTTTCTCATTTAGTGACATACTCTAACTGCAATCACCAGTTACTCTTCAAGTGTCTCTTTAAAAGCAAATCCCGTTTGTATTCCAGGGTTTGAGTTTCTTATTTAGCAACATATACGCTTGACGGCACTTAAAATTATAAAGAACTGTTTTTATTATTATTAAAGTAGCCTAAGGTGGCTTCTAAATTAAATGTATTTTACATAATTAAAATTGATCAAATATAATAAACATGGCTTATAAATACTTTTAAATTATTCTTATTTACAATTTACACTTATAAAAATCACATTAAATCATATCTATATTTACAAACAAAAAAGATATAGCCAAAACGTCCATCCTGAATATTTTCCATGATCAAAAGGTCCAGGGATGCATGTCCGAAACGTCCTTCGCCAAAACGTAATAATGTATCACAGTCTGATGTTAATTAACAAGTTTAGGTAGCACGTTGCTTTTCATCCAAATACTTATATCTTCAATTGAAGATTAAAGCCATGTGATTAATGGAATGATATTTCAAGTCATGTAGATTTGCGTAACATCAGTATAACCATTCCTGTGGATCTACTGTCCATCTAATGTTACATTTTGTCAAATGGTCGTCTTTGTATCAGAATAAAACATTTGTATAATAAATTCTGTCTTCACTTGGATTTTCACAAAATATTTAATCCTTCGGGCAGTTGGCATCGGTCAGAAAGAGATAATTCATTCTTCGAGAGAAAAAAGATTATATCGGGGGACCGCTGATGAGAGGATGATGACAAATGTGAAATATTAATGGAACATTTTGTTTTGAAAGTATCTGCGCCATATATATATATATATATATATATATATATATATATATATATGACGCAGATACTTTCAAAACTCCCACCATTCAAAAAATCACACAAAGACTAGAAATTGAATATTCAATCACGCATTCAAAGTCTAAGCTATTTCTTATCCCTCTATTTTGAAAATTTTCGACAAAGGTCAATACATAAATAGCTAATATTTGTTTCAAACAAATTATTTATGTATATATTCAATGAAATGTATGTGTATTTACGTTTGTCCGAATGAGTTCCGATGTGGGTGTGCGCGCGCGCGCGTAGGTATAGGTAAGTTTAAACTTGTTTTGAAAACAAATATTATTTATCAAAATAATGTACTTACTGGAAATGGTACAATAAAAGACAACCTTCTGTAGCCCACAAATAAAATAAAATAGGCGCTATACTTCAATTTTTCACAAGTGGTTCCAGGAATTTGTTTAAATCAGAAATGCACATATATAAATACCAACTGACTATATGTTAAATAAGTTATGCTTAGAGTTTATTTCAGCATTCACTCTTCATATTTACAGACCGTTAGTGCAGAGACATAACGTAGACATTATGGCACTCATTCATGTGATAGATGGCAACCTTTGACACTTTTGTCATGTATCTTTAACAACGAAGGATGATGACAAAGATTGGTATTTTACTGCCACTATTGTGCACATGGTAGGCTAAATATGGGCCGAGCGACCTCCAAAGGTACTGAATCAAAGTCAAAGATGAAACAACTTCAGATATGTCCACGCCGACATTCGAACCCGGGTGGTAGTGATCTGTGATCCAACACGCTACCGCTAGACCACGGAGGCGCCACTAACAACGAAGGAATACCTGTATGTCAGTACACTATGACGCCACAATGATACGTTTTAGTCGAATTGTCACTTTTCTACAGCTATCCGTTACATCAACTCATCTTGCAGTGTTGTCTTTGATATACAGGAATTAAAAGATAGATTATAAATATAGCCAGTTATAGTTTTTAACATAGATGTTCTCACAACTGTCGTGATCTGACTTGGATGTATTACTCTTATGGAAAAGTGACTGTTAATCGAATAAATTGCTGCACAAAGACTTACAGACTCATGAGACGTTATACATGTCTTAACATAAGAAGTCGTTTCTATGGATTCAGTCTTATGATTTCGTTCAGGGTTTGAACTCAAAATTCACGATATTCTATGCCGGTGCCTTATTACACACGCACGCACACACAGACACACACACACACACACACATATATATATATATATATATATATATATGACTTAGTGCGTAAGAGCGTAGGACTTTCTTACTCATGGTCATGATGTGCAGGAGGCCCGAGGTTCGAATCCCGGGTGTGGTACTATAGTAGGAGGAGTGTTTTTCTTCCAACCAAGAAACTGGTAAAGTTTTCTCCGCCGAATAGGTCATCTAGTGTATATTCTAAATTCATTTAGAATTCAGTCCTAGTGGTGAATCAGTAAATAACAGACCATATGCGTCTCCCTCATTTGACGTAGCTAAGCTACTGGACCATTTTTTGTTGTTGTTGCTATTATTATTATTATTATTATTATTATTATCAGTACATATTTTATCCACTGAAATATTAGAAGTGAACTCAATTCTTGTGAGCTTTGTTATGAAAACAGAATTATTAAGGAAGAATAAAATATAAATTATAAACGTCAATATTCAATTAGAGAATGGTTTCTAATTGTTACCTTTGAATATTGATATTATTTTTGCAAATTTTAGTTGGAACATTCTTTGGCAAAGTGTTTATAAATATTGCATATTCACAATTAATAAATACATGATATTTATGTGGAACACGGAATAAAAATTCATTTAAATTTAATTCGGGTGAAAATTAACATGTCAAAGCTGTTAACTAAATTTGTATTTATAAATGTTTTGTAGTTTATACAGATATTTCCACCTGAAGATGTTTAGGACTCGACGAGATTAATTATCTGCTACATCTCAATTATCCTTAATGTGGTAAACCTAAAACAGATTATCAATTGTTAACTTGATCTTAGGAGTATTATGACCATCAAACTCATATGCTAGTAATCTAAACAACTTAACTTTATAGAATATCTTACAGTTAATTGTCAATATTAACATTATTATAGTTGATAAAATCTACTTCTACAATAAAATTCAGATTTGTGAAAAAGTATATTTGTATTTTTGTATTTCGAACTAACAGCCCATTCACATTACAGACATGTAATTATCTAATTATACAATAATTCTATACACATGATAATTATTTAGCTGTCATTAACTGTTTAGTTGACCAGCGCACACTTCAGTCTATGATAATCATCAGTTCATTAAGCACACCTTTTCAGCATCCTTACAAACCTTTTCGACATGCCTTTCCTACTCTGTTTAAAAGCATCGGGTTTGGCTTTATAGCCTTTGAGATGGGGAACTTCCCAATCGTGATACACGGTTTTTATAAGTATGTCGATGGTGTGGCTATCTAACACTGACTGATTATGCGTGATCAAATGACTTCAGCACTTCCATATTACTGTTAAATAAATAAATATATATATATATATATATATATATATATACGTTTGAGTAAGAATTAAATCCATAAAGGTTGTTTTGAATTAACACATGCCATCAATACACGCAAGGACAAACTTAATTATTAACGAAAATTAAGGATCAGTTGCAGCAGGAGAGAGGCGATGCCTAGAAGAAGAAAGGTTTATATTCGTCCAATTCTTGCGTGTGAAATTGCAAATACATATTCGAAAATGGAAAGTGGCTATATGGTTAAATCTTATTGAAAACGATCTCTGAAGATTGGGATAATTCGGACTGTAATTTCTACTAATCACCCATGGATTAAATCCAATTTGTTTATAAACTTGCTAAGTCTACATTGGGTAGATTTTTATGCAAACACATAAATCCATTCTGTGCTGTTTTACACCTAATTTTGGACTAGTAACCAACCACTTGTATTCAAACCATGGCAAGTGATGAATGACGGAAGCCACAAGACCCAATAAAATAATAAACACCTGTATCGAGGCAAGATAGGAAGATATGATTTTATTTCATAAGCCATAAGTAGATATGATATTGCTTTCCTCGGTAGGATTTCGAGAAAGGAAATGGCGTTACACATCCTCTTCAATTTTGTGCGAACATGTTTTTGGAATTTGATTACAGTTGATCAATATTTTACATTATTGATATCTTTCAACTTTTTATTATATTAATTTGGTGTGCGTAACCGTGGTAATTATCGACTGATTCTACGAAAGTGTTACACAGGGTTGATAAAACCGCTAATTTTATTTTAAAAATAAAAAATTAAATTTATTTATATTTATTTCATCTAAATCTTTAAACTAAATTTTAACAGTTTATTTTTTCAAAATCCATGATATTCAAAATGTTTATAAACTTTTGTGTTGTGTTATAGTTATAAAATATTAAATAGCCCTGATATATATATGAGGATACATCTATTCAACCTCTACATTATATACACTATAATATGTACATCAAAATTAACTAAATAAATCAAGATCACATTATTATCCCAGATAAAGATCTAACTTCAGATCAATTTTGTTTCTTCTTTAATAGTTTATATATACGGACCAAGTTGACAAAGGAGATTACGATGAACGGAAACGTATGAGGATTAGCTGTTAGGTTCGAGTAAATCATAGTATTTACTCAGGTTTGAGACGATATTTCGTTCTAGTCCAGTAATAATCCATTGCGCAGTATTGCTACTTTGTTTTTATTTTAGTTAAATCGCTTCAGTGAGTCCATACTGAGTTAGTGTACATTCTCTTTGTTATGAACAAACTGTAAAGTTTGTTAACACGCTGAGGGTATATATAAGGCTTAGATTTTCACTTAGGTTAGAGAAGAACTTCGACGCCAGACCAGTCGGACGTGTATTGATACATGGTTCATATAGGTAGGATTTATTCAGTTATTCGAACCCAGAATAAAGCTGAGGTCAGCATCTGAGGTGTCGAAATGTTTTATATACAGGTTTCTTTTGGACCACAGAAAATTACTGTTGAATGTAAACTGTGGTGTCAAAATAGTTTATGATATGTATGTAGCAAGTCACCATTGAACCACACGCACGTGTTGTTTGTTGCGAACTGTGGTATCAAATGGTAGGTTTTTACGTGCTTCCGCTTTTTGTACGTAGCCTGCATGTAGCCGCTTTCCTGTGGGCGTGACATATTTGTCGCGTACGAAAAGCGAATTAGCTGGTTCCCACAGGCTGATGAGTAGACCAGACACATGCTTAGGTATACGCACACATCTCTCAATATGTGGAGGTATGGAACATTTTATTTTTAGATTAATGTATGTATAGTTGTATTTGTATTTAGATCTCGAAGGATGTTTAGATATGTTGATGCTCTGTGCCTGTTGCCTCTTTATATGTACCCTAAAACGCACGCACGCGCGCACGCACGCACGCACGCACGCGCGCACGCGCGCACGCGCGCACACACACGTTGCATATATATATATATATATATATATATATATATATATGTGCATATATATATATATATATATATATATGCAACATGTATTTCTCGTTTCTAATTAAAATTATAATGAAAATTCTCCCCCTTCTGTCTTGAAATGTGGAAAAGAGACCTCTGGCTGTCGCCTATTTGGCACAACCACATGGCGCTGATTTCAGTTCTGCTTTTGTGACGTTATTGTTGCCCGTGGTGTCTATAGGGGTCTTTCAGGAGAAGTGGGATGATAATACCTGATCGAAATATAGTTTTTTCTGATAATCATATGATAATTCCAACCTCATAGCCAGTTTTATACAGATCCAGTACCACACTCTAATGACTACAGTATATGGATTCACCTGTCAGTCTATAGTGTAGTTGTTGAAGGCTCATCTATATTTGAGTAGATGATTATCGATATTGTAGACCTCCGTGGTCTAACGGTAGCGTGTTGGACCACATATCACTACCACCCATGTTCGAATCCCGGCGTGGGTATATCTGAAGGTTGATTCATTACCCTTGGAGGTCGCTCGGCCCATTTAGCCTACAATATGCACAAAAGTGGCCGTAAAACACCAATCATCAATCAATCTGTATTGTCATTGGATTGCACCATTCGGTATTCGGGTGTGAATTCTGTAAATGGGTAAATATTATTTAACAAATGACTATGACAAATGACTACGACCATGACTGTAAAACTGTAACAAAATTCGTTCAGACATGTCAGAATCCCGAAATTGTCTGAAAAGAGTAGAAGATAAAGCTATGGATTGGGCAAACATCCAAATCGTTGTAAGTGTGAGGCTAGGCCGGATAAATGTTCTATGCCGTGTGACCCTGAATCACCGAGGAGTGATTTCAATTGTTTTCCAAATCCCGTGAAACATCCCAATGGCGTTTTGGAGAGCCGGCTTGACACATTGGTAATGTCCCATCAATTGGCATAGCAACTCAGTGAGGAGGAAAATAATTTTGTGCCTCTCATTGATTAGGAGAGACCATTACACAAGAACTCATTCTAGATGAATGTCCTGTTCCAGATCAAGTGTTGCTCAAGCCAGCAATATATGAATGATCTATTGATCTCGGTTGCTCGTGTACCGGCCCGTCATATGGTTTCTGGTTTTCACAGAGCGCACTACAACATTTGTCAGATTATAAAACCCGCTGGCCAAGTTATTGTCCCAGCTGGAGAAAGTGTAATGTGGATAAGTTGATAAGGTTAGTTAAACAAATTATACTTTTACTTGGGCAGTTCCAGGTGGCACCGGAACAGACTCAGCATCATTTGAAGTTAATGTCTCGTTTCTTGCGTGATCCTAAAAAGGTAGCTGACCTACTAAGACAAAACGAAGCAGGGTTAGATAGGGCTGGTGGTCGTTCCGAGTTGTTCAGCGGATCTAATAATAAAGCGCTCTACGGGAGAGCCAAAGGACACAAACACAGCGCCGAAACAAAACATGAACTGACGGCCCAATATTAACCCAACAATCACAGGGTTACAATTGTGGAAACCAAAGTTATGTCAAAAAGTCCTTTCCAGGGAGCTCTGTGCAAATACATCAATTTCACACCCAGCGTGCAACTTTTCAGGGGAACCACCAGTCCAGAGAACCCGGCCAGACATCCAGAGAATTCAAAAAGCCCAACTCAGAATACATATACCTTTTATTAATAGAACCTGTCATAAACACAACACAGACACCGGGGGAATTTCATCTCGAAGTGGCTCAAAAATGGCTTTAAAATTCTTATGTACGAGGTGAGGGGTGGTTAATGTTCTTTCAAATAAATTGGAGAAAGATAGCGATCGATCCTTGGATTTCAGTAAGAATTAAGAGAATAAAAGTAGAGTTGACCAGCCCACCTCAACAGAGTCGAAAGTCATTTTGCCAATATTTCGCGACAAGCGAAACCAACCTACTAGCCCAAGAAGTGGAGTAACTTTAAAACAAAGACATGATTGAGAGGACTGTTGCAACACCAGACCAGTTACTAGGACATTTGTTCCTGAGGCCCCAAAAAAGACGGCTCTTACTGACCAGTTTTCAACATGAAAGAACTGAATCAGTTTGTTCAGTACGAGAAATTAAACATGGAAGGGCTGCTAATGTTGTGCACATTATTGGAGAAAAACGATTGGATGAAAAAAATCATTTAAATATGCATATTTTTAATTTCTGATAGCAGACGAAACTGTTCAGATTCGGGTTGAATAATCCTGTTCAAATTTCGGGTGTGCCATCCCCACCAAGAATTTCACCAAAACAATTGAAACCGGCAGCAGGATTTTGTGGAAAAGTAGATATTCCCCTCCTAATTTATCTGGACGAGCTGATTATTCCCAATCAGAATTCAGATAATCTGATTGTAGACACCAATTCTACCATTTGGTTATTATAGCACCTAGGTTTTGTGATAAACTGGAAAACAAAAATATTAGGGATTTCACCATAATATCGGTGACATAAATTCTAACTTTGCTGGAGGGCAAAGTTCAAACATCCTATACAATTTTAACATCTGCTACAGCAGAAAATGCGACATCTTAATGCTTGTCAAAGCTGATAGGGAAATTGATGGCCACAGTGTTGTCACTGTTACCAGCATCACTGCATTTTCGACAACTACAAATATAGAGGAGAAAAAGCACTCTTACAAGGGAACCAAATTGATGACACAAAAATACAGTTGGCCATGGACATGTCTGGACGACCTAACGTGGTGGATTCATTACATAAAGCATTGGAATGGGAAATCCATAGTGCACTCTTGCCAAAAACGGATTCGTCGAGGTGGGGTGCCATATGTAACCAGATGTCCACCCAGGGCCAAAGACGCAGCGACGAGACAGAAACATATCAATGCATTGGAGCTGGTGGCTGAATATTTTGAACTGGAAGCCTTCACGAAAAACTAGTCAGACATGATTGTGCACATCAGAGTCCAAAATCATGTTACTCCAGCACAAGTCAGCAAAATGGGAGGCTCACGGTTACAGAATGCGCTGACATTTACACTGAAGATATAGCACTAGTATTTATCGCGAAAGATCACAATTACAGTCGAGTATTTGCCGGAAGTGCAGAACACCGAGGCAGACTACCAATACAGAGTATTTTGCGATGGCAGCTATTAGCGGCTGAGACGCCAGATAATAACTAAAATTGAGAACAGATGGGAATTGTTTGGCGGATCTGTTTGCAGATTGACTCGATGTATACAAAAATAAATATGTGAGCTGGAAACCAGATCCACGTGCGATGACAATAGATACATTCAGCCTCTCTTGGAGCAATCAGGAGGCATATGCATTTTCACCATTCTGCCTGATAGGAAAGTGTCTGGTCAAATTTATGAAGGACCAAGCATGGCATAACACCAAAATAAAATGAATGTTACTATTCACCCGGCTGCCGGTTCCCCTGTGAAGATTTTGTCTCATGCCAACCCGGTAAAGATTCGGTTCCCGAGCGAAGACGTTTCCGCTTGCGCACCCAGCCAAGATTGCCGGCAGTCCCGCTTGGAAACTGGCATTCCTTGTTTTACTAACAACGGGCAGGAGACGGATAAAATGGCGGCCAGGAGCTCTGAGGTCGAGGAGCTGTCGGTCGTGCAAATCAAATGAATAGGCCTATGATATAATGTCATGAAAATTAAGCCAGGCGGCCTATGCCTAGTTATCCCTCATCTGCGGGTTGTAGGAATCGCCGCCAGCTGTTAGTAACTTGGTCAGAAATGGCTGGAAAACTTTAAAGTACCCCGCGGCATAATGGATCTTTCCAGGTGAATGACACAGCTAAGCATTAGTTATTTATGCTGACTTGTAGGGATTTTTTTAGCATGGGTTTCAATGGATTAAATAAATGATTTAAGAATTACACTTTTAGTTGAATGTAAATTGATTAAAAAAATATTTAATATAGAGTTTTGGAATTATTAGTTTAAATTTTATCCGGGAACCAAGCATACACGTATCACCTATATATTATTAAATAATTGTTGTATTACATTAGAGTATTAACACCCTTGACATTTACATGTAGTAAACATTGCACGAATGGCTGATTCAGAAAATAAAACAGTTCACTTTCAATACAAGATATCATGTATAAATACCAAAGTTACAGTAATATGAATCACCCATTGAATTTTAATCTATGTGATCATTGATTTTATCCATTCACATCGTCATGTCAGATGTCAAAGGTTCTACAAAAATAAGTTTAAACTAGACAGGCTGGACATGACAGCCATGCAAATCGCGCTGAACGTTACTTAGTTTAGTGGCATATATCTATTGGATGAAGTTTATGTCATTTCTATTAAATGCAAAATTATTATCTGGAGATCACATACCCTTAATGCACTATAAATAAAAACCAAATATAGCTGGCAAATAGATGATGATGATGATTGATGTTTTATGGCCACTTTTGTGCACTTGGTAGGATAAATGGGCCGAGCGACCTCCAAAGGTAATGAAGCGAAGTCAAAGATGAAACAACCTCAGATATGCCCACGCCGGTGATAATGATCACCTGGTAAATAGCCTAAATACACCTTTCAGTAAGACATTTATCGGCCACTACACGCATAAATCGGTGATTCATAGACTTCTAACCCGAAACCGTAGTGTGAAATTCCGCCGCATGGTGGCACCAGGGGTAATTGAATCGGTTTATTCCATTGCTCGAGATGCGACAGAATGTTTTTATTCCCAACAAGAAGTACAGAAATACTTATAATACTCTAAGAACGTACTTTATCTACTACAACCATTTTAATGGCAGTTTCCCAGTACTAACACATACACGATATCCCTACTCAATATAATTATATACTGTGCTATTTCCTAGGGGGGCAGAGGTCAAATGCTATATAATAAGCTTATAAATCCAGTACTTACTCTAACCTACTTATGACTAACATAATCAACTGATGTTGAATGTCACAATCAGGCTGACACGAATCTAGAAAAGTGTATCAGGATAGAAGGCATCGCCACAGAAAATCTGGTATCGTGAAATCAAACTTTTGGCAAGTCATCAGAGGACTGAATTCAGAGACGAATTCATACGAGTACTGATATGTCACCTCTCTCTCTCTCTCTCTCTATATATATATATATATATATATATACAATATACTTTCTATCTTCTCTATCTATTATATATATATATATATATATTATATATATATTCATCTATCTATCTATATATATATATATATATATAATCTTCAAGAAATACATGTCAATACCTTTATGGACCACTAATAGGACGTAATTTAAAATGCAAGTAAATTCTCCGCGAACTAATTTATCCTATTCCTAATACACACGCACTGAAGATAAACGACACAGGTGTCAAAGTTTGTCATCTGTCACATGAACGCGTACCATAATGCCTACAATTTGTAAACATGAACAACGCGCGCTGAAATAAGCTCTAGGCATAGCATATTTATATAACATATATTCAGCTGATATTCATATATATACATTTCTGCTGTGGACAAATTGCTAGAACCACTTGGGAAAACATGAAGCGCAGCGCTGTTTTTGAGTATTATTATCCAATTTCTATCCTTCGTATGAAGGTTTTGAATGGTGGGAGCCCTTAGGCGTGTGAAATAATGACGTAATTTAAGTCATAATGCTATTTGTGTGTCATCTGCCGATGGGAAAATATTAATCATATTCCATGTTAGGTTCAGACCCCCATTTTGATTCTCTTTGCTAGATGGGTAATTTAAATACAATTATTGCTATTTTACGACCATTTCTTCCACTTGGTAGTCTAAATGGTCCGAGTGACCTCACACGAAAATGGCTGGGGTTTGAACTCAGATGCTCGAGAGATCTGTGGCCAACCAACTGCGTTACCAGTTACACCATCAAAATGTTCCTGATCAGGTAATAGCTCAACTAATTTATTTATTTATTTACTTCGTTGATAATTATACAGTCTTAATGAAAAATAATATATAGCATTTTTTTAAGTCACCATTCATTTTTCTACGGTTTCTGAGTTATCGCTTTTGAACTTTGACCTGGTATAGGCTGTTGAGTCAACAACATTTGTTTTGTTAATAAGTTTCTAATTTCCGATATCCTCTTGTAGATGACCAGTACGAAAAACTCCAAAAATTACATTCTCATTTGAAGAATAATATTAACCAAAGAAGCTATTATGCAAATATATTATATTAAATTATGAATCATATCAATTTATTTTGTCAAAACTACATCAGATGCAATTGTTACAAAGTGTGGTGTTTTTACGAATTTTGTTAATAATATTTAACTCTATCACTGAATTTGAACGTTTCAATCGTGAAGACGTGAAAGCGCTGTGTTGCAAATCTCCAAGTTCTGAGTTCCAATCCGACTCACACCTGTGTTGGCGGGATTGGCAGGTGTGACTAGTGCTGAGGCTAAATAATTTAACTCAAATATTACTGAAGCGATTTGTTGTCCATTAGAAATTTAACCCAATTCCATCTAGTCCGACCTTTCTGAAAAACCTATTTCCGGAGTACAGTCCGAAGTGCACTCTATTTAGAAACTTTAGTTGAAGATGTTCTTAAATGTAAGAAATTCAAATATATTCCAACCCCTCGTACTTAAATTAAATATTGTGATTTTCAATGTGCTACGAATTTCAATAGATTCTGTTAGTAAAAGCATCCCCACCATCATCATCAGCAGCAGCAACAGCATCCCCACCATCATCATCAGCATCATCATTATCGTCATCATCATCATCATCATCATCATCGTGTCATGTATTGATTACATAGTGTATAAGCATTTATAATTTAAATAAAAAATTGTATTATAATACTTCGTTGTATTGTGTATTGACATTAGAACATCTTCCCAGTCATAAAGTACCGACTAGACAGTTCCTGGGGATCTACTGTCCATCTAATGTTACATTTTGTCAAATGGTCGTCTTTGTATCAGAATAAAACATTTGTATAATAAATTCTGTCTTCACTTGGATTTTCACAAAATATTTAATCCTCCGGTCAATTGGCATCGCGACCAGAAAGAGATAATTCATTCTTGAAGAGAAAATGATTATATCAGGGGACCGCTGATGAGAGGATGATGACAGATGTGAAATATTAATGGGACTTAAACATTTTGTTTTGAAGGAAATTGGAAACCTGAAGTCATCATTTGGTAAATATTCCTTTAGTTAGAAGTGGTTCTCTTTATTAGGTGATTATTACAATATATGTATGTATGTATATATGTATGTATGTATACATGTATCTATATATGTATGTATGTATGTATGTATGTATGTATACAGTATCTATATATGTATGTATGTATGTATATATGTATATATGTATGTATGTATATATGTATATATGTATGTATGTATATCAATATATATAAGGTCTTCCATTATGTTTACCTTTGCGACAAAGGTCAATACATAAATAGATAATATTTGTTTCAAATAAATAATTTATGTATGTTTTTAATTGACTGTATTCGTTGGGTATTTGTGTTTGACCGAATGAGTTCAGATGTGTTTGTGTGTGTGTGTGTGTGTGTGTGTGTGTATGTGCGCACGCGTTTGTGTGCCTGTATTATACTCTGCTATGCCATGCCGTATTATGTTATACTATAATATTATATATTATGCCATATAACAGGTGTTTAAACAGACTACACCAGACCGTTACCTCATCAACAGACGCCGTGATGTATATTATAATTAACAAAGGTAGTCAATCAATCAATAAGCTTTGTTTATAAATCACCAACTTGTTGATACAAATTCATGAAATATCCCTTCATTGTGATTTTATAATATTATCTCATAGATATTACTTTAACATCTTCCAGGACGTGTCTGTTTACTGCCAAAAGTTATACTACGTTCTACCTTCGTCATGGTTTGTCTGATTTTGTCTTTGTTTATGACTAAGACGATTTACAAAAGCACGGAGCATTCTGTGTACAGAAAGAATGTCCAGATGACGAACATTCTGTCTTCAAATTTGCCTCATATGGAACATGACATTGATTTATTAGTTAAAACAACAATACCACTTTCGTCACGGTTGACTGAAGTGAATCAGGATGAGTACAAGGAGATGTTGACCATACACACCTCTATAAACAAGGTGATCATACTTGTCCTTGTCGATTACTCTTTATTGGATATGATCTTCAACTTCGTCGAGACGTCGATCTTAAAATACGATATCAAAAATTATTTATTTATTGCGACCGACAGAACAACGTGTGATGTACTGATGGCAAAGAAGATCAATTGTTATGTTTACATGACATTGAGCGCTTCTAGAAAGACGGCAGCCTTCAATTCTTTCGGTTTTATTGAAAAGATGAATCTGAGAACTTTGTTTATCCTGGACGCTTTGAGGTTTGGCTTCACGGTTCTTCAGACGGACGTCGATGTGATCTTTCTTAATAATCCACTAATCGATATCCAATCGTCATCGATCGGTGATGTAACGTGTCTGTGGGATAACGGTGAGTGTAATTCCGGGTTTGTTTATATCAAGCCGACTAACTTCACGATAGACGTCTATACGACGATGATGAAGAAAGCTTTAAGTCCAAGACCGATCGCTGACCAAAAGATATTAACCAAGGTACTTGCAGAGTTAACCAAACGTTATCAACAACATGCCCCTCCTCTGAAACAGTTCTTTGATGTTGAGAGGTATAAATGTGGACTCAGTTTCTTTGAGGTTGAACATCGATATTTCGCCCAAAACGTCACTTGTCCGCATTGTATTGTTGTACACAATAACTGGATGGTTACCAAGGAAGCTAAACGATACAGATTTCGTGAGCTACTGTTGTGGTCTTACGACGACAATGGATATTATAGTAATACATCTAGGAAATATTTAATGTATTCTAATGTTCTACTTAATGGAACAACAAATACGATGTTGCCCAACGCTGAACTGGACGCCTTAAAGACAGCTTTATATATTGGTCACGTGCTCAACCGTGTCGTCATACTGCCTCGCTTTCATTTAATCGATCATATGGATCACAATAAACAACTGGCAGAACGGCCCTTAAATCAATGGATAAAGATGTCCTATTTTGATGATCAATTCGACGAGAAATATCGGGAAAATGTCTTCCTTCATCACGCCAAAGTTCCACGCAGGATAAAGAATGACGTCACGGCACCATTCTGGATTAAAACTGAGCGCAGTCTGGCGATGCTAGGGTATCAACCACCAGGTGTAGTTACTATTGCACCTGCTAATAATAAAAAGGTGACGAAGGAAGATATTCTAGATTGGCTTCCAGCTGTGAGATCAGCTGTATTAAAATTTCATTCTCTTTATGGTGTATTTAGTACGGATCTCTTGTCTAACTTAGAAATAACAGCTGCGTTTAGACATAAATTACAATTAGCATTCAAACGTTCAAACTACAGACAACTTATGTAGTGATGTATATTATACTTATATTATACTTATCAGTTAAAATAATCAATTACCATCATCCCCACTCCCATGCGCATGCTCACAGTCTGAAAAATAATATAAATTTTGGAATTATTATTCATATTTGTAATTCATTTTTCCTATTAATAAAGAATTCTAAATATAATTTATAGTGAGTTAATAAATACAATAAATATCTAAGTGGGAGGTTTAAGGAAATTATCCGCATCAAACATAAATAACAAAACATCATCTAATTTTACTAAAAAGGTTTTTTTTTTAACTTTACTTCGGAAATTGAAATGTAAAACATTTCAATTATTACATATTAATTGATGAAAGCCTTGAATCTCACGAATTTGTGTGTGTGTGTGTGTGTAAATAATAAATATGTACTAAAATACATGTCTTTAATCAACCAGAGCAAATAATATAAAATGCGACTATTATTCCAGAGTTTACTATATTTCTATTTAACATAACCTACAATGTAGGAATCACGAATTACAAACATGACACAAATTGACTGAGACGATTAGGTGGCAAAATGGTTTCAAAAGAATTGTAAAGACATTTCTTCTGAAAAATCCTATTATATATATATATATATATATATATATATATATACTAAATAATCAGCTTATCCAATTAGCTTTAAATAAGTTGCACCCATATATGAGACAGTCATTGATTGTTATTGCTATTAACAAAGGTAGATGATAAAATGTCAACGATTACAATATACAATATATAAACAAAATGGTAGACTTAGATGGGCTATTATTATTAAATATTTACTACAGCTAAATTTAACATAATCTAAAGTTAAATATCAATTGTGCAAATACAGCAATCGCCAAAATTTGGCAACTATTATAAATGGAAAATAACGTTTGATAAAATAATTTCAAAGGATCTACAATCAGGCAGTAAATAAACCAAAGGTATATACAGGTGAGACTGCTGTGATCTGAGTTCTGTTCACTTTTGATGGTATCAAATAGCCACTCACCAATGTATTGAGAGTATCAGCTTCCAGACTGTGGAATAAGTTGTCTAATCGTATTAAACCTTCACCGAGTAAAGAAATATGGTGTAATGCTTTAGTTTTGTGTTAAATGTAAAGTGCATTAGAGCACTTCAAGTTGAATAAGCCGCTAAATGAAATATTATAATAATAATAATTATTATTATTAATATTATTATTATTATTATTATTATTATTATTATTATTATTATTATTATTGCAAACAAGTAGTCGAATGTTCAAGAAATGTATGAGTAAGAATAATAATGTATTGACTGGTAATTTAGTAATCGTTCCAATAAATATGGTTTTATCCGGTTTTCTATTACTATTTCACAAATATAAATACGATAACAGATCCCGATGAATCCTTTTAGAACGTTCGTTAGTTTATAATTTAAGGCGCATAGATAGCAACACCTCAAGTCTAACTAGCAGCGCGGTTGGCCACAGATCTCAACCACCTGAGTTCAAATCTCGACTTGGTCATATCTGAAGGTCGCTCGGCCCATGTAGCCTACCATGTGCACAAAATTGGCCATAAAACATCAATCGTCATCATCTCAAGTCTACTGAATATCAATTTTAATAAACGTTTTCTATAAATATATTTTATGTTGAATATCGAAGTATTTCAAGTATATTTGAGTCGATGCATATCTGAGAACGAAATATTAACAACGAAACGAACTTTATATCCACACCTGTAACACAAAATTATAATATTTGTTAATTACTCTGGAAAGTAGTAATTGATCAAACAAGTAATAAGAATACACAATATCCATGAATATGATTTGAGTATGTTTATTAATGATTTGGTGTTATTATTAATGATGATAGATAGAGACGTATATTTTTAATTGAATGATAACACACACTTGTCTATTTTCATTCTAAATAGCAACGTGTAAAACAAATCATTCGTCAAAGGATAATAATTAATATCATAATCCGAAGTTAATTTTATGAACAATTAATCCGAACTATTTTCAGATTATTACATTAGTAGTATTAACTGATAACGTGGACACTCTTAAGTAAGCTTAAGACTGATTTCAAATAGCCAAGCCAAGCTTTAATATGTGTAGTATTAAACTCTGCCAGAAAGTACATGAACAAATACAAGTTATATATATATATATATATATATATATATATATAGAGAGAGAGAGAGAGAGATAAATGTATTTCTATTACGGTCATGTTTGCTTGGACAATCACGGGGTCCGACTCAGAATTGTTTGGAACGGATTATTCTCCATTACAAATTTTATTGTATCCGGAATTATCAACTTCCGACTCCGACGATGTTTTCTCATCACATGACTTTTCATTGTCTTTTCACTTGTTTAATATGCCAATCTGTAAACACACACCCACACACACACCAATCACACAGCGTCACCGACCAAGTTGCTCAACGACCAATTTGCTCAACCACCACTTTGTGTTGGTGTATCTAAGCTACGTCCACATCAGTCCGTTGAAACTGCCAAAGACAGTTACCACCGACGTCAGTCACAGCTATATGACAAACCTAAGCTTACGACCGAGCCGACGTGAGCTCCTGTGGCCTAGCGGTTAAGCACCCGGCATTTGGTGCCAACGGTCACAGGTTCGATCCCCACAAGAGGTCGAAACGTTTCCAGAGATTAATTTCTTGGCTCACAACATCGTGGGTGGCTGAACACGTTAAATGGCACTGAATAATTAAAAATAAAGGGTTACGTTAAAGACCCCCTGACGACGTAAAACACCCTGGCAGTGACCACCCTCACCCTCTTTCCGTACTGCTCCCCTGTGAGTGGTGGGGGAGGAGATTTCTCAACCACTCCAATATAGAGGCTGTGCCTAATAAGTGACAATCCGGGGATTCTCCCCGAACAACAAAACAACAAACAACAACGACCGATCCGACCAACTAGCGAACGAAGCCACGTGCCTAGAAATCATCGAACGCGCTGAACTTAGCCCTGACACATTCAATCATCTCATCGGCATATTCATCTTTAATCAACTCGAATCGATCTGCACAGACCACACAACAACACCCAAGAACTGGTACCAGATTACCACTGTAGTTGGACATAACCTGCTCGACGACGGACTGGCCGACACCTAACTCAGACTACTACCATTCCGATCATACACACGAAACTTCACCCGTCCGTCATCCCTAGCACTCTACCATCACTTCACTCTCCTATCCGAAGACTACAAACTCAGAGATCATCACATAGTGGCTTTAATTATAAGGAAGTCAACATTCCGACCAGACATCATCACCCCACTACTCTTGAAAGACCCTTATAAACACCACCATCAGCAATAAAGATAGAACAGAAGTCAACAGCAGGTGGCTGTGCCCAATAGGCGACAGCCAGGGGTCTCTACCCCAATAGGTGACAGTCAGGGGTCTCTACCCCAATAGGTGACAGTCAGGGGTCTCTACTCCAATAGGTGACAGTCAGGGGTCTCTACCTCCAATAGGCGACAGTCAGGGGTCTCTACCCCAATAGGCGACAGTCAGGGTTCTCTACCCCAATTGGCGACAATAATGGGTTATTAACGTGCCACCCGCCATAACTGCTATATCGTAACCAATTACAATCGTCCTTGACCCTACACACCGACACACGATGCTTCCATTGCCTGTGGCTATCTCATGCTCAATCATAATCATTCATGGCTAATTACAAACACAAATATGTGATCTTTCCAATGAGCAGATCATGAATTAAACACTAGTATTTTTTATAGTGTCTGTAATTAACAAACATCAAAATTCTCGTTTATCCGACATATTATCATGTGACAAACTTTGTCGGATTAACGGGTTCTGACTGTGTATGAAAATTTAACAGCAGTATACGGTGACGGGTATCATCATTTATGTATTATCATAATTATGTGACCATGTCACTGAATTCCAGGAAAGTCTATGACTAAGTTTGAGGCTGACAGGAAATATCTCATTCAAATTGTGTAATGTTTATCGTAACCCCTCTTCATCTTAATTTAATAATGGTGAGTTATGTGAGCTATTAAAGAATATTACTGCTCGTGGAGATTAATCGCCTTCAGCGAATTCAGAATAGTGTAGCTCGCATAGTAATAAAAACTAGAAAATTTGATCATATCACCCCAATTCTTCAAAAACTATATTGGCTACCTGTTAGACACCGTATCCATTTCAAGATTTTATTAATAATTTATAAATCTATTAATGATATGGCACAAAAATACCTGTGCGAACTGGTGTCCATTAGAAAGTCATCCCGAAAACTCAGGTCATCCGGTCAGATACTATTGCAGGTGCCAGTGTTTCGGCTCAAGTCATATGACGATTGTGCGTTTAGTGTTGCAGACCCCACTTTGTGGAATAGGTTGCCGGCAGATATTAGAAATGTGTCGTCTCTTTGAAATGTTGAACCTCTTCTAAAATCACACCTGTTCAATGTCGCTTTCACAGATAAATAATTATTATCTTTTAAATGACTCACAGGGTTTTTACAGACATATTCTTTGGGGTATTATTATATTACATATTATTTGTACAGCACCTTTGAATGGCTCCTGCTAGTAAGGGGATTTATTAAATATACATTATTATTATTATTATTATTACTTATAGCCACTTATTGATAGCGGGTGACTTCAATTGCCGAAGTTATTATATCATAATATCTATTCGCAAAGTAGTCACTATTCACATATATAGTTCAACCAAATTTGGACGAAGACCCATGCACATTATGATTCCAATACGTTAAATGTTATATTGGAAAACATTGCTGGGAGGGGTACGTGGATTACACGGCCAACGCGAAACGGCTATGTATGATCAAGATTCAAACACATTAGACCTAGTTAATCATCACAGACATCTTGCCAAAAGTCCCGTACTAAGCAACTGCTATTGCTAAAGCTTGGCATGAAAGTCTTATATACGTACCCATAGAACTGAGAGAGACAAATCAAAGTTTCTGCTTCACAAAGGGATTATGATAATCTGAACACAAAAATCTAGATGACTGACTGGGAGATAAGATTCATCCCTAAAACCAAACGAAGAAGAAGAAACTCCAAACGAATATAGCAAGAAAACGAATATAGTAAGAAAAGAAAAAAAAGAAAAAAAGTATAGCTACGTGGAAAAGATAAACTGGAACATGGAGAACATATATAGAGAACATCTGATGTAAACGAAATATCACCTGCTAGGATACGTCAAACACAAGCTCACTCGTAACGGCCAATTTTAAAGCGAACCGAAAACATACAAAAATTCGGTGATCATAAACAAGGGGGTGGTTCATTCACCGAGGAGGATAGAACAAAAAGCTAAATAACTCAATGCATTCTATTCGAGAATATTTACGCCTTGATCCTGGTTTTATAACGAAGCTGAACATCTAACCAAATTGGCCGGATCAGTCGGCCTCTGCCTAAGACTATTGGTAGACACAGCCCACACGCTATACGTCATTCTAGATGTGATGGCAGCACAGCAAAAACATACTTTTAAAAAATGGAGCTTTACGTCCATTAGACGAAGACTGTCACCAAATCCAAGCCAACCTATAGATATGTTGATGATCGTAGGAATCACGACTGGTTTTTGAAATGAAAGGCAAAGTCTTACACATAGGAAACATCAATCTCGATCGTAATCCCTATCATAATTACAACCTTGACTGTAGTTTCAGAGGTGAAGGACCTGTATGGGCGGGTTATCGTAGACAAATAATGTAAGTTCCATAAACATGTAGCAACAGCTGTCAATAAGTCTTCTAATATGCTTAGCCTCATACGAGTAGCGTTTACATGCCCGGATGAAATCATTATTCTCACACACTTTTCATCAAACTGGGCAGGTTCCCTTTTCGGGTATGCATGTTATAATGTTGTCAATCCATAACAGTATTTAGAATTGTAACGGACCGGAAACAGTTTAGAGAATAAACCAGTTGGTCAAGATTGTATCTGTGATTTATTAATAATATACTTGATGACAATCTACAAACATCACACATGGCAGCATAATAGTGTCATCACGTTTCATAAAAAGCCCAGTACTAGTGTACGTAGAAGTGGGAAAAAGTCCACAGATGGATGACCAAGTTCGTACCAAGCATCCTTTTCTTGCCATACGAAAGACCGCGTGAATATCCCATCTGTGAGGTTTTAGATGTAAACGAGTTGACAAGATAAATAGATATGTCAGATCATTGCTAGTATTTACTGTGTAGAACAACATCTAAAATTCACAAACGACACATTATTGTCAGAAGCTAAAGAAACGGCGCTCCAAAAATCGAGTTGAGAAGTACATGTTTCAGCCACATAGATCTTGTTCACGGCTGGAACTAACTACCACAAGAAACACACAGTCTTTATCTAGTAGCATGAAAAATCAATTTTTTGTGTATTTTCGGAGCAATATGATGTTATAATGTTATTTATTTTAGGGTTTTAAATAAAAACGCCTTAATTTTCAACATCGGTTATTTCTTTTCGGTGTATCTAGTATCTAAGTATGGATTTAAGATGTGGATGTATAAATTATAATAATTATTTAAAGTCATAAGCATAATGTTTTGGCGATGTTTCTCAATAATAATCGAACAATCACTACACATGAATAGGATATATATATATTGTTATGTTTAGGTGCACATACACAAAAGCACAATGGTCATCTTAGAACGGTGAAACAGAACTGTTTATTCTCAAGATACATAGACCGCATGATGTGTACACTCATGGCAGTCGGCCACTACAACATATGATTGTTTAAAAGTAGCATACATTACATATATCACATTAAATATAACTTTTTATGGTAATGGAAGTACTCCAGGTGCTACTTACCTTTTTGAAAATAACATAAATGAATCATGATATGGTGATGAGCACATTTTATTATCCAAATATTAAATTATCGTACTTAATAATGTAATTAGACAATCAGAAATTATTGATAATTTACTTATTTTGGACATGATAATATATCCACTATCAAAGAATTTATAATTAATATCTGGAACGAGGCATTTATATTCCATTTTAAATGTGATCATCTGTGTTTTAATCTACTTAAGTTGGTAGTTCTTCTGAAGCACAAAAAAACTTCCCCCTGTTATGAAATATTAGTTATATTATAAAGTTAATAAAAAATGGCTATATACATCACAGCAATAATCAAAATGCTGTACTTAAGTCATTTAGTTTATTAATCAGAGGAGGTAGGAGGCATACCCTCAAAAAAGTAAGAAAAGCAAGAGCTATGGGAACTGTGATAGCTATATATTAGTAAGTACGTGATATCACATGACAGATATTCTTCGGAAATTACAACCTTGTAGACCAGTGTCAATGTTATCGGTAATTAGTTCCTAGAATAGTAATCTTAGCAAAATGATTATACTTAAGTGCTATCATATACCACTCTTTGCAGTAACAAAGTGTTAAGTGACTTTACTATTGAAAACTGTCTCCTTTGTAACCCAGATTTTTGCTTAATTGCATCAGCTAACATTTAATCATGTTTTCCAAACTCGTTTCAGCTTGATAAATTGCTCGACTCAAAAACTATAGTTTTTATCATAAATTCACTTACTTGGTAATTAGACAACATCAATAGCTTCTTTTTACTGCTTTGTGTATCACGAGCCATAAAATATGCAGAAACAGGTACAACATATATATATATAATACTTATATCTAACGATAACAACTCTGACCTTCCTCAGTTGTGCAATAAATATAACACTCAAACAAAACAATCACAACCAAGTTTGAAGCAAAATTCATGCAAGACTCATCGTGAAGTCGTGACTGGTCATAGTTTATAAACCTGAATGGTTCCACTCACGGAAACAGCTAAAGACTTGCAGCTGTTTAGAGCAAGTCCACACAACAGTGCAGGATGTGGCAGTACGAATTTTATGTAGGTACCGTGGTCATCAAATAACAACACAGCTTTATTGGTACTGTCTGCCACTAAGATATTATCTTGATCATCTATACATACACAACACGGTACAATTGCATTATTAGTATATGTTGTTTGTATGGAGAACAACTCCTTCACATATTTGTCATATACAGTAACACGATCCTTATAGCAGATTACCACCCTATCCCGACTGTCAACACAGATATCTCTAGCGCCACCTGGCAGAGGCTTCTTCCACACTTGTTGACCTTGTCTGTTATATTTACAGATCATTCCATGACCCATGATGAACTGATTAAAAAGACTGACACGATCGCATAAAATAACCTCACCGCTAATGGTAAAGGCAACTAACATGTCATTGTATGCAAAGAAGCTATTTTCAAACCATTTGGGCCCATCTTTAGTAAATATTCTCACTGTAGAATCTACACACATCACTGCCACAATGTCAGTGTTATGTACTGCGATGTGGCTGATATCTCTGCTACACTTACCAGACAAAGGATGTTCAATTGGAGATACAGAATCAGTGTAGACCTGGAGACCTTTCTCGTAATCTCCAACAACTAGCATACCGTTGGAAAGATAGCCAAATTTCTTGACGCTGGTGAGTTTTGGGATCCTGTACAACATATTTGGTATCTCAGATGGTTTTGTATCTGTAAAAAAATAGGGGGAGTTGTTCATTGTGATTAAGAATCACACACACACAGAGAGAGCCAAACTATGATTTATAATATTCTCATTTACTTGTTTTCTCTTAATGATTTGATGTGCTATAAACATGTCTTCACTTGAACATTTAATCATTAATTACACGCTAGCTGAGTAAATGTAGTTGACAATTCCCCTATAAGTAGCCCATGTCATGTTGACCTTTGTACAAGTCATTTATGTTCAACAAATGGAAACATTGCACACAGTTCCAGTTTACCAGAATATGTTCAAGAACCTGACTGAGTTGTTGACGAGTATTTGATGATAATGTGAGGGAGTGTATGCTTGCAATTTGTTTTATTTCTCAATGCATATGAGTGTCTAGCTATTTAATAAAATATTTCATTTGTTGTTTGCCATTGAATGTGACCAAATACAGTAGGTAAGCTGCAGCTGAATGCATGTAATAAGCAAATTGGGACATGAATATATTTTGCAGGTGCATGACAGGTGGTAGAAGTAATGCAGGTGTGTACAAGTTCACATGCAGGTACACTGTTCTTGAGTGTGGAGCAGACAGTGTGACAGGCAACAAAACTTTAATCCACCTCCAAACACACACAGATTAAGATCAAGTTAAGTATACTATAAAAAATATGATGTTATATCCTTATTAAAAAAGACATTTACCTTCTGTTTCAGTAATCTCCCCAAGTAGCAACTCATCAGAACTCGGCATAAAGACCAATCTGTTTGGTTTTTCAATAGTTACACTGACAACAGGAGCACCCACAGGGACACCAGTAACATTAATTTCTGGTATTTCGACAATTGGGTTTTCCCAAATCTTACTCTGTTCCTGCATCCTTAGAATACATTCCTTGGCATTCAGGATCATCTTCCTTGCCTTCTCTAAGTTATCATTAACACGTGTCCGTCTATCATCCAGCTGTAGTTTGAATGCGTCATATTGTTTCTTCAGCTGGGTAATGAGGTTGTTGTGGTGTCTTTCCAGCTGATCTCCAGCTGCGTCCATATCACAGTTAAATCTATTTTGAACAGTCTCAATGTGGTCCAGAGCTTTATCAGCAGACTCCTCTCTGTCCGATAAAAGCTTAATCAAGATTTTGATATCTCTTTTGTCATCACTCGTGATGCTACAGATCTTGTGAGTTGAGTGGCTTTGGATCATGCATTGTTTGCACAGTATTTTGTTGCAATCAATACAAAATGCCTCTAGGTATTTTTCGTGCTTTTTACACATCATGTATCTAAGTGTGGACCCAGTAACTGGAATCAATACATGGCCTGTGAACTGCTCGTCATGGTTCTTAAAGCAAGACTGGCACATGGCAAGAGTACACTGGAAACAATAATGCATCAGTTCACATTCCAGATCCGTTACCTGACAAATGTTGCATGCCGAATGTGTTTTCTTCAGTTGTGTCATTGCCATTTCTAACTTATTGATGTAAATGCAGGTTGGGAGGTTTGCCATTGAGCCATCTGGAATCTCGGCTGGCATACAACAGGTCGGACAGATCACAGTGCAATTGGGTTCGTCGTTATCTCTTATCGTCATCTCCAGCAAATTGTCTAGGCACTGAGAGCAAAACACATGCAAACAAGGCAATGACTTCGGATTTCTTCCCTTCAGCTCTTCTAAACATATGCTACACGTGAGGAAATCTTCCAAGTCTTCCAACATCTCTGATGTCGCCATCATCTGCAATATGACATTACGATATTATGATTAACTAACACATAATAATGATGGAAATGTCCCCCTCCTAGTATCACTTCGAATATAAAGAGGTGTTCCGTTGTTCCAAAACAAATATATGTCAACTGTTTACAGACATAGACATAAACATACTCTTTTGAGACCCATAATAATATAGGAATTTTTCTACACATTGAGAGTACCTTAACTAATATACAGACATTCATAGCATTAATAATTCTGTTTTATTACAAATGGTGTATAATTTGATTACATAATAACAATGAATGGATCAATATTTTTGTTAAACAAATGAATTCAGTTTGGGACAAAATATTTCCTACACCTTTGACTTTTACATGGCAAGGCTCTTAGACTTCTTCCTGATCTCATATAAGAAAAATAATTATGAAGTGGATGAGTTTCCATGGAAACAACACAATTCCCTTTTTTATGACATATTTAACATACATATCATTTATATTCAATATATCTGTTTTGGGGAGTTTTGGTGGCTTGTTAGAATTAATGTCCCTAAATGAGCTAATTATGATTATTGAAATAATGATGACTAATTATTATAATTTTAGACAAATAATGGCTTTGGATCATTTGCCAGAAATTATCATCCTGGTGAACATATAATCCTGTACCTATTACATGTTTCCCACAGCCAAGGAAATATTAATTTCCAGGACAAATTACCATTTTCCAGGACAATATGAGTATAGGTATGTGATAAAAATTGAAACGTATTTTTAATTATGTTGAATAATATCAATGAAAAGGGCTAGGAATAAACATTAAAATGTGACACAAGGGAAAACTCCAGGAAATATTTGGAAAAATGACACAATGTTATAACGTATTTACCGAGAAACTACGCAGGGCCGGGTTTGTTGTCAGCTCTGTTACGGTGTGTCTAAGTATAATGTCCTGTTCTCCGTGTCATGAAGTAATTCAATATCCACACTTTATTCACCATCAAATCCCATACAGTAAACACTATAGATATTGAGTTTTTCTCTAGACTATATATTCAATAAACGCAAAATATGTAGAAACCATGTATACAGCAAAAAAGGATGACGTTAAATTAAATGACGTCATAGAATTCCCAACTGGAATTCCCAGGTATTAGTACTCGTTATGTAAAAAACGTGAATTAAGTTACCCCCAGAAATACAAATAATCTAGAAGAATGTTAGCTTTATTATTTCCACTTGTTTTTCAAATTATTATTATTTCAAAAAAATATTCTGGCTCAAATAAATTACGAATCGATGCAACCACCAAATCAATTAATTAATTATGATATATTTATAAAGTTATATACGCGCTGCGTAAAAGCATCGAAACAGGCCTGTTTCGTTAAATGGACCCGCTTTCCAAGAAACGAAGCTAGAGTGAAACGGGTGAGTAAGTATATGAAATGGACCCACAGCTAGGCCACAGATATAATTATATATTTATAGTTCGAATCACACACACACATTATACGTTATAGATTCTTAATTTAGAAATCTATGTGTTTGAAATTAAATGATTAATATTGGGAAAACGTTACGGCTTCCATAATTAGCTAGTAATCAATGAACTCACTATAGATCGAGTCCCTTAATTATCAAAACTGCCATGCAATATATTATGTTGATTATAAATTACAAATATATATCTCCCTTGGTATCAGGGGGAACAACTAGTTATCTCAGGTTTATTGATTTCTCAAATAGCAGCCGCAACCCTAAAAAGCATCATCAATGGTTACAACCTCAGGCATGACGATATGGTGTGGGTACGTCTCGTAACGGGAATGCCAAAGACTATTTATAACAAGACGTGTTAGTTCGCGTGTTAACATGGGGCGCCATTTTGAATTCATGGAGCGCCAGAGCCCTAGCGACCGGGGGTAGATTGTCACGGACAGCTCCCTTCGTTAACATGGTGCCTAATGGCACTGGTTCATTCTGTGCCGCTTTCGGCTGCAGTAACAGGAAAAGTATGTACAAATAAAGACATCCTCGAAAGGAAATGAAAGCTAGTGTAAAAATTGGATATGATCTGGCTTTTTTTAAATAAAGGATATTTAAAAAATAAACATAACAATTTGAAGTAGACACGCTCCTACTTGATATGACCCAAGCAGTAGACCCAAGCAGGATCTATCTAGATCTATATTTGTTTCAGACAAAATCTTATTAAATTTTATTGAACAATATCAAACCTATATTAATCACATAATGGGTATGTAAGATATACATAAGCTTACAGTTACATGTACTGGAGCCATTGAAGATGTTATTGGCGGGAGGTATATTTTACTTTGTTATTGTTAATAATATAATTGGACTTCTAAAATTACATTACTATAATCAGATACTTTTTCCCTAATTACAGTAATTATAAGTAGCTGAGTATTTACATGATCACCTGCATCCATATTTATTTTTAAACGTAAGCATATGATATGGTGGGAAGTTTGTACTGAATTGTGTTATGGTTGCGTTATAATAGCTGTATATATCATTATATGTATATATCCAAATAAATAAAAATTTATGGACTATGATAAACTGACATGATGAAAGTATTTTCACTGGCCCAAGTAATGGTGGCTGTTCTCAGCTTTCCACACAGCTGCTAACTGCGAGAGAGGAAAGAGCATCGTCAGAGCTTTAACACGAACACGCTCACGTCACCTTTACAGCGCAAGCTCAACGACAGGTGATGCAACGAGTTTAGTGTATCAGAGATGATGGTTGTAGCAAAAAGGGCTACACACGAGTAGAACACGCAGCACCAGTAAAAGGTCATATGTTTAGACGCATACGGATACTGTCTGCATAACTATCGCAGTCGCGATCAATGTGAATACCTGATTGTTACATTATATGTTAATAAATATAGAACCAATAAATAATAGTTGACACCAACGATCGTGGTCCTGTTTTCGGTTTTGTCGACACGTTTATGGTTTTATTCATCCTGAACAACTGTTTCTTTTCTCAGAGGTTGACAGGTATTGTTAACCTTCATTTCAAAATATCAGGACTAATATAGAAATATGCTCACACAAATTATAATTGTGTTAAAATATGAACACGATCAACCACATATTAAATAATCCAGTTTAAAGTGCTGGTTATAATCGGCCATTAATGGTCTATGGGCGCAGCCATTTTGAAGCTAGACAGACTGGATCAATGGACTGGATGCTGTTGAAAAGTGACGTGATTTAATACAAGCCGTTTGTATTACTCGGTTATAACCATGTAAACAGGGGTCAACCAAACATGTATTTTCGGAAGAAAAGCGTATTTACGAATATTACAGTATATAGTTGATCCAAAATTGTTTGTCTGTTTTCAAATAAAATGTGTCAAAATTGTAACTGAACTATAAGCTATAGGGCTGCCTTTTGGTGTCATGTAGTTATATTTTCATGTATTCAGTGTAAAATATAATAGTTTAATTGAGCAGGTATTGCTAGGCAGGCTGTTGTGACTCGCGGTAGGCAAGAAAGAGGGTTACAATATGATAACATTTGTAACACTGATGCAGGCTTTATAATACAAACTAAGGCGCAGTCAAAACCATACACAAATAATTAAAGTATTAGAGTGGGGAGCAAAGGTGAAAAATTTATCATGGATTGATAATTTGCAATCAAGAAATTTAGACCTGCACAGTTATCACACACACACAGACAGACAAACAGAGACTTCTGCCATTCTATATCACTCTTTTGATTTTCATATCCATATAAAGTGCTTGCTATATATGCTTTCCTTTGTTAAACTAGGGGAATGAAGATTTATTACACAATTGAGACAGGTTTTATGCCATTGTTGTCAAAATTACTGTCTGTTTATAACTTTTAGTATCATTAAATGGCAGGTGATAAGTAAGTAGAATATAATAGTTACCAGATGAATACACCTATGATTTATTTTCACAAATATAACACTACGTAGATTATCCAGAAATGGAGAAGTTGTATTTCCACGTGCAAAATATTTCTACTTCCCAATATACTAACATAACTTAGGGCTGACTATTCCATTCATTATAAACAACTTTAGATGGATCCCATTTCAGATCTTTCCAAGTGGTTGTCTATATTTATAATAATACTATTTTATAATAATAATAGTATTTTAATAAGCATCTTAATTTACACTGAAAACAAACAGAATAAAAATGTGTAATAGCTCATATAATACAATACATTTTATACATAAATACACAGACAACAATTGTTTTAAAAATTGTCTAAAATAAAATAGGCTAA
The DNA here is from genome assembly GCA_025642065.1 of Paralvinella palmiformis. Classification (NCBI taxonomy): domain Eukaryota; kingdom Metazoa; phylum Annelida; class Polychaeta; order Terebellida; family Alvinellidae; genus Paralvinella; species Paralvinella palmiformis. The sequence continues at coordinate 134,200 of JAODUP010000689.1, read as the reverse complement.
TTCAAATAAGTCAGCATTAAGAATGTCACAAAATAATTGTTACTAGTAATAATACTAGTATAATATATGATCAGGTAATTCTGAAAAGTTAACAAGACTGTTGCTGGTTCACTTGTTACTTTGATTTTGCGAACAAGATTTTGTGCAGTGATCTGAAACGTACAGGAAGACCTTCAAAGGTAGTTTTATTTCAGCACCGAGTAGTTATAAAGTTAAAGCTTCTTAATAACCATATAGTTTGCATAGTAGACATTAAATAAAGTACCATTTGAAAAAAGTAAACATTCAGTGCCACCAATAAAATGCCATTATAGTTTATTTTATGCCAAATGTGACTTTCCAATAATATTACCAGTTTAATAACGGTCATATCTTGACAGCTGCCCAATGCACAAATGGATCTTTATAGATAATGGAAATAGAGGTTTATGGTTTGTAAATGAGTACTTTGAAGGAAAATACAGCATTTAAGAAAAGACTAAAATTAGAGCTAGTTAGCTAGTTAACTTACGCATTCTCACAACTGCTATGTTCTTGTTCGGCATATCACTCTCAGTCCAATGATGAACTCAAAGACTAACCATTATTTAGTGATTATCTGTGCTCTGACACACACACACACACACACACACACACACACACACGTGCATAAACACACACTGATTATTACATTAATTGAAGCAGGCAGCTGTACAAATTTTATTTACCATTAAGAATAAGACAGTAAAATAATCTGGGATTTCCCTTTTCTAACCTCAGGAAGCATTAAGATACAAGTCAATATCTTGCCTGCAAGATACTGCGATGTCAACCTACAGTCAAATCAACAAAACACTAACCAATTTACTGAATAACTTATACTAACCCATAAACAATACCGAATTATTTCATATAGAAATTGCATTTGCATAAATGAACAATTTAGGAAGCCAAAAATAATGTTGGTTACATGACCTTAGAGTAGATTTATAACTCCCTTTATCAAAAGTTCCATATTCTAATGTTCACAACTTAACATTCGTTGATATCAGTTAGTCTTAACTTATTGATAAAACATTATTCATATAAAGATATGGCAGTTTTATTGTTTATTCAACAACATACCTTTAAACTATTTCCTAAATCTAAACTAATACAATGTTTAAACACATAGTGAGGCCTGAGAATGTATAATGCCAAAAAACTCAATTGCAAAGTGATCTTAGGGGCATGTTAAAGGTAGTGTGACCCCCTTCTCCCCCTCCACCCCACAATTTTGATTTGATTTTCTCAACAGACTTACACAAATCACGAGAATGATAATTTTTGTCAGAAGAACTCAGAAATCCGTGGATCCACAGAAAATTCTCAGGCCTGCATAGTGGAGAATTCTGATCCGATGTCTGTGTGCATAAAAACTACAATTTTACATATATTTTACTCTTTTTCAGTTTAACTATTGCACCTACATATTAATCACTAACAGCTTTGCTTCTCTAGACGCACAGTTAATATTATTGTTGAAAACAGTCCGCGAAAAAGACTACAGTATAATAATTAGGACAACCAATGTTTGAAAGTCTGGTTTGTCTATTCAGCGGTCAACTGGATATATTCATATAGCAGACTATACAACAAAATATACTGATAGTGACAAAAGCTGAGAAGCACGGCTTAGCTAACAGAATGTTCTGACTGTACCAACACAGAATCTACGACACTCCACATACACCGAATAGTGGTCACCTATTTAAACAAAATATCTTATCAAAACACAGCTATAAGCTATCTACTCCTGACATTATTAAAAGAAAAACGTATTTGTGTCCAAACCTACAGAGTCACACTTCAGATAGTACTCGAACCTACCGGTACATACCTGAGATACATGTATCAGGAACTAGTCGACCAAAATGTATCCTCTGAAATGTTCCGTTATGACATGACTTCAAAAACTTCGGTGCATTTATAAGACAGATACTACGTCATAAAATATAGCTTTTTTACTTAACCAAAACATCAAAGCCTTTTACAGACTGAGTCAATAATGACGATTAGCATAGAAATACGCCTTTAATAAGTTACATGGCAGTTAGATTGCCGTAAACTTCATTAACTAATGAGTCACTGCGTACACAACCAGTATCTGGCTGACAATCACTGGGAAAATATCAGATCTCCTCCGCATCAGATCTATAAGTGAAAGCCGAAACAATGCTACTTTCATCAAACGACATAAAGGTTACATGACGGCATAATATTATGATATTCAGATAAATTGATCCCCACAGTATTTTACTACACGCTGACATCTATACATAAACATTCACCACATCCAATAGCAGATTGCCTACAGAACTAGCTCTATGTACCTGCATAGGGGCACATGAATACCAATCTACACAAATTAATTCTGGCAGTTTTAACACATTTCCATAAAAAGAAGTTGTATGAAATCAAACAAACAAACCACATAATAAATAACACCTCCACTAACACACACACACACACACACACACACACAGAGTAACATCAAGAAACATGTTTACCTCTTTAAAGAATATCAACGAGATGACTACCATCTTAAACTCAGTCAGTTTATAACATCATTAATCTAACGAGTAACCAATTAGGTAATGTTACACTGTAGTAAGTTAACACCAGACAAAAAGTGGCTCTTTCATGTCAGTCAACTAACAAGTCAATGTCTTACGATCTACAAAACATAAACACTCCTTCTATGTCTGTCTATAACACACACACACACACACACACACACACACTTTTGCATAGAGAAAAAGAAAAGCAATCTCAGAAAAGATCTAATTTTAGGTTCTTATTCCTGTATCCGGTGCAATAAAAGGATCGAGTGAAAGAAACTGTTACGCCAGAAAGGCACTGACTGTTAATATATGAATACCTCTGCCATAACAAATATAACATATAAAATAGCCATCAGATCTAATTTACGACCACTTACACTTGGAAGTCTAATACAAGATTTGAATCTAAAAATGAGTATTACCAAATGGGGAGTGATTGGCAACCATCAGGAATGATCTCACTGATCTGAGGAAATAAAGGACAAATGTTTTCAGCAGAATGGCCGGGGAGCGATTTTTCACATAGCACGCTATCATTAATTATGAGAACAATTTTTCTCCTTTTACAGAGCATTAGTAAAATATTTATGAAGGCCAATACCCGAAACCTTTATTTTTACATGAAAGGAGTCCGAAATCTGGTCCACTCGATACATGGTAGTTACAACAACAATAACAACAGTAACACAGTGAAAGATACTGATGACAAGTTTAAACTCTAATTAACTCTTCATCACATAAACAAAAATGAAATATACAAAACAATAATTGTTAATACAGTTATACATATATATATATATATATATATCTGATATTAGCATGGTTTGCTAGATACACTGCAAAAATAAAATAATTTAATAAGTTTATACAATGCCTAATGTACATCAACCACTATACACATTGAAAAACAACATCTTGTGTACAGCAGAAGAAAAAATACAGGTCCATATAAAACATGTACAAATAAAAATCGGACACTAGAAGCTATCTGCGACTAAAAATAATAATCCTTACATGGTTAGAAGTTAGACACTGCTTATAATACTTTAAAACGTACATTTGTCTAAGATAATAAATATCTGTACAAACTCTGTGACTGGTTTTGTACAGTTTGCATTGACAACTGGAAGGTAAAAATCTCAGAACGCATTTGTTTCGGGGTTAAAACTTTTAAAATTGGTTTTCACAGTCAGTTCAGAGTTCAATAACATTACCGATTCTAAGGCATGAACACACACAAACAAACACATTTAGAGTTAGTAAATAAATTGACTAATAAGACTGTTGGTACTACGCTGACCGTATTACTGCCATGTTCAGTTCTCTCGAATAATCTGTGCTGTATCCATAGGATGCTGCCATCTATAGTCTCATGATTGATGTGTTGTTGCCGATTGTTACCTATCTTTTCAAGGAACATTCACGACTTAACCGCACGGTTGTTATCTGTTACCTATTGTCTATTATGACACACTGAAGATGTTATTTGCTTGCTGTGATGGATCCAGTACATGTTGCTATCTGTTGTCGATGATGACACGTTCAAACTTGCCTGCTTTATCACGAAGCTGGTGCGTACTAAGTGCAGTGCTGCCATCTGGGCCAACAAATAGTTCTAGGCCTTGTTCTGTAAACAATAAATACGAATGGTTATTGGTGATGATAGTCTGCATGACAATAGACCGATCATGGGGAAATGCGTTGCATCAGTTACCAACTGCAGTCTCGGGTTAGAAACAGCCATGGCGCCCACTCTTAATAGGGGATGGCAACTTTTCACTAACGGTAAATACTGGAAATCTTTCAGCAAATTATTTCATATTACACGGAGACTGAGACTAGTATTTCAGCTGAATGATTGTGTCTTTCCAAATGATTTAACACAATACTTATCATGATACAAACCAATGTTTAACTTTAAGCTGACTGATTTTTCCAGATGAATGACACAGCCAAGCCTTAGTTATTCATGTTGACTTGTAGGGGATTTCTTTTAGCATGGGTTTCAATGGATTAAATAAATTATTTTAAAATAAAACTTTTAGCCGAATGTAAATTGATTTTAATGAAGATCTAAAAAATATTTAATGCAGAGTTTTAGAAATATTATTTTACTTGTACCTGAGAACTAATCATATATGTATCACCTGTATATTATTAAATAAAAAATGTTATTACATTAGAGTATTAACACCCTTGACATTTACATAAACATTGCACAAATGTGCAGATTCAGAAAATAAAATAGCTAGTTCACTTTCAATACAAGACATCATGAACAAATACCAATGTTACAGTAATAGGTATCACCCAGTGAATTATAATCTATGTGATCATTGATTTTATCCATTCACATCGTCATGTCAGATGGGAAAGGTTCTACAAAAAATAAGTTTGAACTAGACAGGCCGAACAATGACAGCCATGCAAATGGCGCTGAGCAGGCGTAATTGAATCGGTCAATTGTAAGATAATAATATCAACGGTAACGTTTTTAACCTTTTGAGTTAACTTATTACTAACTACACACCATTTAGCATGTGCCCATATGTTTCACAAGAAAGAGACACTAACTTTTAATAAAAGCTTTGTTGGGCGAGACTGTTGGGCGAGAGCTGGCAGGCCCAATGATAAAAGTAAGGCCAAGTATAGATTACTGTAGTATTTCTAATCCTGACCCTCCAAAAAATAAGACTAATTCCTCTCTATGTATGTGCATGAATCTCTGTGGGTTTGAGGTTTATGTTGTAAGAGGTGACTGGTTGGAGGGGATGATCCTATATGATCTTTCTCTCTCTCTCTCTCTCTCTCTGTGTGTGTGTGTGTTTCTGCAAAAATCTTTTCAAGTGCATCTGTCTCTTTGTATATATATATATATATATATATATATATATATATATATATATATATATACAAACAATGAGACAGATGGACTTGACAAAAAATTGGGGGGGCGCTCACACATCATGCATTCACATATGTATTTCATGATCTAGTTTCATTCTCTTAATGACTTTACTGACTTTCAATGGAATCTTCTACTTTGAAATCTGTTGATTTCAGCAGGTTTTCTATCACAGTCTCAGCATCTACTCTAGTTGATCCAAGCCTTTGTTCTATACTAGATGCTGGCTCCACCTTCTGGAAGAAGAAAGCAATTGTTGCTATCAGAGTAGTAGTCTCCGAGTGGAAACATTTGGTAATTATTTAACTATAAAATGCCAAATCTTGATAATACAACAAAGAATACTAAGTACAAGTGAACTTAACAGGAAATTGTAATGGTAATGAAAGTTTTATATAGACACGTGCGCATGCACACACACACACACACACACACACACATATCTAAACTCATTCGGTCAAAAACAAATATACAAGGGACTGGTGAGAATTCACGGTTCAAGATTCTCTGTGCCTGTGCCTTATTATACACAGCTAAAACACACGAACATACACACACAAACATTTCCACAAATCTACACATCCATAAAACTTTATATGGCTATTGTCTAGGTGACTACAATGAGGCACATTGCAAAAAGAGTTAGCTGGATGGATACTTCTACACAACTAGGTGGTAGTAAGTCTTTCTTAAGTTCTTTTTACTTCCAAGTTATAACATATACAGGACCACTAACTCACCAATGTATAATATATATCTATTGTAAAAGAATGTAATGCTTAATACGATTGATGAAGTATATGAAAAATTCACAGTAAAAAGAGTGCATATAACCATAGTAAAAGCTCATTTATAGTATGTATCATTTTTGGTTGATTTCAGTTATTAAATATCTGTGATTTAGAATGCAAAATTTTACAACTTGTAATTATTATTCTGAGATGGAAAGAGGTAGCATTATTTAAAATAACAATGGATTAGTTCCAAGGTACCCTACACAGATCATCAACTGTTTGTACCTGGTAGATAGAGCCAACCCAATGATGAGCTGATTTTAACTGCATTTACCTGCATGTACATGTATAAAATATCACATTTGACACCATAAGCTGCAGTAAACAGTAACAAAATTACTATGGTTTAATATAAATGGTTGGACTTACAATTTACATCTACTGTAGCTACTATTATATATCACAATAGGAATTTAAAGGAATTTAATTCTATAATTTTATTTGATAAATTTGCATACATAATGTGATATACAAATAACAGACATGGGAAGCAACCAATTGTAGACATGCTAAGTGAATACTTATATACAATATGATTCGTTGTGACTAATGTATGAATCTTATGATGCAAACTATAAAGTTTCATGTGGTTGCCAAGGGACAGCATACAGATCAAAGTGATAACGATTGTTATGATAAAAACAGACATCATAAATTACCTTTCTCGTTGTTAGGTATGTCATCTTACCAGCTTCAGCAGCATCAGCACTGCATGATCTACGATATAAAACACAGATATAAGTACAGTTGAACTCTTTCATTCTCTATTTCTTTCTATCTCTCTCTCAAGCACAGAGGCCAATACACCCACAGTGACTCAGATAAATGACTGGGGGCTTTTTATGAACAGTTACTATTCTGGATTCACCTCTGAGATTAATTACCCAGATAATTTAATCACAGTTATAATTCTCTGTACCAGTGCTCCTTCTTAGAGATAGACAGCTAGATAGATAGATAGAGAGAGAGAGCGTCTATCCATTTGTCATTACCACATTTAAAAAATATATACCATCTGTCTATCAACACCCATTCTGGTTCCCATTAGCATAAAAAAAATATCAATCTCAGTTCCTTCAATTGGTAAATATTACTATACATTGCCATCTTATATCCTATTCTAATGAGTAAACATACATAAAACATCAGCATGTAAATATCATTTACTGTTGTCCCATTTAGCCACCTTCTACCATATATAGAAAGATATAAAGCCCCATATCTAAACCCCAAACTTTTAACATACTGTGTCTTATTCTGAAATCAAACTGGAAAAACTAATATCACCTTTTATGGTGCGGGGTGTGACTGTCCAATTTATCATAGCTAGATGTGCGGCTGTGACATCCGCTGACGCCACCTAGGCTGTGATATCCGGATACTTTGGACATCTCACTTGTACTGCTGCTATTACGGTTATGACCTTGACCCTCTTCCTGAATTTGACCTTGGAATGATGCCGATGAAAGTATTACCTTGCTAACGGGTCCTGAGCTGGCCTGGTTGCCATCCCTGGATTGTTCTACTGACGGACACGTTTTGACTGTAGCATTGGAATCCCTGATCCCTAGCAGTAACATTTATAGGATAGATCATTAATGTCACTTGAAACTATAACAAATATATCATGCTGTAACAAGATTTAAAATGTGATAAAAATGGGGAAAAAACAGATAAAGCGAAAAGTACAAAACTGGGGAATATATAAATGAGAGAAAGTAAAGTGTCATATTCACACAGAGAAAAATTTAACAATTTTACTTATGCTATGGCCATTATCATTTACATCTTACCCCTTAACATCTGAGATTTAAGCTGAAAAAACAATGAATGTGTAAAGTCAATGCAGTAGGCATCGAATAACACATAAACCACGGCAGTCCTTATCTAACATACGGGGATGGTTCTCAGGTAATTAGGTTGATGTCTAAATATTTCATACACACACACACACACACACACACACACACACATGTTGTTTTGTTGCTTATTCAGCACAGCCTCTACGTATACATATATCAATACACACAGACAGTATCAGATGTGAATATTATTAATTACAGTAATTATCTTTACTATTGCTGATGGTGTTTAAACAGTAAAACTTAATAGCCAGAATAAATGCCAAAAATGGCTTTATTTGTTATATACTCTAAAGTTATTAGATACCGATGGGATGCTATTATTTTCCATATTCACCTTTGACAGGAAATATTGTCATTCAACAATATTGTGTAAAGTTAACATTATTATGTAATGATAACATTAACCAATAGGGTGCTGTAAGAGAGTTTAAACAAAAGCTCTCAAATCAATTTACACAGTTCTGATATTCTGTATAACATTAACAGCAATGTTTAAAAAATATAAACTATACTGTGAATCAGTCATTGAACAATAACTACTGTATATACTCATGTCTAAGATCAATGATGTCTATGCAAACTTCAAAGGGAACTGCATCAAATTCTTCCATAAGAGAAGTGGCAGCCCATCATTTATCACAGGAAAATATGCTGCCAAAAATAAATTCTATTCCAATTTATACTTACTTATTTACAAAATTATGCCAAAAAGCTATTTAATAAATATCTATCAAACTGAGTAAAAACAATTCTCAAGATACTCTGATCATGTAACCATGTGTGATATATTTACACCTGTGACAGAAATTAATCACCCCTAGAGGCTTATAATTAACAGGACCGCCCCCCTAACCCCAACACACACACAGATAATACTGAACTTGACAAAAGGATTAAGCGAAGTCCATCTGGTAGCCACTGCAGCGGACCTCAATAGATAAACTTGATACAAACACTCCAAAGAATATTGAATCCATTCAATTTAGAAGCCATGGCAATTCATTATTTTCAGGTATCATTCATTCAGCTACCTGAGGTTCCCTGAGCCTGTTTATTCCTAGTTAAGCTGCCGAAGCCACTACTCTCTGACACCATGCTATCATCGCTACTGCTCACCGCTCCCTTGTTCTCCGGACTAAGATCTGTGTCATACAACTGTTGTCCAGGTAACTGTACCGTCTTTGGCTTTGGTCTACAATGATTGGTTTAATATCAACTTTAATTCCATGCAGCGATGTCATTCAATTCATGAAAATACAGCAAGGTCACTGGACTCATGATAATAAAAATGAATAATGGATACAATGAGCAGTAAAACCAGAGCTGAAAATATTATATTAAAGGTGACGGGAAGAGAAATTTCACTTTTCGAAGTAAATATAAGGTAACAAACAATGATTTTATTACCTATCAGATGCACTACCACACTCAAAACCACCAGCTATCTTATTTCCATTAAAATTATCCCCAAATCCCTAATTTCCAAACTTTCACGAGCCATTACTAGTGTACTACACTCACTAGGGGTTATTGTGTGACGTCATCTTTGTCGAACATTACGTAGTGCCACAGCTTGTTTACAAGCATTCTGACCAGTTGACAGACAAAAATGTCAGATTTGGACGAAAGTTTTGGCATTCTGAGAGATAGCAAGCCAGACAGCTTTGAACCACAAGCGAAAAAGGTCACAGACAGTATTAATTGTGAGGAATTAGCTGCAGCAAGTGCATACATGGACCCAGAGCAGCCACCTGTGCCGCCGACACCGGTCCACAACAAGAGCTGGCTTGGTGTGTATCTGATAAGTCAACACATTGAGCCTGAATGTAAGTATCTCCCTCCTACTATCATATAACTTCATTTAAAATAAAGTAGTACTTGTCTGTACACTGGAGCCCAGTGGATGCATGGGGCTCACCCATATGTGGCCTATACTAGTCAACACAGGGATGTACCGCCCTTGGTGTGTCTTTTTAGCCATTTGTTTTTGTAATTTTCGGGGGTTGTCATTGTTTCGGGCCGGGTTTTGACGGCACTTACACGTCAGATATAATCATTGGTATTTGATGTATATTTCTTGGCACAATTGTATGCGATACAATACACCTTTTTACATGTTTAATAAAGACAATATGGAACATGTAACACAGGTTAAACAAGGCCACATGAACTGTTTGGGGTCTTTGTTTGACAAAGATGACGTCACATTCCAAAGTTTTCTGAAGATTTTCAATTAAAGTTTTGGCCATGTGAGATGCTAGCAAAGCAAGTTTTAAAACCACTGTATAACACTAACATTTTGACTAATTTGGGAAACCTTTTCCTCTGACCTTTAAGATGAAATAATCTGCTTTTATGGACAGCACAACACATTCATTTATGTAAACAAACATTACAAATATGATTCTACGAACACACATAACCACACACACAACACACACACACACACACAGGTCAGAAATAAAAGGGATTGCTTTATTCATATAAATGTTTCCATTATACCCTTAATAAACTAGATTATTCAATCAACAATACATATATCTGGAATGGGACAGCCCCTCAGTCAGATTCCCAGATTCTACTTACACCTTGAAGACGGGATCGCCTCCAAGCAGCTTCATGGAGATGTTGATTTGTATCATAGAGTTGTCAAGTCTCGTCTTAGAGCTGTAACCCTCTAACAGATAACGTCTCGATGTGTGGCCAGCACCAGCAAACTCAGACAGATTGATGTCTGCAAAACCTAATTTCTGATAGGTCTTACCACCTTTACACTCCTGTAAGACAATAACAGGTATAGTCAGGTAAACATGGTGGTATATGGGAAAATGGCTTCAGAAAATATTATCAACACATACACACACACTAACAACTGCCTCACATGTTATTTCAGCTTCTGTATTCTAGCCAAACACACACAGATGTAATTTCAGCTCTTCTGTATTCTATTTCCAGCCAAACACACTTAAATATATTAAGCTCTTAAGTACACTATACCAACACACACATAATTTAAGCTCTTTTGTATTCTAGACAAACACATACATGTAATTTAAGCTCTTAAGTATACTAGCCAAACACACGCATGTAATTTAAGCTCTTTTGTATTCTAGCCAAACACACACATGTAATTTAACCTCTTTTGTATTCTAGCCAAACACACATATATGTAATTTAAGCTATTTTGTATTCTAGCCAAACACACACATACAATTTAAGCTCTTTTGTATTCTAGCCAAACACATATAAGGATGATTTGGCTTTAAACTTACCTTTCTAACAGAGAGACGTAACAGACAGGTTTCCAACTCTCCCGTACTATTATTGGCATAGATACGACATTCAAACTGACACTTCTTGTTCCACTGGACCCTGTTATTACAGACCTCCTCTCTGAAATAATACACATATCAATACCAGTCGAACATTATATTTGAACATTTGACAAGTAAATCACACATTACCAAGGGTAAATTGAATTATTATTGTTTATTTATTTACTAGTGTATTACAAACACATATTCGGTGATTAATTAAATCTCTTATGTCACTTCATCCAGAAAACACACAAGTGACAATGATTGTGAATATTTTATTTATTATTTAAAAAATTTGTGAATTTAACATAAATATCATAATAATTGATCTGTAATGACTTAAATAGCTGACAATGTATAACAGCTAGAGTATTTAATTCCCTGGCAAGGAACCAGAGATATGTATCCCTATAAATCTTATAAAATAAATCATCATAACATTTTCCAATTTGTGATTATTGTCTTGGCTCAGTTTTGTGGAAGGGTCATCCCACTGTAGTAGAGAAAGACACTGAAACCATCCAGAAATAAATCACTTAGATGCTATCCAACTGTACGTTGTGTGTCGCAGATGACTCACAAATGTGACAGTGATAAAGAACAATGGTTCTGGATGCCTGGATCTCCAGATTTGGTTCAGTTTGACCCTAAAGAGACCAAACAATCATGGAATGGTACCAGGAGACCAGCTGCTGGGTTGTACCAGGAGACCAGCTGCTGGGTTGTACCAGGAGACCAGCTGCTGGGTCATACAATAACAGCTGATTACTTCAACTGAGATCATAATCATAACACAGACAATGATTTGGATATGTGATGATGATAATAATCATCTGGGATGGAGAGGGGGGGGAAGAAATCGGTCCCTCAATGAGTTCAGTTATTTAGCCTCTGAGTGTTGGTCACAACTGTGACATATAGCAGAGATACAACTGCCTAGGGAAATATCCCACAGATACAGGTGTGAAACGGATTTGAGCCCACAACGTGGAGGTTTGTAGCATGGCACTCTCATCACTTCGCTACTGTAGTTCAATCGAGACATGCCCCAAGAATATCACTCAGTTAATCACATTAATAAATTATATTTTCTGAATTCAAACAAAATAAACAGCATTGATTCAAGTGTCCAGAAAATGTTTATATTACCAAAAATCTTATCATGCTGTTATATTTCACACTCTTCCAGGTGAACTGGTTGAAACAGATTCTAAGCTTATTTCAAACCCCAAACGTGTAGTTATATATTTTTTAATTAAATGACTTTATGCAACATGCCCCAGGCAGCAGTTATCGGTTTCCATTAGTAAGTGGGTGATACAGTGTGAAGTGTTGTCTTCTGTGAACTGAGATGAAATACTACGGTGATGTATATATACTATTTTATAATATAGTTCACATAATACTAATTAGCACATTTTTTCCATTGTGCCGATGTGTCGTTAAAAAACATTCATCCATCCATCCATCCTGTAAATATTCTAAGGGCATCAAATGTGGTGAACACAATATTTTCAACTAATGCTTGATACAAAACCTGTTGACTGATCATCAACCGCCTGTACTAATAGAATACATGTACCAAACACTAACAGCAACTGTTAAACCACTAACTTGTTATAATAATAGATAAAATTAGAATTGTAACCCCCTTTTAGAACTGGCACATCTTTGATAAAGTTGGATAGTTTACTGATGGAGGATGGCTACGGAGGCAAAGCCTGGTCGTCATAGACATAGGTTTAGCCAGCCAGCCACCTGTGCAGCCATATTTTGCTGAACTGATGCACGCAATCCAACTACTTCCAACGGTTTAATCGGTCGAATTTATCACTGTATTCTGAAAACAAGATTTGATTTACATTCGAAATGGAAATGAAACATTCGTATGCGAAACACGTCAATGGACAAGAGCGTCCATTTCTTGGTGCGTACTTGTGACAATGCTCTGATCTGGAGAGTGTAGTAGTCTCGTTTTCCAGCTTTAATAACCACATTCACCATTATCTATTCTAAGATAGTTAGCCGTGGAACAGACTACTGAAGCGTGGTCACTGCCAAGATACGCCACAGACCCGATGCAACGGTATTTACCCGCGAAAGTTAGTTGAAACTTCTAGGTCTAAATTATGTATGCATAATTGTTCACGGTTTTTCAATCGGCCGGCAGCTCCATGAGATGAAATCAGACTTTATTATCACTTGATTATTACTATGTGGGGTAAAGGGAGGCATTAGATATACATAATTAGACACAAGAACTTTCGGACATTCATTATTATACAATTTGTATTTAGATTCTGTAACACACACATCTAGTCCTATCTACTTTGAGGGTATATGGTAAACTATACACACGATTTCCAGTTTATTCCTGCGTTTTCCTTACAGTTGATGAATTTATCACTTGTGGTCATCTAAAGACGATGTCAGAAAGCCTAAACAATGTAATTTACGTTCTTGGCTCTGGGCGTGTTTGCTCTCTTGCATTATGATTAATTAACTGGGTTTGGTAGATCGGCATCCATTTTGAATAATTAAGACATGATATATTTAGCTGTCTTTTATGTTCGAGATCAGTGATAAAACTGAAATATCTTGTTCATCCACAAAATTTTAAAACAGATTAAGAAATGTATATATACAAGATCAGCAAAGCTATCTAGAAATAGCTAATATATATATATATATATATATATATATATATATATAAAACTGAGGGTAGGTGCAATGTTAAAGTTTATATAAGTTCTCATTTTTATACTCATGATCTTTTAAAACATACACATTAGACTCGAGATGATTATATGTTTTACTGTAAAATGATGGCGTCATTTTAATTTGGCAACAGAGAATTTCTGCGACGCATGCGCAGTTCAAACCTACTGTGGTTTGCGGGTCAGTGAAGCCATGTAAGTAGCATGGAACCAGAACTTGAAGAAGTGTAATTCACTAATTGTTTGTAAATTTACGTTTTGGTCGATTCACAGAAATAAATCGACCTACAAGTTCTTGTAGCAGTTTCATTTTTATGAAATATAACGCACATTATATTTACTAATAGATCAGATTATTTGTAAGGGGAAAGTTGAGTCTATTTTTTCATGAAAACAATACATGTTATTGAAAATAAATCATCAAGTTGGGAACTGTAATAGACATGTTATTAATATATGAAACATATTGTGATCTCCGTGATCTCATGATTGGTAAAAGAATGTTTTTATCATATAGTTGGGCGAGCCCGGTGAAACGCGACCCGCGAACGGACGTCCGCTAGATGGCGCAGTCATCGCGGAAATGATCTATTTGTTTCCATTTGCCAAATAAAAATGATCCTCAACATTTGCTGATCTACGGTATATTATTACATTTTTATTTTGTTTATTTTATTTTCTAGTCTGGGACACATCCGTATGTACAGGGCAGAGAGAATAGACCGACAGTATCTCTGTGAGTCATGCGTGGTGCCTGAAAGACATAGATTATGCCAACAGGTATCTCCTGCCTCTGGATGAAAGTTTAGTATTAAGGAGACCACGGTCTTTTGGTTGGGGACAAAGAAAACACAATGACCCACTTGTTGTTGCCAACTAGCTAGATTACCCTTACTCTGTTGCTTTCAGGCGTGACATAATTTATATTCTATGTTTGTTACTGTATTTATTTATTGGAATGCTTGAATGTAATAAACTACTTATTTACTTGCAAAAAGTGTTCGCTTCAAAATCAATGTATGTGATGTTTGAACCCCAAAATTCACCAAATGGCATCAAAACATTTCCTGCTTGCTTTCGACAAACACACATCTTTTTTTCTGCACACCCTGTTCTGTTTTTTGCACATCGAAATCCTTCATTTCTGGCTAAGCCCCTGCTGGTTATACGGAAAGAGGTATAATGGTCACATAAAACAGGTAGTCTTCCAAGAAATGTGATCACAGAAACATTTGGCAAAATCAGTTATTCACACTACCCACCCGGAATATGACCGTAAAATATGCTTAAAAAATTCTATCGTATAAAGCTGACAGTTAAAATGAAATAAAGATTTTTAATATAAGATTATTTGTCTCGGTCACGACGATTCGAGAAAAATTAAATAAACACCAACACACACAATGATCAGTTTAAAAAATCATAAACAATAATTACTTAGCACCTATAAAAATGTGTGCTGGTGCACCTGCATGTTCATCACTGGCGCGCCATTCATCAGCCTGGACAAACTTCAGTCCATTTAGCCTTTAGTCAGGTTTCCAGACAGAGATAACTGACAATGTCTGAGAACGAAGTCTTAAAGTTTATATTGTAACCTCCCCAAAGAGCACGCGGAGAATAACAATTACTAGTAACATCAGACATTTAATAAAAAGTCTCATGTGTTTACAGCTTCTATATAGAGTGGAGATAATGATAAACTAGAACTTCATTCAGACACAATTAACTATATATGTGTGTGTGCGCGCACGCGCTCGTTGATGTTTTACGACCACTTCTGTGCACATGGTAGGCTAAATGAGCCGATCCACCTCCAAAGGTACTGAAGCGAAGTCAAAGATGAAACACCCTTCAGATGGCTTTGTTGTTCGGAGAGAATCCCCAGGCTGTCGCTTATTCAGCACAGCCTCTATGTTGGAGTGGTTGAGGAACCACATCCCCCACCACTCACAGGGGAGCAGTACGGAAAGATGGAGCCGAAATATCCCGAGGGTGGTCACTGCCAGAGTGTTTTACGGCCTCAGGGGGTTTTTAATGTCCCCCTTTATTTTAAATAATTCAGTGGAGACGGCAGCGCCATTTAACGTGGTCATCCACCCACGATGTTGTGAGCCCAGAAATTAATCCCTGGAAAAGTTTCGACCTCTTACGGGGTTCGAACCTGTGACCGTTGGCATCAAGTTCCGGGTGCTTAACTGCTAGGCCACCGGAGCTCCCTACCCTTCAGATATGCCCACCCCGTGTATATATGTATATATATATATCAGGGGTCGAAATAGCGGTACTAGGAGGACTACTAAAATTCGGTCGGACTATCGACACTGTCATCCGTGGTAGAACGACGAGTTACCAAAATATAAAACAAAAATGACAGTCGTGGAGACAATATTTGAATTAGTTATACGTTACCTCAAATTATTGTTAATAGTTGTCATTGAAGATTATTATCACATAGAAATTAGTTACTAGAGATATTTGTGGACTACCAGATATCTCTAAGGACCAACAGATTTTTCAGCCAGGTAGTTTTTGAGTTATTTCTATCCCGACACACACACACACACACACACATATATATATATATATATATATAGATAGAGAGGTTAATTATATCAGTACTGCTTTGTGTTGTATGTGTGTAAAAGTCTGATTCAGCCTGACACATTCTTAATGAACAAAGCCATATTGGTTTAAAACAATGAGGCCGTAATACTATCCAATATTTATTGTAAAATTATGTGTCACCTAACCTACCACAAAAAAAGAGCAGACGTGGCATTCCTGGTAGAAAAGTACCTTCCTCCTCATATATTCATGATTCACTCATTCATTCAATCTCACCGACCTAATATTGTCTAGACACCTAACCAGTCTCTAGCGTCTGTTATACTGTCAAAACACATCCAAACTAAGAACGCTAGAACATCATTATAAGTCTGGTAACACAAGACCTCTCTACCATTAACGACCTAGAACAACACATCATTACCATAAGCCAGTCCTGAGGGTGATAGAGGGGTCACGGGGGTCAATATTTCATACGTTGCGACACTCGGGATTTATTTATTCCGAAGTCTGGTACAGTAAGGCACAAAATGGGTTCTGGTCGGCTAAAAACAAACACGTGGTGACAAACGAGTACACATTAAATAACTGTAAACACCGTAAAACCGGTGTAATGCTTTAAAATTACACAGGATGTGTCAGAACAACTTCAGCTTTGCATTAAAGTACACAGCTGAAAGTACAGAGATGAAAGTACACAGTTCAGTGTTAGACGAGCGGAATATAGGACACGGGGGAGGTTCTTTTTATACCCGAGCCAGACATCTATAAATCTCTGGCTAAGATATTCTGACGCTATGTTTATATAGGCGTGTCTCGCAGTGCAGGTATCTCCATGGTCTAACTGGTAGCACGGTCAGCAACATACCTGTAATACACGGGTTCAAACCCTGGCTGTGTTAGGTTTAAAGTGTTTCGTATTTCACCTCGCCTCATTGCCTTTGCATGTCGCTCGGCCCGTTCGGCCTAGCATGTGCCCAAAAGTGGCCACATAACAGCAACAAACATGTCTCACAGCAAACATGGCTGTTAAATTGGGTGGACGAAACGTGGCGAAATTTTGTTCCCATTTCACTTTTTACTTCTAACCAATCAAACAAGTGGCATTATGATTTGAGCAGATAAATGGGAGCAATTGCTACTTGAGTGGGCAAACATTTTCACTTCAGTAATAATTCTAAATATTGTGGTTAAAAACCAAATCGTCACCACAATGAATATTAATGTGACTAAGCTCACAAAATGACAAGTATGTACATATGTGTGTGTGTGTGTGCGCGCGCGAGGGGGATAGCTTTGTTGGCTATTCTGCTTAAACACGCAGTTCTGTGTTATTCCGCTGTAACTGAGTAGACATACAATATTATGATGATGGTGATGATGTGATATGATTTGACATTATGAAGTATTGTAATCAAAGATAATAACAATGATGATTGATGTTTTATGGCCACTTTTGTGCACAAGGTAGGCTAAATGGGCCGAGCGATCCCCAAAGGTAATAAAGCGAAACAACCTTCAGATATGCCCACGCCGAGATTCAAACACGGGTGGCAGTGATCTGTGGTCCAACACGCTACCGTTAGACCACGGAGGCGGAATATAATCATAATCGTAATCATAGTACTCTCATGTAATAACAATAATAATAAAAGTATTTGATATTATAGCTCCCTTATTACCAGGTGTTTGACAATTAGAACCAATTTAAAACGTGTTCTACCCCACGTACTACATAACATAAATTTCTATGCATAAATACACAAATATCACAATTTATAAAATCTTATAAATAGGTCATCGTTTCAGACTAGATCACCAAGATTTAATATGTTTTCCATTAACAATGAGTAAAGGAATACTGCTATATAATAATGCTATCATGTGAATATATATTGTACTGACAATCGTACTGTACTGACTTCATGAAACATCTCAGGTGAGTTCTAGACAAAAACAGGAAAATTAAGAACTAGAGATGTCAGTCATATACAGGTGTATACAGTTACAGTATCTCCACAATTCAACGTGTATGTGTGTGCACGCGTGCATCCATGCGTGTTATACAGAGTATCAAACGTTTTGAGGAAATATAACAGTTCTTTACTTGTATACACAGACACCATCCAGGCATTATTTGTACTACAAGTAACCGATGTCTGTTGGTCTAGAGATAATTCTTGTTTGGCGATTAAAACAGTCAACGAGACAAGCTGAGCAAGGAATTCTGGGAAAAGGGCCATTTGATTCGACAAGAGCATTTACATTTCACTTATCTGTGTTAGCTGTTAACAGATACGTTTTATCTCAGCATTTTTGTACTGTCTGACATCTTACAAAAACCAAACCCATGTTTTGTACGAAATCACCGAACTGGCCTATAACTGGAAAATGTCATGATGGTTTTCTACTCTTTTTGTCCTAAGGACTAAGCCACCAATATAATTATATTCTGACACCTCAATAACTAAATATATGTTGACGGTACAATGACTAGAAATTAGAAACAAAATATACCATAAAATCGTATGCAGCTATCCCCCCCCCCCCAACTGAGACGAGAATCAGTAATTATCGAAATAAAAACACAACGAATGTGAAATAATGGGTGAGCCGGAAAAAAAATCCATAAAGTTAAACAACAAAATTTATTTAGCTTGTTCATTTCTGTGTGGACTGGAAAGCTTTCAAAATTATCTATACCATAATGGTCTAATATTGTATTACTTAAAGCACATCTGTTTTGCCTGAAAGGGTATAACATCGGCTAATAAACTGGTTAGCAGCTTGCACACAATGTGACATATAAAATGGTATTTTTTATTTGATATATTGTAATTGTGATCATTTTCCGTGCAAACTACATCTACTAGATCTAGCATCCAATAGTATATCACATTCTGACATCATGATGATTGATGTTTTACGGCCACTTTTGTGCACATGATAGGCTAAATGGGCTGAGCGACATCCAACGGTAATGAAGCCAAGTCAAAGATGAAACACGCTTCAGATATGCCCACGCCAAGGTTCGCGAACTCAGGTGGTAGTGAGTGGTCTGTGATCCAACGCGCTAACCAGTTCAGATTCTGACATCGCAGACATCATTGTGATCATACTCGGTAGTTATATAAATTGTTATGAAAATTTAGCTTTTTAGAAAACACTTTATACGGCACGTTAATCCAATGTAATATTTATCTGTTTGTTTATGATTACTAAAATACTGTCAGCTGGAGAGAAGTGCCAGTTATGGGTCAGTTTTGTTATTGTTCGCTAAATGGGTCATCGCAATGAAGTGCAGTGAAAGATGAAACACTCTTCAGACATCGACATGCTTGAAAAGGAATCCAATTGTTAGTTTTTTATGACATACATCACAAAGTTCAACAATTCCTTGTTTTTGTGTAAGGCGTTTATTCAGTGACATGCAAATCTACACACTGTAACTATAACAGTGTAAACATACAGACACGTCTTAAATATACAATGTGAATATCATAACTCAATTTAGTAAGGAACAAATATGATTTTAGTACTTTATAATGTAATATTCTGCCAAATTCTAACCCTGTATGCACATTATTAAATAATCTCAACGTCCTCACCAGTAATGTATACAATATGTAGCCATTTTAATACGAAATTAATTACCAAGCTAATTAATTATTATATACTCTGACTGGGATAATGCTTAATATTCACAAACACACACACAACAATAAAAGCACCGTCACAGGACACAGACATTTGCTGAACATAATTGTGTCAGTTGAACTTCGTGAACCTACCAAAAGGCCGACTAGTTACTAAATGGACTGACTGACAAGATAATGTTACCGTCAGACATAGATCAAGGGTGGACACTCGGAGGAAGCTGAAAGCGTCTGGATTAAATCCAATAATATTCCACTGGACTCTGTTAAAACTACTCACAGGTATATGTGTTACATTTAATTTGTATATTCAAGTAATATGTATATTATCTGAAAATTTCAGGTAATACGTCTATTGCTAACTGAGATATAATACGGATTACTTGAATATACAGATTAACTGTCATATAGATATCCCCACATTAAACTGATGAATAGATGCAACATACCTCTCAGGCAGTTGGTCAATGTACTAGATTGTACAGATGAATGGGTCATATAGTAATAGTATTAATAAAATGATTCTATATTGAATTATTAAAAAGCCTTGAGTCACAAACAGTATCTTCGAAGTGTTCTAAAATGAGTATTATCATGTGCCCTATAAGTATAACCTACTTAAACCTAAACATTATTATACAATAATAACAATAATAATAACAATAGCAACAAATAATTATCAAACAATCTTCTGATGGTTGTATAACATCTCTAGTTAACCGTAGATAGCGAAATAACATAAATAAAATGGCGTCTTCTTCCGACTGTTACGTTTATTACGTCATTTAAACTTAAAGCTAAAAACCACAAAATGTTTATTCATCACCAATTGATGACTGATGTTTTACGGCCGCCTTTGTCCACCTGATAGGCTAAATGGGCCGAGCGACAGCCGAAGTGGATGAAGCGATATCAGAGATGAAAAACCCTTCAGATATGCCCACACCAAGATTCGAACTCAGGTGGTAGTGATCTGTGATCCAACACGCCACCAGTTATAAAGAATATATTGTACAAAATGTTGATAAATCGGAGCTCGTCATTTAGCTAATCAGATCAACTCTGCGTAATGGACAGACAGATAGAGATAAAATATGAGTGATTGAGATATTACCATTTCTATTCATTTAATGGACACGTTTATTGATTAAATATTTAAATGATAGTATCCATAAATTACATGCTAATTAGCATTCTGGTAAAAACTTTTTTGTTTTTAAATGTGTCTTCATTTGATTCATTAATCCTTCAATTTCTTGCTGTTTTTACACAATTAGATGATTTATAATGCTGAGAATTACAGAAAATGAATTAAAAGAGTTAAGCTGCATTATAAGACATGGAATGTAAATATAACATACACAGAGTATGGCATCTAATGATCTATACAAACATATATCGCGGAAGAATAAAAGGCAAAAGAATCAGATTCCATCACAAAGATAACTCAAACCCAGCGTTTAAATAAAACATTACTGACGCCCCATAAGATATACTTCTAGGATACTATCAAATTATTGGAATAGTTTGTAAATTTAATGATCCATACCAATGTTAGACTTAGAGTGACTTATGGGCACTTGTTTCTGGCAGAATACCATTTCTGTTCAGAAAACCTGAGTGCGCCACGCCCAGCCAGAGGTTAGGTTGTTAGAAAATGATAGACTACTAATCATGGTGTTGTGTCTGATGCTGGATGGATCAAATAAGATGCCGGAGACATAGCCACAAGATCAGATATCTAAGAAGGTGTGTGTTTATAAATAGCTTGATTCGTCTGGTAATTAAATAAATATGAAACCTGGGGGGGGGGATGAAAGTCAATAAAAAGATAGCGTTTCTTTGGAAATTTAGATGAATAATACAAGTTTGCTATAATCTCAATAACTGTATGCGTGTGATATGAAGAAACTGTGTCAACAACCACACACTGTGTGCGTGTGTGTGACTACTGTCAAACAAAATATTTAACAAATACTACATTCTGAAGTCTGAACTATCACAGCTCTAAATGTGGCAGTTACCAGAGTAAACTAGAAAACACACAGACTTGACCCATAATTTGTGCTACAACATAACTGTGAAACAAAAACAGCTAAAATTCACATACGGTCCATATCCATAATGACCAAAGTTAAACGAGTAATTCTAACATACACCATAATACATTCAAATTGTGTTTTGTAAATATTAATAGTTAAATATGTTCTTGTTCTATAATTATCAAATTAATGCTACAAGTCCATGACTGGAAAGAGGTTTTTATCGACTGTTTAACCTACTCGTGTCATCAGTTTTTAAAACAGCAGAGTCAGCATTATACTAAACTTAATCAGTTTTACAAAAATATACCTCTCTCTGTTTGGTTTAACACACATACAAGCTTTTACACACACACAAAGTTTGCTGCAGAAATACTAATATATTTACACATTGATTCTACCATATTTCCCATTATGATGTTACCATAATACACAGTACACATGCTGTACAACCTTCTAATATTTTGAGGAAAAACACCACAGATTCCAAAGATAAAGAACTGTGATCCAGTAAATTGAACTTGATAATACAACTGCAAAAATACTGCACACACGATTTACAACATTTCCGAATTAAGTAGATTTCCCTGGAACGAGTGGCCATAGTGGTGGTGAAGCCTGATCCTATCATTAATACATCCATTGTAATGTACTAATGTATTGTCAAGTTATATTAGTCAGTATGAGGACAATATTAATCAAACAACTACCGAAGTTCTACTCTATATAAGTAAGATAAACAGGTGTGACCAGAGAAGGCTGACTCTCACCTTATAACAAATCTGTGGCTAACACCTATACATATATGTATACATATAACCGTATCTCACTCAGCACTGAACAGCTGAACTTCACATATACTGATATAGTAAACTAAATGTATAATATCTGAATAGCTATGCCAGGACAGGTTCTCATTATAGGTATAGCAATATCATTAGTGATGAGTATAGTAACAAAACTGCCTAGATATAGAATATGGTCACTGGGATATCGGCAGTAACATTTGGCAAGATTAATTACAACAGCAACATATGATAGAGTAAATTAGAATGAATCAGATAAAAAACGTACTCTTTTCACCATAAATACTGCATTCCAGTATTTATAAGGAAAAGCGCTAATGTGGGTGACCTCCTCCACCACCTCTGGGGGTTCAAAGGTCCTAGGTGGTGTTCTAAGCTGATATTTGTTAGTGCAGTAAAGTGAGCTGATGCTGTGACACAGAAACTGTTTCCAGTGTTAATTGACGTGTTCCTCACCTGTCGTCTTTATTAATGATTTACCTGTTTATGTTTTCCATGGTATTAAGGAGTTCAGCGACTAAAAGCAAACACTTGCATTTACACACACACACACACACACACACACACACCGACTGAGAAAGAAAATGTGACATGTACATGCTTTAATAGGAATTCACAATTTGTATAAATCCCTAATAAATCACCCGGATGGCCATCATATATTTTATTACATATACCAGTGACTGGAAGAAAATTACTCATATTTTATAGATTGGTACATGCACACACTTCTATATGTGTGGATAGAAATGCACGAAATATGGGTACAGAGTGCTAAAATCTATAAATCTAGGTAACGTTATCACATGGTATGACTCATAGTATGGCACCGTGGCTTACACGTACAGTGTGAACAAATAATCGCAGTGAATGTTAAAATAACATCAATAGGTGAAGAAGACTGATGAACATTTGGCATCATTATTAGTCACTTCAAATAACCAACTCATCTTAACACATTAATGTTACAGCATAGTTATTAGCCCATTTCAAACACTGATTATGCAATATGTATAACCAAAATGTCATCTAAGACTGCTTACTAGCATTTTTCATAGGGGGTACTATACCCCTGCTCCTTAAAATTGGGGGGAGGGGGTGATAAATGAAGATGTTAAATGAGGCAGAAATTGTAAGGGTTCAAATAAAAGGTTTTTAATCATGTTGTGTTCAGTTTTGTTTGAAATACTATCCCACACATGAAATTATGATAAGACCTTGGTATTCAATGAAATATTTTATTAAGTAACTATCACAACAATGAGTGATATCATACTGAAATACAAGCTATCGCCAGACTGAGCTGGTTATTAATGCAACTTCACTCCCACGCCAGCATGGGCACTATGACCATAATACACCAGGGGTTGAACCAGTGAAAATAAGAAGCATTTCTTGAATGTGGACTGTTCAAAACAGCCTCTTTGCTTATCTTAATACGAGGTTTGTCGCAATGCTATTAAGTTCAGCTATTTTGTACTGAGCAAAAAATTGTATTGCTGTGTGTCAGTGTTTTCTGGCTGCCAGACTTGATAAGTAAACAAATCTATTTCATTCAGCAATTTGTCAACACAGATGGGTGTATTTCACTTTTCATGAATGAACCAGACATGGGGTCATTTCCACTTTGGTCATTTCCCTTTAGTCCATTCCAAATCAAATTTATCAATTCCATTTTTACCTACTCTTTTTGTACCTGCTACCTTTTACCAGGAGTAGGTACTCCGAGCACCTACTTGGAATACCTACTCTGTGTGTGTTTTATATTGCAGGTAGGATTGTCATGGAAGAAATATTTCTGAATTAAAAAATTAAATGGTAAATTAATTTCTGGATTTAACTTTTTTTTAGCAAACTTCAATACCAAATTTATCAATTCCATTTTTTTAAATAAGCAATTCCAAAATTGAATAAGCCCCATGTCTGGACTAAACATACCAGTACACAGCCATATTGTAGAGAATGGCTAAATCTACGCATAATCATCATCAAATACATGCTAATGAGTATTATGAACGTAACAAAAGTACTTCCATCAGTTTTTACTAACCTTGTCGTGTATTCCTCCAGAGTTCCCCCATTGGTTAGCCGTATCTTTACAAATAATATCCCATTAACGAATGGAGTCAATGATAGATCTTCAACTTCAAATGCCACAAGAAACTTGAATTTCTTTCTCCTAAATATGAATGACATACTGCTTCGAGGTCAGTGTGTCAGCAGACTTCTCTTTCTTCACATGAAACGCACAAAACAGAACAAATAATCTGTTACTTACTCATTTTTGGTAAACTACTTTATTATCAAATCACTGCTAAAATAATACTACCAGAGAATTTTCACACCCTTAACATTTTACTGAATTCCCATAACATCAATGAAGTAAATTATTATACATCTAATACATCTGACAGTTGTTCAAATGTGTTCACATCTGACAGATGGCAGACTAATAAATTATGTTCAGTGAGCGTGGCTATAGTAATCAGTGAGAATCAGTCCGGTCTTCTCGTTCGATGCAAATTCCAAATACAGAAATTCATTTAACAATTACTGTAATTTAAGTGTAAATGAAAAATCCACAACAATTATCTAAGTGACTTAACACATACTAAAGCACTTAACACATACATTATTCAACACTCATAGACATAGTCACTGTCTAGTGATGGTCTATGGCACTTCTTGTATTATAATATAAATTTGATTAAACTAGTAGACTCTAGTCTCTAGTAGTAGATCTAGTAGTAAAAACAAGTGAAATATAGACTAGAGTCTCTAAAGAATATAGATCTACGTTCAACGTTGTCATCTAGACTTTAGACAATGTTCTAGGCATAGATATTTAATATTAGATTCTAGATCTATATTCTATAATAATAATCTATAATACTGACTGGTAGTATAACTATAGTATAAGTTTAGATATAGAGTGATAGATCTATAGTATAGATTAGATGGGTCTAGATCTATCATATTCATAATCATATCATAGACATGGTCTAATACTAGATCTAGGGCCTAATACTAGATCTAGTAGTAGTAGACCTAGCCCTAGCCCTAGGCTAGGACTAGGTCCTAGGCCTAGCCACTAAGCCAGGGGACTAGATAGATAGTAGATCTGATTATAAACATCAAATTACTATTACCTGTTATGTTAAAAGCTTCCATCCTGCCAAATAAAATATCACTTCATATTCCTACAAATGTCGATTTTCCGTACAAGGAGAGCATCGCAAACAAACTTGTCAAAGAGAGCAGACAAGAGTGAAGACAGCGACTAACATACAAATGAAAATTATGTGCCAACTGATTCGCCGAAAATACGCGATGTGACCGGCGGATCAAATCTAATGTTTTTCAACAATTTATCTGTTTTTAATTACAGGGATATGTGGAAGCCAAATGTCGTTAAAATACGAGTTGTATGAATTTATATCTGTGTGTTTTGTGTTCCTCCATCAGCCATAAATGATATAAATGGATAAGGCATACGTTATAAATAAATTAAACACTTAATTAATTGATAACATAAAATTAATCACAGATCGATGGTCTAAAATGAATCAATCAAATTAATGATCATAACGATGATCAGTTTGATATAACTGAAATATGATATAGTGGTTATAAACTAGAAAAATTCTGCTAATTAGAAAATAGGGGATTTATTTGTTTAGTCTCAGCACTTCTCACACCTAAAACTTATATATACCTTGACAACAGATCTAATGAGTAGTGATGGCACAGCCAGCTAAAAACTCCGATCAAGTCTGGTTTTCTGTGCAAATTTTTTCTTATTTAATGTTTGTCCAATTGGGACTTGAATGTATTTTATATAGGACTGCCTACTACATGCGCTGGTAACCTGCTCCAATCGCGTTTGTCACTCTCTGATTGGATACATTTTCTCTCAAACGCTTCACTAGCTTGAGGCTGTGCCCTCTTGTGTTTGATATGTTAGCCAGCGAGAAGAATCGGTTAGATTCCAGCCTGTCTATACCCTTCAGGATCTTATACACCTGAAGCATGTCGCCTCGTCTCCTACAATCGTACAAAAATGGGAGCCTCAGGGCTTATAACCTATATAATATAATTACAATTACGCATTTTTATATAGCGCCAGAACCAGATAACCCTGTTCTGAGGCGCTGTACAGTATTATTATCCCTGACTCAGACCTGTTTTTATACAGCACACATCTCAACTCTCAGGGGAACATACAGCGCTTGCTGCCATTAAAAGGCGCAGAGCGTTACCCAAACACATAACCATCACGTCCGTTTATGGATGAGTGAACCAGTCGCCACATGACAGCATTGTAGCTCCCGGAGCCTCGAACCCGCGACCCTTCGGCTACGAGTCGTACGCTCTAACTAACTGCGCTATCAGGGCTCGGCCTATCCATATATGGCAGACTTCTCAAGTTTGGTGTCAGCTTTGTGGCTCTGCTCTGGATTTTTTCGACTTCAAGCTCGTCACGTCGGAACCTTGTAAACCCGATCACATTTCCAAATTCCAAATGAGGCCGTACCATAGTGGTGAATAGCCGGTGGAGTGTCGTCTCATCAGTGCAACTGAATGTTGCCCTATAGGCTGAGGGGCGACTCCCTAGGGACATATAGAGGTCTAACGGTTATAAACATAAGGGAAATTTGATTAAATTCGAAATCTGATCTCAATATAAACAGTTATTGAAGTGGAACCCACAAAATAAGGAAAAGATAACAAGTATCACGAAAAAAGAAGAAGTAGGGAATAAAGAAATGAGGCATTTATACATATTAACATACAAAATACACTTGAGGGTGTCGTCTCATCAATGCAACTGAATGTTGCTCTATACGCTGGGGGTGACTCCCTAGGGACATATAGATGTCTAACGGTCATAAACATAAAGGAAACTTGATTAAATTCGACAAACAATAAACTTAGGCTCAATGCCAACAAAACAGATTTCATCGTTATGGGTACATCCAGACAACCCAGCAAACTTACTCAGTTCTTCCCTACGAACATCCTAAGTTATAGCATCACACCATCAGACACTGTACGTAATCTTGGTGTTAGATTTGATAGCGATTTTAATTTCAGAAAACATATTTCTCTGACATGACACTCCTGCTTCTATCATATTCGTGACCTTCCGCCGTATTCGACGCTATATTTCTCTTTCAGTCGTCAAAACCATTACAGCACTCATTCCTAGTACGCTTGATTATTGCAGCTCTTTTCTTTAAAAGATCACATCTAAGGATATTCTAACACTTCGGTGTGTTCAGAACTGCTTAGCTAGGGTTGTCACGTGGTCTCCTCGGTTTTTTTTGTTCTGTCCCACTTCTGAAATCTCATCATTGGCTTCCTGTTCAATCTCGGATTATTTTCAAACTCTGCACTATTGCCTATCAAACTTTTTCTTCTGGAGAACCTTCATATCTATTTTCCATGCTTTCTCTAGCACTCACGCCCAGAGAGCTTAGTTCATATGGTTTTCACTCATTATCTATTCCCAGGGTTAAAACTCATATCTGGGACTCGTGCCTTTACCAATTTCTGTCCCTACTCTTTGGAATTCACTCTCTGAACATGTTAAGTCATGAAATAGCATAGTTTCTTTCCGTCACCATCTGAAAGCTCACTTTTCAGACTTGCTTATCCTTCCTAAGTTTCTACTCCATCTGGTCATTTGTTGATGGGCATTGTACCGGGACTATTAGTTTGTCCAACCCCTGTACCAGGTGCGCTACTGAGCCCGATCCTTTTCGAGGATATTGGCGCAATAGAGGTTTTATGATTGGTAGTAGTAGTTGTAGTAGTAGTAGTAGTATATACCAGACCGTGAAGATCGTTGATAGATTAATTGATTTGATTGCACGAAAGTACGAGCACTTATTTCCAGTGTTGTACCCTTTTATTGAGTATTGAGTAGTTGTTCAAATCCCCCCCCCCCCACCACTCACAGGGGAGAAGTATGGAAAGATGGAGGCGAAATACCTTGAGGGTGGTCACTCCCAGAGTGTATTGAGGCCTCATGCAGGGAGTCTTAATAAATGTCCCCCTTTTTAATTAATTCAGTGGAGAGGCAACGCCATTTAACGTGGTCACCCACCCACGATGTTGTAAGCCGAGAAATTAATCCCTGGTAATGTTTCGACCTCTTCATGGGATCGAACCTGTAATTCTTAGCGGTCAGAGAAAATCCACACATTTTAGCACAAAATGCAATGTGCTTAACCACTAAACCACCGGAACTCACTTGCTCACAATCAGTTAATTATGCCTCTAGATTACGTACAGCTGTCGACATATTTACAAATGCCTTTGATGTCTTCTGATTTCATTCTTGCAACACACATCCACATTAAATTGACTTCGAATTCCTGTATATTGCCTGCCGTGGAGCTGATGTTCTTGAGCATGTCTCTGAAGCAGCTGGTATGATTAGAACAGTCGTGGCATGTGTGTCATCAGAATATATATATATATATATATATTGGTGTATCTTTGATCGTATAATACAGTCTTATAATATAACTGAAGGTTGTTTCGTCTTTGACTTCGCCTCATTACCTTTGGAGGTCACTCGGCCCAATTAGCCTACCTTGTTCACAAAAGTGGCCGTAAAACTTCAATCATGATCATAGTCATCTCTCTCTCTCTCTCTCTCTCTCTCTCTCTCTCTATATATATATATATATATATATATATATATATATATATATATATATAATTATACATATATAATCCTTTATTTAGACGTGTGCGTTAATCCAATCGAGATGTTGCTACAGTGTATGTTGTCTGTGTAAATGTGGTGTCAGTGTTAGAAATAACGTTCATAAAGGTAATTATAGTTGGCTATAGCTGCCTCCTTAAAGCAATCTCCTAGGAATACCATGTTATTATATTGAAATTTTAGTACACAATGTATTTTATTTTAGTACATGATGTATTTTATTTTATTGCCATCTAGATCTTTTTTAAAGTAGAAAAATAGTCATTCTTGAAATTGAAAAACTTTGTCACCAAGACCATTCATATGGCTTTTCAATTGAGTCTTTTTGCATTAGGCGCGTGCGCACGCGTACCCACACATTTTCATGATCACAACATCAGAATATAATAGGGCGCCTCCATTGCTTAACTGATAGCGCAGTTGGCCACAGATCTATAGCACCTGGGTTTAAACCCTAGCTGGGCTATCTCAGACGGGTATTTCATCTTTGACTTTGCTCCATTACCTGTGGAAGACGCTTGGCCCATTTATCCCACCATGTGCACATCAGAATATAATACTCAAGTAAAGTAATTAGTTGGCATTGGTGCATTTTGTTTTATTAATAATGTATTTTTTTACACCTAGAAACATACCATTTTCATTGCAAGACTTGTATTTCATTTGGATTTACCTCGCTATTAAAACGGTAAATATTGTACTTTTATCATAGTATTTTATTTTTGGTTTATTTAAAGCTATGCAAAAGTTTTCAAATTATTAATTACTGTACGAACTTGTAATTGGTATATAAATATATATTTTATTGGTGTGTGGTCATTTTGGGACAAGCATTTGTCGGTACAAGACCAAATTGGCAATTACCATTGACCGGAACGAACATTGGTTCAGGTCAATGGTAATTACAATTTATCATATACATATATTCTTTCTGTGTAGGGAATTAACTGGACGTTGAATGAACGTGTTTAAACAACTCCAACACCGAAAGCATGTCATGGTTCTATTGGTATAATTCAATTATTTCAGTCTAGTTATTGCAATTACACAATTTCATGCACTGAATCATTATTAAATGTACTATAATGTTGTATGTTTTCGTCTGTGTTTATTATTATTATTATTTCACTCCCCCCCCCGCCTGGAATAAACTTACTTTGTTGGGCTATATTTTAAATTTGCTATGGTTCATAAAAAATGATACAGATAACTAAATAGGTATATGGTTAATTAAAAATAATAAATTAAAATAAAATTACGAATTGCTTTTACTCGCGATTATAGGCAATTCATTATTATTAATGTTTTATCGTGTATTTTATGTTTCTTCATTTATGCAGGTATTAGAACTTACGAAAAATAATTTAATATAGAAAGTTACATGACGTGTATGTTTTCTCGTAAATCAAATTTATTTTATTTGGCTTGTCCCGATTCTGTTAGAACCGATTTGGGCTTGTCCCGATTCTGATACGACCGATTTGGGCTTGTCCCGATTCGCTCATGACCGAGTTAGCCTTGTCCCTAAATGACCTGTATTCATTTTTTTCACCATGTAGTGAATATAGGTTCATGTCAAACACTCCAGTTTTTGTGGATGCATTTATGTAAATACAGACAAATAAACAAAATAAATTATCATCTAATAACCGTCTATATATAAACAACAGCTGAAAATAACTTGTATCTAAAATAAATAAAATGGATCATATACCAGTCCACATTCTCAATACACCATGAATGAAGGGTCAAACAAGTTCAGATCTGTTTATTTTTCAGTTCGACTTGATGTAGTCGTCTTTTGTGCCTTTAGTTGTCCTCTGCTTTGCCATCCCGTTAGTTACTAATAGTGTTGTACATTTAATACTAAGAAAACATTAAATATTCCATCATTAAATTATTAACTGCGGGCCTGGGATGTGCCTCAGTTTGGCTCTGTACGGACGACTCAATGTCAAGGATGGAAGGACTTATGGAAAGAATTGAGGACCGAAATCAGCTTTAAAAACCAGTTCTTACCACTAACTGGTGTGTTAAGATGCGAGTAGTTCATGCCCTATACAGGACTGGTCTGTCTGAAGAGGAAATCAAACGCTACAATGACTTGTTCCACAAAATTGACATCAACAGAGATGGCAAGATTGACATCAACGATCTCACTAAAGCTCTGCAGAAGTTCCAGGTACCGCTGGTTCCAGGACATGCACAGGTATTGTTGCGTCATAATTTTACGGTTAAGATGGTTAAAATAACTTTATTGACATCTGAAATAACTGATAATGTCGTGTAGTTCATTCCGTGTTATATCAGTGTAAGTAGTTTATAAGATTTTCTTGGTATACGCGATGATACGCCATACGGGGATCATACGCCGATGATTATGATTGATTGTCATGTCATGATTATTAATAATCATGATGCCAACATATGCGATAATCTTATAAAATACTTCTAATGGGAATCGTGATGATCACTTAGTTAAGTTAGTATTGCTAACAATAATATTATTAGATTATAACATGATCAGCATCTCCTACTCGGCTACTGTTAATATTAGTACAGGCTACAGCTGTTGTTCATTGATGATGCGGAGCAGCAAGCCAAGCAATGAAGCATCGGAATCGTGTTCGTTGGTTATAAAGATCCGAGCATTCAGCATCTGAACCATGCATCATCAAAATTATTATAAATCTGAGCAATTTCATGATCGTTTTAATTTTTCATCTACTCGCATCAGTGATGGAAGTGTAGTTGTAATTACTGCTACTAGCGTTTAATAAAGATATTAGATTAAATCTACTAACAGACATTATAATCAGATTAAAAAGAAAATCTGAAATTTATAAGAAATGCATTAGTTTATGGTTCCAGCAGCCAAGGAAATATTATTTTCTACACTACAGGTATACTATTTATTCACTTTTTTTTATTCTAAGTGGGTTTTTTCCAAAGGCAGTAATTTTTCCGTGAGGATTTTTCAGATTTTGGTACAGTGTTCTGATGCTCAGATACGTAACCACTTTGTATTAGTAAATGATTCCTACAATGGCTACATCTCTTCGTCATAATAAGTTTGGAACTGTCTAAACGTACGTGAGGATGTGCGTGCATCTGTTTTTGTGAGAGGATGCACGCCCATCTCTTTTTGAAATGATAATGGCCGAGTTAGTTCTAGGTCAATAAAATCACACAGGAAGCGCTGCCCTAATGTTTTCTTAAACTACAGGTTTAATCAATTAAACAGCTAAAAAATTTCAATACTAAAAAGTTAATAATCTAAGACACAGTAGTATGTCTCTCTAATAGTTGTAGAGCTTATGTATATCAACACAAACACACATGAAAAATCTTCACATACGTTTAAACCCCAGTACTAAAGATACCGCAGAGTTATGTATTGACCTGAAGCATTTTCTTTCAGGTCACTGGACTATTGCCATTAATACTACAACTGGCGTAACCGGAAATAAAAACATGCACATATTGGCTCATGTATATTTACACTAGAGGTCTAAACGTATGGCTCACATATGTGTAGCCACTGCCAATAAGTTTATTACTCATTCTGTATACACTTATTTTTCATTTGAAATAGTTTGGCACTCTGAGCAGTTTTACTGCAAACCCTCAGGTGTTAGGTTTCAGTTTGTATTCTTCAGATCTTTCCCTGGGGAATTGCCTGTTGGCCATTTATCCTAGATGTGGCCAATGCTAAATAAGCCACTCTCTCACACATTTGAATTAGTTATCGTGGCATGAAAGGTATGCTTCTTTAGTTAAGGATCTGTTTCATTATTATGTGAAGTGAGTTTTACTGAGTTTATGGGATGTGCCATCCCACAGTCAAATGTATCAAACCTAGGTCTCAAATCAACTTCTCATTATGTGCATCACAATATTTTACCTCTACAATGTCAGTTTTATAATTTTGTAATTCTAGGTTAATCAGCTTGTGACTCAATAATTCAGTTAATTTATCTTTAGATCAAGCGATGTCTGCATAGTATACTGTTGGACATACATCATTGTTCATACATAATTAACTGGGGGGTACTTCTAATGTACAGTTGGTAGTGTGCTGCAGAGCTCTAGACTAACATATGTACCAGGTAAGTTAAATTGCTATGTGAATGACCATTTTAAAAATTCTTTATTCAGTTTAAGTTCATTTAAGAAATTTGATATTACTTTCCTATCTATGCCACTGATAGATAGTCTGATGTATCTAAAAATTATAAACACAGGCAAAGAGGTAAAATAATACATATACACACTTGACACAGATAGAATAATAACGAAACTTTTTTGAATAAAATACTTCATGTATTCGAAAGAAATTTTTTATTGTACTTATTTAGTATGAGGAATTATCAAATATTTACAAAAAATGGAGCTATGTCAAAAACATGTCTCAGATTCTTCCATTTACAATGAGGAAATCAAAACTTTCCGGCTGCATGCAGTCGGACCACCATAAAAGTTAGAGGTTTTGGAAATTAAGTACTCAGAAAGCCTAACCTCTCAGAGTGTGGCCAAGTCATTTTTATTTAACATATAATTTCTTTCTTTACATAATTCTGGGAGGGCAAGAAATTGAAAATGTGAGTCCCGAAGCTCGGTACTGTGTTATCGTGTATATTGTTTTAGGCTGCCACGGTGCCAGTTGATGGAGGTTGGCTGTTAGATATATGTAGTTAATTTGTTTATCCAAATGAGGATGTTACTTGCGGACTGACTGATGCAGTGAGATATTTAGAATGGATGAACAGCTTGATTAAATTGAATGAAAGGTGTGAGGTTTACTTTTTTTATTTTAAATTGTTACCACAAAGTAAAAATGAAGCAAATAGGTATTTGGCTAAATTTGTATGATACTTATGCGGTTTTAATTGAAGTCATACATTAAGTAGAAATAAAGTATAATACATAAATGTACACCCTTGTGTGCATATATATATATATATTAATATTATATACATACACACACGACAGGAGGGGAGAAGAAGTGGATCTACATCAGCTTAACACTTAGCATATGTGAACACATTGTCAGCTAGGAATTTGAAGGTGCTCCCTTTAAAACATATTTAGTGCTGTTTGGATTAAATCTTTATATCAGAGGCCATTCCGATCGTGCAGTGGTTAGATGTTTGTTGGACTTGTTTCCTTGGGCAGATGCCCCCCCCCCCAGCCATAGATTCCAGGTGAAACCAGTGTCAAGGCTAGACGACTCAACAACCACCTCAAATGAATACCAGTAGTTATACTTACCATGGACTGATGCAAAAGTACATAATTATTTTGGATATGGCAAATAAAAAGTGGATCTTTGCTTCCAGGAAACATCTATGATTTGTTGTTATTCTAGGTATAAGTGTATTCTTGTGAATATTGCTTGAAGTAATGATTTAATAATTTATTATTCAAATTAGTTGCTGTATTATTCCCAGAGTGCTTTGGCACGAAAAAGTCTACAAATTTTTTTGTTGTCCATCCATCAGCTTTATGTAGTTGACACTCGGACCCGTCTCAGTTCTGATTGGTCAATGAAAAATACGGTGTGGAAAAAGATAATCTTGCACTTACTCAACCACTTAGCCAGAAGTAGAATGAAACATCCATCCAGGATGGTTATTGAAATAAAAAGGGGGGTTGATAGCAATATTTAATTAATGTAACGAGGCATACCTAATACTTATGTTTAGACACTGCCTACAAGTTGATTACACAAAGTGAATATTTATCCCTGGAAAACGCCATTCATTTAGAATATTTCTCGGATTGTTGGGTGTCCAATCTAACTCATCCATTTGCTGAAATGGTACTTCAGAGATGATGGATAAATGCATAGATAGCTAAGGCACGGTTCAATTGGATAGTGTATGTTGCGTTTTGTTACTACAGTCTGATACAGCTGTGTGTATTTATACATCTGGAAATTAATTTCAACATAGCAACAAATTTATTTTCATTAGTTATCTTGCACAGTCAGCATCTCTTTGTTCTGGATAAGTAAAATAAAGGTAATCAACAGATTGGACAATAAACATGGATGATGTTTTACGGCCACTTTTGTGCACGTGGTAGGCTAATATGGGCAGAGCTACCTCCAAAGGTAATGAAGCAAAGTCAAAGATGAAACAACCTTCAGGTATGCCAATGCCTAGATTCGAACTCAGGTGGTAGTGATCTGTGGTCCAATGCACTACCAATTAGACATGGAGATGCCCCCCCGACAATAAACATGTACTGGAATATTTTGTTTTAATAACTTTTATGTATAAAAAACCTCATTGATGGTCATACTTGGGACATATGGCTAAGGGGTGACTTCCTAGAAAAATATCTCGCAAACAGAGTTGATTTGATTCGAACCCTGACTAGTAGGTTTGCTGTACTGTGCTCTCTAGAGGTGAGTGATGCGTTTGGAGTTATTAGTGACACTCTATGGATAAAGGTGATACTTGTAATGGGAGGTCACACTAGGGTACCAGGTATTCCAGTTTGAATAAATGCCCTTTTGAATTTTTTTATCCTGTGTGTTTCTTTGTTAAAATCAGTTTCTCGTATTTGTGGGCATTTTGTGGTTGTTTACAAAGTGTAAGCTGTGGGTTTAGTCGAGTTGTAGTCTCACTTCTGTAACACACTATACTGGATTGACCTAGTGATAGACGTGATCATCATAGCACATCAGTTTAATTTTTTTATATAATAGACCCATTGCATGATGACGTCAAAAAATTAATTATCTTGAAGACTCCAGTAGGAGTAAAGGTAACTTCTACACAAATTTACTTGAGTTGTGTGTGTTTTTTACAATCAGTATATATTGTGTCATTGGCTCTGAGCAAATCTGTACATAAATGAATCTAAACATAAAAAAATCTGTACAAACACAAACCTGTTTGTGTGTGTGTAAATAAACCATAAATATTGATCATATATCTTGGCTACTCATCAGTTGGTGAGTCCCAGCCAATCTGCTTTTCATAGGTGACAAATGCGTTTGTTCACAGGGAAGCATTTATATGTGGGGTACATAGAGAAAGTGGATGCACATGCAGAAAGTACCTTTTGACAGCACCGCTCCTAGTGAACAGCATATGCCCATGGCTCAGTGATAATCTATTATGTATACAAAATAATTACAGAATAAACATTGCCTGTTTATATCAAATAATGTGATTCAGTGATCAAGCTTCACATGTGATTAGATGACTGACAGTTGGCCAATGATTGGAGATAAGTTTATTTATAGTCGATTAGGTTAATAACATTTCGCCTTAGGTGAAAGGATCTATCTAATAGTTTAACTGGGTTTTAATAAATGTTGGATGGAACCCTGACTTCAGGTAAAAACAATGTATAAATAAAATATTGATGGATTAAAAATGTAACAAAATATTGATAAATTAATGGATTAAAAATTAATCTACTTAGATAAAAGTGGAATTCAAGTTAGAAGAAATTTGACCTCAGTACTATATGGAAAAAATATGGTAACAAGAATCTGAAAAAAAATTCTGTAATTCAATTAGTAATTTGTAGAGTGAACTCTTAAAACACACTTATCATTGTTTTAATTATATTTGAAATATGTAGAAAGGGATTTAAGCTAGCAAGTGGTTACTGTTCTATAGGATAAACTCATCTTCCCATGTGATTTCCCAGTCACATGATTCATTGACTCTGAGAAAGGGAGATCCTAAACCCAATTTTACTGCAGCTTAATATGGCAGTTTTAAATTGTATCTTGAACCTCAGTAGATGTAGATAATATTCTCACATAAAGGATAAATGTCACCAAACATGGTTTAAATAAATGACAGAGAATACTATTTTCTAAATAAATCCTCTTCGTATAGTTTAAGTGGTTGATTAATAAAAATCAAGCAAAGTATCTCAATAATAATACGTCATTAATCATAGTTTATAAATAATCATTTGACTGTAGTTTTCTGTTTGTCAGAAAGAATTTGTAGCAATTGATTTAAATGCAAGATGCACTGTATAATTAGTATTTAGCGTTAACATGTGATTTAGAAAAACTTGATGGTGATGGAACTGTACTGTAGTTAGTCATTTAAATGTTTTTATCTACAAATGTATGTTGTCATCTGATTTTGAGTTCACTGAACGTGTAAGACAACAGGCTTATTATCGCATAACTGTATATTAAAATGCAGACTTTCTAATGACGAAATCATACAATTAGCTTGAACTTTATCATTATTATAATATTGAAAATGAGTAGAATTGTTGGGACAAAATACTCAGATGGTTGTGGATGTAGGTTCTTCCATACCGTTTTGTCATCAGCAAAGTACCTTAATTATAGTACATAGACATGCAGAGTAGTGTGTCTATAACGACTGCTGTTTTTTTCTTCTTCTAATATGATTATTTAAGTGATCTAATGGAAACTTTTGACATACTCTGTTGGTGTAATGTTACGCAAAAGTTTTATTCTCTTAGGTGTGTGTGTGTGTGTGTTCAGCTGGGTTATAAAAACCTGTATTCTATTTGTCACGTCATATGTTATTACTAATCTAATGGCCGTCTTTAGGTTTGACGTGTTACAAATATTAATTGCTGTTTGATGGAAGGAACGAAACGTAAGAACAATGAAAAGATCCGAACTTTGACTGTATTCAGAGTGCAAGGAGTATTGATCTCAACAGGAATCATGTCAGACTGGATGGTGTGTTGAGTGCCGAGATAAATCTATCTCACCTGAGAAGCTTTCTCTCATGATACCTGCAGAATATAATGAGAAACACAATTTTTGCTCGATATTTTATGGAATATTGTCACGACTCACCTGCCCTGTCTGGATTTAAGATTTCATTCGTCAATTAATTTACCTCTGTCTGTAACATTGTTCGTATAATTAATTGTAACACAATTTGTAGCTGATCTTCGTTTATTTTAAGATGGCATAGTATTGTCTGTTTTTATTGGAATTCTAGGTTGATTCATCTCCCCATTGGTCTTACAATGATACCATACAGAGTGCAGGAAGTGTTGTTATTTTAAATTAATTATTCTAGTTGTTCTGCGGGTTTTGTTTTGTTCATCAGATTGGTAAGATTTAGAAAGAAACATCTCAGATTGTACTAATACATTGATCAAGGAGATGTCTAAGTGACCGTAGTTGACATTTTTACAGTGATTCATCAGATAAATAACCTTTTTTCTGAATGATGATGATGATCTCCTTAACTTAAGGTAGTCTTTTTTTAACAATGTAGTATAATGGAAAACATCAAATCCAATATTTTAAGTGTGATTTATACCAGCACAGTGTTGATTGTAATTAGTTTGCAAGCTAAATCCTGTCTGATAGTCTTGACGTATATTAATGTTATAAGGCTCTGTAACAAATCTGTTTATTACAGGGGAACTTTTTTGCAGTTTTAAGCTGAATTAGATATTGTATTGACTTAGTGCACCATCCAGGTAAGCTTTTTGAGAGAATGGAACATTAAAGGCTACTGATTTTGTGGTATAACGTGGTGGTAATGACAGAGAAATTGTTCTCTCAAGGCTACTGATTTAATATATTATCAGAGAGTCCCCCCTTGGTGATATTCTGATCAACAACATGAGTCCTGTTACCATGTTAACAATCCCTTTTCAGGTAACACAAATGAATTCACACTTGACCTTTTACTAAAAGTTCAAGTGTGAATTCATTTTTTTTAAGTTTTATGTTCTACACACACATATACACGCCTCCATGGCCTAACTAGTATCGCGGAATCCACAGATCTACAGCACACGAAATTATTGCCGAATATAAACTGTGATATGGAGGTAGTTATCTTGTATATATGCGTTAACTTCTCATTAAACCACACACATGTGTTGTTTACTGTGAGTTGTGGTGTCATATGGTACATTTTTTGTTTGTGCTTCCGCTTTCTCTACGTAGCCTACATTCAACCAGTTCCTTTTGGGTGTGACACCTTTATCACGTCCGAAAAGCCGATTAGGTAGTCCCCGCAGTCTGATGAGTAACCGTGACATATATATATATATATAGGTCTAGGTATATTTTGATATGTGGAGGTCAGTGGTTTTGTTAGAAGCCGTGCTGGGCTCGCTTACTCTCAAGTTGAGACCCGACTACTTTCGTTTCCAATGCCAATGAGACGCCGTGCCTTGTGCCATTGTAAGCCCTTGAAGCCCCCCTCCCCCATCTACTTTATTTCTTAACAAAACCACTGGAGATGTATATTTTTGTATATTTTGTTTCATGAAAATAGATTTATTTATATATGGATTTAAATTTAATTAAAGGATTCTTAGGGGTTTATGTTCTAAGCCAGTGCCACCATATATATATATATATATATATATATATATATAAACACACACATAAAAACTACTGGTTCCTCAGTTCTCTATCTCCTTCCACTCTCTTCCCTAAAAATGATATTTATGGTGAACAATGAACTATTCTCTGTTTGTTTAGTTAATTGTTAATTTAGTTAACTGATGTTACTAGTACTGTCATGTTTTTCTGGATCTGATAATGAGCTTGTTTAATTCCTGTCCAAACTACATGTCAATAATAGTTGCAGTCTATAAGTCTTTAAAAATACAATTTACTTCGGCTTGTAAGGCCTGCCTTGATGAGTATCTGGTATTTTTATTCGATATACAATATGAGCTATTTATTTGTTATAACACACCAATATAGCTACATCCAGTAAGCCTTGCATGAAATATTTAGTTACAAAATAGCATTCCCAGTTTTCTAACTAATCCATATAGATCATTAGATGCTTGCGAATCCCAACAGACAGGCAGGTACCTGGCTTCAGTTCAACAACAGGCTAAAAATAGATTCAAGTCACAAAACAACTTTATATTGCCTAAACCTATTCCCTAATTACCATAATACATTATGACTAAGTTAATGTAACATGATTATCATCAGCAGTGCCAGTCATATTATTGTGTGCACTATAAAAATTAATAGGCTTGAAAAAGAGTCTTTAATAAAATGGATAATTTTAGGCTTGCTAGAATGTGGCGTAATCATATTCAGTTTAAACCTAAAGTATTTTGATTTAGTTCGAACTTAAAAACAGATTTATTCATATCCATTTTATATACAGGTGTACATACGTACATGTTCATATTTCTGGCTGTGGTCATAACAAAAACTGTCCTGACAAATGCCAGGTGAGCTCATTGGTCTATTAAATCTGTAGTATTAGGAAGATTTTTTAGTACACAGCCAGGACTAAAAATTGAATGTGATTTCTATATTGTTATATGTGTATTATATTCCAATTAAAGAATCTTATAAGATTTGAGCAATAAATAGTTATCTTGGTGATAAACTGTGTCACTGCACTGAGCTCATTTAAAGTGAAAACTTCCATTCCAGGAATAAAAACTATTTTTGTTTGGTGACGGTTTCAAGAATCTCTGTTGATGTGTCATTGTACACAGCCCATGCACACCTCTTGCGGTTCTGTGTGTGCATACTTAGTTTTTTTCCCTAGCTGTGGTATAGAACCTTTCTTTAAAAAAAGACATGACCATGTTGCTGTGTGTGATATGTGATCAGGTGTTA
The DNA here is from genome assembly GCA_025642065.1 of Paralvinella palmiformis. Taxonomy (NCBI): domain Eukaryota; kingdom Metazoa; phylum Annelida; class Polychaeta; order Terebellida; family Alvinellidae; genus Paralvinella; species Paralvinella palmiformis. The sequence continues at coordinate 92,622 of JAODUP010000689.1, read as the reverse complement.
TATAGACAAGCTCGAATCTTGTTCCTTTGATGTTTGAAGCAGAAAGTAACATGGTTATGTAATTATGGACCAATGGACCATTGTCGGCCAATTTTCTTGTTGAATTGAGACACAAGAGGGTACTTAAAAAATTAAATCCATGAATTTTATCAATATATGTATCATATATGTATCATTAATTATTATTTGAAGAAAACTAACCTATTTAATGTTGATACGCCAGTAATATAAATAAGTAGTTATAAAAAGGGGTACTCTTCTACATGTTGTGTGTCCTAAGGTAATTGATCCACTGACTGTATCACTATATTTATCTTATTCTCTACATAATGCCAGTGACAGTGTCTATTGTTTACAGAGTCATAATTCTCTTTGGACAACAACTCTGACCGAGTGATTGTATTGTGACAGGCCCTAAGTCAGTAGTCTGTAAGCTTAGATGTCCATCTACGACAACAGAAAAATATGGCTAACCACAAATTTACATAGAAAACAAAACATAGGTACAGTTAGACCTGATAATGCAGCTAGGACGACACTAAGATAGAAGCACCGGAGTAGACTTAGTGCTAGTGCCATTTTAGAATTGTAAGACAGTTGAGAACAGTAGCCAGAACACTAGCACTAACAGACCAACAAATATCAGTTTACCTAAGAAAAATTAAACAGGTAACAAAGTGACTGATTTTTATATGATTTATTGCACATATAGCATCTAAAATATGATGTGACCTAAGATTATAAATCATTGATGTGAATAGTTGCCATTAGGCAGATTATGGTAAAAGTTTGTGGTATGACATCATGACAGATTTTGTTTCCAACTTTGTTACCCTTTATGACTTACTATCATTACCTTTACTAACGAAGCCAATATCAACTGGTTAATTGACATTTCAAAGATGCCGGTGGAAGCCACACTTAATTATGTTAAATATGAAATGAAATACAATAGGATGAAGCCAAGATTAATTTCCATTTGCAGGTGGAATTTCCACCTAAGTACATCACACATGAAAGACAATTTGGACAAAAAATATATCAAATTGATAATGATCATTTACATACATAATTGCAATAATTATTATTACTTTTGTTATAAAACTGTGAAATAATATATCTTGTAATACACTAATATGTGTTATTCAAAATAATGATATGTGTTATAATAACGAAAATCACTCATTATTATATTTACTGATACTTTCTTCTTGATACATTTTGTCCATTACTCTTTTTCCTGCTACTTTCATTCCTACATCCTCACTAACCAACATATCCACAAGGATCCCTCCCCAAGGTGATACATACCTACAATCTCCCTCATTCAATTCCCAATTATTGCTTAGTGAAATAGACTGGGATTGCAAACTGGACATTGCCAGCTGGCAGACAATTACAGATCCTCAACTGCCAATCTTGATAACACTATTCACTGAAATTCGTCCAACAAAAGAATTAAATTACACTGACTTACTAATCTGATATATTGTTTTATAGCAAAATTAAGCAGTAACTGTATGTATAATATATTTAAAATATCATTGTATAATTAAAATGTCTGTGTTTCAAATTCATTTATTTATTCAATTATTAATCGTGTTCTGCAATTTTGCAAACCTGTTGTGACATATTTGGGCACCAGTAAAAGAAGGTGTTTTGGCACTCAGCAGTATCATGTATACTTACATACATCATTTAAAATATATGTATAGATATCTTGCTCCGTGTGTGTGTGTGTGTGTTATAAAACAGTTTGGTGGATTTTTCTTGATGTACAGTTTTAATTTTTCCCAAGTAGTCTGTGTAACTGTAAGTGTTTTATTATTTTGGCGATTGTCTTACATCATTATCCGACACAGCTAAATATGTTACTTTTTGTTTTGCAACAGTAAATCGATTTCTGATCATTCTGATATGGTTTGCTTGGGTTCAGATTGTGCGTATTTTTGTTCCATTGGCTTGCACATAAAGAAATTTAGGTGTTTTTCTGTGTTTACAAATATTATTATTATTGTGTATTAATGTAATCATGTATTATTTCTTTTCAGCGTCTTATGGATAAATATGACCAAGATAAAGATGGTCACATCAACCTAAAAGAATTTGTCTATTATCTCTCGGAACATGAGAAGGCTCTTCGTTTGTCTTTTGATTCTCTGGATCATAACAAAGATGGTAAGCGTTGGTTTGGTGTTGTAAATATGTTTTCCAAAATAATGCATTATTGGGTGTGAGTCTTCCTCCACTTTTAAGTATGGTATATAATTCCATAAACACCAACAAATAATATTTATCATTCAAAGATCTTATTGAATGTTTAAATATATGTCATTTGGATCACTACCAGCCGTGTTCGAATCTCTGAGTGGGCATATCTAAAGGTTGTTTCATCTTTTACTTCGCTTCATTATCTTCGGAGGTTACTCGGCCCATTTGCTCTACCATGTGCACAGAAGTGGCTGTAAAACACCAGTCATCATTATTAAATATATAGTATTATTATTATTTGTAGATTTCTTCATATTGGTAATTTTAAAAAAATATTTTTGGCACATAGGCTGTGATGAAAGGAGATGAAGATATTTTGAGTTTTATATTGTATTAATAAAATAAAACTAACAGCAAAACACCAATTACCCTAGGTCCCGGCCATTCAGGCCATTAAGCCAAGGTTGTATTTTAAGAACACCTTCTGTGGTCTAGTTGGTAGTGGGTTGGATCACAGATCACTACCACCTGAGTTCGAATCTTGGCGTTGGCATATCTGAAGGATATTTCATCTTTGATTTCGCTTGATTACCGTGTGCACAAAAGTGGCCGTAAACATCAATCATCATCATCGCCAAGGTCATATTTTAGGCCTAAAATATCACGATTTATGGTAGTACCATCCATTAAGCTGACCTACGAATTATAACTTTTCCTTGCAGTATTTTCAAGTGATAGTAAACGTTTTGAACACAGTAAATAGTGGATATTAATATAAATATGCCTAGTTTCAGCTAATTTTCAATAATCCTGCATTATCACCACAAAAAAAAACGCCTTCTTCTGTGAATTATCATCATCATCTTGTTTCACTTGTATTAACACTCCATGACTACATAAGTTTAAATGACGATGTTGTTGACAGTCGACTATTACGACCTGACGTCCGTCGGCATATAGACGGCTGCTAACATCCTGAAATTTCTTCTCCCGGTGACTGCATTTCTTGACACTGAAATAACATCGGCCATTAAGCCGACCTCCAAAAATAAGGGTAAAAATATTGACTCACAGTATCGGCTTAATGGCCGGGACCTGCAGCATTATATAATTTCCTCGTTGTTACATCACAAAATATCATTATCTTCGCATCGTTTGGCTGTTAAAATAATAAAGGATGTTTTTTATACAAATGGATAACATTTATTATTGATGGTTTCTACCAGGCTTGATAGATACGGATGAAATAATCATGGCCTTCTCCAAGCTTGGCATTCACATAGAAAGGAAGGAGGCTGAAAATCTGCTGAAAAAGTAAGTAGTTTAACTGTAACACATCAGAGATGTAGGGTAAATGATTGAAATGGTATAAACCAGGTCTGGATATCAGGGTTCAGACAAGGTACATGGGAATGTTCTCAACTATTAATATTTATTTGGTCATCAAGGTACTCAAGTATGAGTACCTTTACAAGTATTGGATTACAAGTACATTGGCTTGAGTTAATTATGGGCATTGATAAACCAGAAGTGAGTTTTATTTGAATAACCACTGTGAGGAATGTGATTCATTTTCTGCTGTTGCCCTGTTATTATTTGATACACGTCATATGGTGTACAGCAGGATTTGTTATCCTTAGGGACTGATCCATAACAAACTGTTCAGTATTTTCTGTGATGGTCTGCTTTGGGTATCTTAATTCGTTTCTGTGAAGGTCAAGATTCAAGGTCTGAGGTAACATAAATATAATTAAATTAAAGGTACCCAGTGATACCTTTAATTTAATTATATTCTGACTCAGAAGTCATATTTGTGATCTGTTGTTGAAAAATGTTATAAATCTATCACCTGAACACTCGAATACAGTGATAAATATATGGAGTTTAATTGCACAGGTGGTACACTTCTATGGTCACGATACCAGTCCTTGTATAGTTTCCAAGGGTCATGATTCCTATTTCTTGTGAAATGATACTGGGACTTCTACAAGTTAATAGGTGTGGTCCACGCCAGTTATTGTTTTCGCTTGTTTTATCTTGGTCCTCACTAGGTATTTTGTGTGTATATAATTATATATATATATATATATATATGTGTGTGTGTGTGTGTGGGTGGGTGATTTATATATATATATATATATCAGATACTGACATATCCACAAAAGAGGATTATCCCTTCATGTTTCCATTTGACTGGCTTGTTGCTGACTTTTGTTATAATATGGTTAAGTCAGGTTCTCCCCATTCCCTTCTTGCAGCTATTACAGCTAATAATCATAAATATTGTTGACACGTTGAAAGTAGAGTTAATTAGGCAAAAGTTAAATAAAACAACTGCATTTGTCTAATTGCTGATTTATTGGTGGAATATAATTATTGTTTCTTACTATAAAGCATAGCTCTCTCTCTCTCTGTCTGTGCTGATTTATTGGTGGAATATAATTATTGTTTCTTACTATAAAGCATAGCTCTCCCTCTCTCTCTCTCTCTCTGTCTGCCTGTCTGTCACACACACACACACACACACACAAGGAAACAAGTTTATCCGGAAGCTTTTCAAGAATGGCTTTGAAATCTATATTAAAACACTGATGTCTAGGGGGGGGGCTAATATTATCACATGACCTCAGTATCCTTTAGGAATCAATTTGTCTGATTGCAGATTTGGTAGAATTATTTCAGGGCTTTGGGGTTTGGCTGACATTGGAAACGTGTGTTGGCTTTTTTCTGTTGTTTTCAGTGTGTGATGCAGAGGTTATGGTGGTGGCCAGCAGATCCTTCACAGACATTTATCTTTTGATGATAAATGTTTTAGATTTTCAAAAAAATTGCGAGCTACTGAAAAGGTATTACTCTTCGCACGACATAATCTCTCTCATAATGTCCATCATTACTGTGAGATCATAAAAGAGCATTCTATTGATGTGTTTTTTTAAACAAGTTGTGTTTAAAATCTTCCAGGTTATGGTTTCAGATTCACCTCATACCTGTATTTCAGAGATTTATCTCTCCAGTGGTATACCCCTCAGTTACGTGTCCCAGATGTGACTTATGAATAAATCAACTCAACTTTGTGTGATATGATAAGATTTTAAATCATGGTACATCTTTAAAATGATAATAAAATTCCACACGTATTCACAAATCAGGGCACACATTAATGCACATAAACATAAAACTGATTATGCTAATTAGCGGTGGGTGATTATGCTAATGGATTCAGTAAGAAGACTGCAAATGTGGAACTTTGTTTTCAATTTGTGCATGCTAATTTTGGGGGTTTTCTGTGGCAGTGTGTAGCTCTTTTAATAATGTTAATATATTATGAATAATAGAGCTTTAGACCTAGTAGCAGCACTTGTTTACTCAATCCCTAGCACTAAATCCACCCACATAACACCCAATAAAATAACCATTTATGCACACTTTGGTGAACAAACACACACACATGTTTACACACACACACACACACACACACTGTAAACCTCCCTTTTTTGGTTCAAATCAGATTCATCTCTGTGTTTGTGGTATTTATTTCCCAAGGAAGACGCCTCTCATTGAACTTTTTTGTTCAAGTATAATAAATTTACTAATTACGCAACAAAAGTCATTTACATTTTTTTTTAAATATCAAGCAGAATACAGGGAATTAATTTTTTTAAATCTTGTGGGTACTCCAATATTGTAGATTTGATCTTTACTATCTTGTGAATTACCCATTTCTGACTGTCACAGTCAGCCAGAACTTTTTAACTTAGTGTGAATCACAGCATTCCGTATTTAATTCCTGAGCCCCAAAAATACGGCACTATTTATCTCAAATAGACGGTTACCTGGTTGTCTGACGTTTTGTATGTTAGGTTGTCTGACGTTTTTGTATGTTAGGTTGTCTGACGTCTTTGTATGTTAGGTTGTCTGCCGTTTTTGTATGTTAGGTTGTCTGACGTTTTGTATGTTAGGTTGTCTGACGTTTTTGTATGTTAGGTTGTCTGACGTCTTTGTATGTTAGGTTGTCTGACGTCTTTGTATGTTAGGTTGTCTGCCGTTTTTGTATGTTAGGTTGTCTGACGTTTTGTATGTTAGGTTGTCTGACGTTTTGTATGTTAGGTTGTCTGCCGTTTTTGTATGTTAGGTTGTCTGCCGTTTTTGTATGTTAGGTTGTCTGACGTCTTTGTATGTTAGGTTGTCTGACGTTTTTGTATGTTATCTATTTATTTATTCATTGATATGTGTGCATAAAATAGATGTAAAGGCTAACAGATTGTTTGCTTTCTCAAATCGACAGAATGGACAGAGACGAGACGCTGCAAATCAACTGGAATGAGTGGAGAGAGTTCCTTCTATTTCATCCTTCATCGAAGATTTCAGACATCATGCACTACTGGCGACATACCTCAGTAAGTACTGCAGTACTTCTGTAGATATTGATTTGATTCCATCCACTCTATAACGCCGTAATATAGATGTATAATATTGTGGTGTACATGTGTAACACTGGTATGTGCCTGTGTTTTATATTCGATATAGTGTGAAATGGGTATATTTATCTATTTTATGCCTTTGGCTGCGTAGTATTTATGGTACATGGTATTCGAGTTTGGCATGGTTCAGTTGTGTTTAATACCAGGTACCATTTTACTTTGTCATTGGTCCATTTATTTAACACCGTTTTAATTTCCGTTGCTATATCCTATTACACACTACAATGAGTAGTATACAGCAGGATTGCTTTAATAGATTAAGTATTCAAATGAAATGACCCTTTTGTTTTCTCAGACTTATTATACAACAGCCTGATTATAAGATATAATTAATTCTAGATACTTGATAACCTGGCTGTGTTTGTTTACTTAGCTTACTTTAACTCAAATTAGTTCAACACCTGTGATCACCTTAATGACATCGTGTTTAGGGGGTACTCGATGACATGGATGTGTACTTGACGTGGATGTGTAAATATTTAATGAACTGGATGTGTTTCTGTACTTGATGACATGAATGTGTTTAGGTACTTGATGATATGGATGAGTTTATGTACTTGATGACATGAATGTGTTTAGATACTTGATGACATGAATGTGTTTAGATACTTGATGATATGGATGTGTTTTTGTACTTGATGATATGCATGTGCTTGTGTACTTGATAAAATGGATGTGTTTTTGTACTTGATGACATGGATGTGTTTGTGTACTTGATGAAATGGATGAGTTTATGTACACGATGACATGGGTATGTACATATTAAATGACTGTGATGTGTTTGTATATTTGTTTAATATGGATGTGTTTGTGTATCTGATGAAATGTGTGTCTGTGTGTGTGTCTGTGTGTGTGTTACGGAGATGATTTTGTGTACTTGATCACATGGATGTGTTGTGTACTTGTTGACATGGATGTGCTTGGGTACTTGATGTGATGTGTGTGTTTTACTTTATGTACTTCATGACATGGATGTGTTTATGTACTTGGTGGCATAGATGTGTTTCTTTATTTGATGACATTGATGTGTATTTGTTGACATCAATATGTTTGGGTATTTGATGACTTGTCCGTGTTTATGTACTTGATGACATTGATCTGTTTGTCTGCTTGATGACATTAATGTATTTGTCTGTTTGAAGATATTAATGTTTGTATATTTATTGACACTGCTTTGTCTTTCTCCACATGTTTGGATTTTACTTTATGATGACACATTCTGTATGTTCATTTCACACAGTGTGTTGATGTATTTAATAATTATAGTTATGCTTCAGGGAGATGATAACAATACACAAACTTCCATACACAAACTTCAGAGGAAAATCCATGAAGTAGCTTATAGTACCTCTCAAGTGTCCGTGGAATGGTTCATCTGTTGATGAAATAATTTTGCCGGACTGTTTCCATTCCATGGAAAGTGAGCTCTCAGACATGTACAGTAGACTGCCCAAAAGACCAAAAGTCAAGCTGTCACACTGGTGAGGTTGTCCCTTTAGTGAGGGATAACCTGAAAGGTGTTTCATCTTTGACTTTGCTTCATTACCTTTGGAGGTCGCTCGGTCCATTTAGCCTACCATGTGTACACAGGTGACCGTAAAATGCCAATCATCATTAGTAAGGGATAACCCAAGATTTTGTAATATTAACCATATCTGTTATAACACCTTTTTGGAATCCAAAGATGCCTGAAGGAGAGGGTTACTTATTGAATTTGTATATAATTGGAAATGAAAAGAATCAATCCCAATAGTTTTAATATCATCAGTAGTATCAGGTATGAGTCAGTGAAATTAACAAATGAAAATTATTAAAAAAAGGTACTTGTGTAGTTAAATAATGATGTAAAAAAATCTTACACGCATTGGTCACTTGTCAACACCTGTAAGTAATCATATGATTTGAGGTGTAAGTGGGTGATTTATCAGAAAATAATTATGTTTCAGTGATCACTACAGCGGGATGGTCTTTCTTTAACTTTAAGACTGATCTAGGTTGTCACTTTGGCGAGATGGTCAGTGTAGTGAGGGTTACTGATTACTGTACGGTAACAAAATCTGAACAACTGGAAATTGGTGGTCAATCTACTGAGGTGGTTCCTGCAGTGTGATGATCACTGAGTAGGGTTTTACTGTATCTCTGCTAACTTACTCATGCCCTCAATTGCCTCTGAAAAATACACCCACCTAGCACACACACACACCGCGCGCTCGCCCACACATACACTAACACACACACACACACTAAATTTCATGTCTGTTACATGTTCAATAGGTTTAATAATTTGCTATGTCATAAACCTATAACCACTTGCCTCTTATTTAATTGGATGATATTAATAAGGTCAACAGTTCAATAATTGTCATATTCAGCTTCCAGAATATAGTTTATTATTTCCGAGCGGTCAGATATCAGCATCATCAGCTGATATAGCTCAGCCGATGTGTAAACATGTTTACCACTAACATCTGTTGCTCACCGCCTGAGACAGTGGGAATCTCTGTATGCTAAATCTATACATGGCATATACCAATGGCCTAGTTATAAAAATACACTATTATCCCGATAACTATAACATGCTCCTTATATACCACGGCTTGGAAATAACAACAATTACGTATATCTCCAAACACCTGTCTCTAATAACGTTGTGACCCAATCAACATATACGCCAGTATTACTGCGTGGTTATGACTTACGTTTAAACAGTCCGGAGATTGGTTGAACGCCAATGTAGATTTGGATGTTTTCTGGAAATTTCAAATTCGTTTCTGGTTTCGGTTTTTATTTTTAAATCCAAGCGAAAGCTGTCATTGAATAATAAATTGAGACCATTGGTTGTATTTTGTTTGTTTGTTTATTTTTTGTTTAGTGTGACGTCACAAATGTTAATTTGTTATCCAGACAAATACCGGTTGGTTGTCCAGTATTGTCGTTTTCTTACACGAGTCCGAGTAACGTGAGTTGCTAAAACGTCTTCTCATCTTCTCACGTCTTCTCATCTTCTCATGGGGTAGTAGTATTGTATCACGTAATTCATATCCTATAGTTTATCAGTCTTGAAGCCATTGACCTGAAAGTTTTCTTTCGGGTCAATGCTTGAAGCCATGTCTACCGGCCATGTTCCATGGCACCATACACTGACCATGTTTTGTTGTACTCGTCTGTTGACCATGTACCACAAACATCATTACTGGCCATGTTTACTGACACTACTTTCTGTGAGACAGTACTTCAGCATTTTACCTTTTTATTGACTGAAGCACATTATTACACGTTATCTTCCATAATAAATCGTGGGCACCTCCGTGGTCTAGTTGGTAATGGGTTGGACCACAGATCACAATCACCTGAGTTCGAATCGCGGCATGGGCATATCTGAAGGGTGTTTCATCTTTGACTTCGCTTCATTACCTTTGGAGGTCGCTCAGCCCTTTTAGCCTACCATGTGCACAAAAGCGGCCGTAAAACACCAATCATCATCATCATAATCATCATCATATGTCGTGGGTAAGACCAGAGCAAAGTCTAAATAACTGAAATCGACCAAACTCTCTGTCAAGTTAACCGTAATCTTCAACGGGTCACGATGATTGATCATTTTGTGAGGCATATTACTACTACCTATGATCCTCAGCAGATGATGTCTTATCTGTTTTGTTCAAACTTTGTCTATCCATGTTATTATTAAGTAAATGGTACTCCACCATTATTATCAGTTGCATTCCTTAATTAATGCTAATTATGTTGTGAGGTTATTAAATGAGAACTTTCGCACTTTGATGAATATAGCCTCACATATTTATAAGTAGTTTTGACCTGAATTGTGTGAATTTTTATTCAGTATTGTCTGTATGTAATTTCAGTATAGCACCTCTCAGATGAAATGGGCTCAGTTCTATACAGCACTGACTGAGTTGTTAAACCCGGCCCACACTGGCAAGAATTGACATTACATGGTTTGAGCAAAAGGCTTTCCTAACAAATACTATTCACTGCAGTCGAGTGATTTGTGTGTTTGTGTGCATGCATGCACATGTTCATGCAAGTTTCATACTGTCTAATTTAGCATGTAATATACAGTGTAATGTGTATGCTTATTTTTTTTTAATCACTCAGAAGAACATTTAATATAATGCGGAAGTGAAATTACAGATGGTTGATAACCTGATTTTAACATCCGCAAAGTGCTTCAGGTGCCCAATTTTGATAATCAATTCCTGTAGATGGCAGCACCATTTAAAATGGTCCACCACCAATCAGGAGTACACATCCATGTGCTGACGAAAGACATAAATATCACTTCATTCCACATGGTCTGGCTGGGATTAAGACTGTTGCACGTGGTAGTCTGAATACATTGTATATACCGGTGTGTATATATGTGTGTGTGTGTGTTGTTTATTCCGTAATTTAGGACCTAGACCTATATTACAAAGGCTTAATTATCTTGGTACATGTAAAGATACATTACAGCAGTTCAATTATGTTGCGACGTACAATAAAACCATAGTGCAAAATTAAACCAACTGTTTTGATGCATTTGTTTCATTTCTTGATTTTAAAATCATATACATTGAGTTAATATCTCTTACTTGAAACTTCTCTAAAAGAGTTGTCACATATTTATCTCGCAGTTATATGCTGGACACTGCATAAGAAAATGAAATTCTCTTCTATTACATAATTATTCTGAAATTTACTACAGTATAAACAAATTCTCTCCTCTTTAGGTATTAAATTTTGACAATGTCTCCCAGTCTCAACAGCTAATCCATGACTGCTACATGGACATTTTGTAAAAACCAATATAAATGTCTCTTATACTTGATAAATATATTTCTGGGGTTATTTCAATTTTAAGATTATATATATATATATATATATATATATATACACACACACAAATACATTAGCCTTAGATAATAGACCTGCAATTTTTGCTGCATGTATTTTTGTTGTTGTCTGAAGTGCTTTTAATATTAATGTTATTATCATTATTATTTTGTTGGCAGTTTCTCTGGTGATATTTCCATCGAGAATGTTAAATAAGTAAACATATGTGTGCGTGTGTGTGTGTGTGTTTCAGTAATACTAGTGGTAAAATGTTCACTTAAAATTTACCAAAGATCCTCACAATTTGTTTTAACTCTGTAAATATTCTATATCTCTGTTAGGTGTACAGGAGAGTGTTGGCACTAGCCAGAGTGAGTATAGAATGTCAACTCTGACAGAGCTGTGTATTTTATAATAATTTGGAAGCTGAGTGCGCTGCAGTGTGTCGTCTGCTTATAATAAAAGGCAAAAGCTTTTAACAAAATGATTAATGGTAGTAGCAACTACTGTAATAACTCACCACACTGTGACTGGCTTGTGCGTATTATTGTTAGCATATTTCGTTCCATTATAACAATTAAATGGTGCTAGCCTGTGTTATATGTCAGTACACTTTCTTTGATGGGCAGCTCGCCGACATGGATATGAACGCACGGCCATTTGCGTGCACGCACACACATGCCACTTAGACAACATGTATATGTTATTACGCTTGATATTGTGCATGCCACCCCGTATTGTTAAACTTATCATAATGGGATTATAGTTAAAAGTAGGTCGTCATAATGAATCGTATATTTGTGTCAACTTAATCAATAGCAATTTGTTCATGGAGTCCTGCATGTTCGGTGAACATATTCTGACCCTGAATATTCTGACCCTGAATATTCTATTTGAATTTGATGGCATTCACCAATTACCATGATGGTTCACTGTTCAGCTGATTTGTTTAGAATCAGAAATGCAATTCACATCCCAGTATGGCCAGTGTTTTTTACAGATCAGCAGCATTACCAGGGAATGATCTACCCAGTTCTCTCAAAATAGCTAAGACCAATATCACCGTCCAAGTACCTTCTCAAAAAAAAAAATTTATAATCAGCATATGGCAGATTTATTTATGAAAGTAGTTAATTGATTATTCGTATTTATTTCTTTATGAATCATGTTATAGCTTCTTCCCAGTTTTAAATACTGTTAAAATTGTGTTAAATTGCACAAATACCTTATAATTTTAATGTTTGGCCGTTTTTGGACTTTTCTAAATTGGAGATGTCATGATACAAATGATTGACGTTGCTGTTAATATTTCTCATTGTCTGCTTGTTTACATTTTTGCTCATAAATTTCCAAAGGTCAGTATTTGTGATATTCAAAGTTTAACCCAGTTTTATCACCTACCATTGATGGTACATGTAGCATTAATTTTGTTGTTAACAAGAACCCCTTTTATGGGTTTTGATTTTCGGAATGTGTGTGTCTTAATTTTCTACAGCTGACCTTAAATAACACAAAAGAAGTAAAACTGAGATTTTACACTAATGAAATGTTGACGATTTCAACTATGGTCCAGTTTTAACACCTAGGGGGTTTACTCAAAGATTTAAATCAAGACATTTTACCACTACTGTCCCAAGCTTGTTACTGTGACAAACAAGCACTTATAGTAAATAGTCTGAACTACAAATGATCAGTGGACATTTTAGTTTGAAATTAGCTACGTACTGAAATTGAATAATCATATATATTAATATTATAACAAATTATAACATCACTTAATTTTGAAAGAATCAAGGCAGGTAACTGTTAAGCTTTTGTCACCCATCTTGTTCACTGAATTCAGATATTTTCTTCGATACTGCCGTGATGGTATTTAGTATCACGCCTATATTTTAACTTAACCACTGACCTCTTTAATATAGGTCAGTGAGCTCAACTTGTTTACCGATGTTGCTCCCTGAAGTGGGAATTAATAAAAAATTCCCTCAACATCACAAAATTATACAATTTCATAAACTTTGAAATGGATAATGCAAGAAGGACAGTGTATATATTGAAGTAATTATTTTCATAACTAATAAATCACCACACCCACACACACACACACACTATTTGAATATGATATATATTCTGTCTATACAGAGGGACAGGATTTAGATACAGTAATGTTCAATGTCCCGAGTTTATATATGTTGGTTGTCAACATCATTAAGTTATGCTATTCCGTAACTTACATTGAAACCGAACTAGGACAATGTGAGCCGACTGTCCTCCTGTCGCTCTTTGACCTTCTACTGGGTCAGAAGTGCACGGTTAGTGCTCCTGTATGTGGTTACGGTGCGACCAAAAAGAGACGACATTAAATAGCCTTTTCGTGGCAATTTGTGGGTAAAACGTATTGTCTGAGTTGTTTATTAATGTCTTGAATGTTCAGCTCAGAGGGATATTGTACGCCACATACAAACACACCGCTTTATGACAGGTTCAAGTTAGTGCTTGTGGGCTAACCGGAAAGCTTTTGGTCGACAACGGCACGTGTCCGTTCGACTTCTGTTAGATAGAAATGACGTTCGGACTAGTACACAATGTCAGAGATGGGGGATTAACCAACAGACACTTCACATTTATCTAATGTTACATTGTTAATATACACAGAATGGCGTATCAACCAGTAGTTTCGACATAATCGGAACTGGTCTGGAACTCTGGTTAAGAAATTTTCCACGTCTGGGTAATGTGTGGAATTGTCAGATTGCCAAGTTCTTGATTGTCGACCAACTCATTAGACGATGATTAGTCTTAGTGTGGGACTTTTATATAGGGATATGCGTAATTCATAAGCTAGCGCGCTTGATTCTAGGAAATGTCAACGCTGTCACTAACTAGGCCACCACTGTGTCGCCAATTCTTAGTAACTGAATGTCGATCACTCGATGTCCCGGAACTTGTCTGTCGAAATCGGGGGGGGGTTGCTCATAGTTTTTATTATAATACTGGTAACAAGCCAATCAGAAAGGGTTTCAGCACGACGATGGCCCGTGATCGTTCATAGCGAAGAGCTTATTGGTTGGCTCGAAGAAGGGCCTCACATGCTGACTGGCTGGCTGAATGATGTGACGTCACAGCACGTCACTCGATCGTGACCCATTTCTCCTAACTAAACGAAAGCCGGTGGAAATTACGGGAACGTCTCGGGGAGACGTAGCCTTTACTAGTCGTCTATTAAGCCGGTCTGTGTCGAATAGTGGCTGTATATGCTGAGATAATAGACATATATCGTAATATTATAGTTATAGGCCGACACAGCGAGACGGAACTTAACCGATTGTGAAATAATCGGCACCACGTGGCTAGGCGTAGACCCGTAGTACATCCCGTAGTGATAGCTGTCACTTGTGTGATTGTCGATCTAGATCTATAGGTCGGTTACATCACAGCTATGGATCTGAGGACAGCTGAATATTTGACATCAACTAATCAGCGGCTGACTTTGTTGTAGAATTCGGTGTGGAGAGAGCTGGTTAGGAACGACAACGACGGCTCTTAAGGCTCTGGCATCAGCTGACTGTTGAAAGGAATCTTGATTAGAAAACGTGAACTGTCGTTCGCGATATAGATTCTAATTAGAATCGTGTTTGGTTAAGGATGACAGCAACTGGTGGCTTAATAGCAACAGTGGCGGGTAGATCAGATTTAGGTCGGACACTGGATGTGTTATATCCACCAAACAGTACACTGGTTACGATATTACGATCGTTTGGTGCCCGCGTACAACAAGAAGTACAGGTAGGTCACTGTGCCCTCATAGCCTAGCCTAGGCTTACCAGATTGATTAACCCGGTAACTGTTTACTTACTGTATGTCGGTTTTTATAACTAAAAACTGGTGTTTGGATTTATGCCCACGCTACAGGTGTGTACTTGTGTGGCTTGTATGACTTGATGTATCACCTGTGCTGTGGGTCACCTTTCGTTTTTTGCTGTTGTTGTTGTTGTAGCTGTTGAAAGAAGTCTCAAAGCATTCTTACAGTTAGATCTAGACTAGACCAGACCTCTAGAGTTTAGATCTAAATCGGCGTGTCCACTGATGCTATATCTAATTTGTTATTCAGTTAATATCTTTTAGCTAATGTTATTTGTATATTATATATATCTGAAATATGTAGACCTATTACCGAACTGAAATAATTTGTTTTGTAGGGATAGCTCTACTTAATCAAATCACTCGAGGAAAACGTCCTGATTTTCGACATTACTCAGCGAACATCGCAAATAATATTAGCTATTTGTAATTTGGTCACAGTTTCACATCAGAGTTTTTATCCTAACAATCCCCTACAATGTCAACCGCTGATTATATGGAAATTTCCTTGAAAAAATGAGTGCTAGTTTTGTTTTGTGTCGGCTTACACTATGAATGCATTAATGTGTTGGGGTTACCTTTTTTTCGTCTTGTTTTTGTCACATTATTTAAAAGGCCGCCATATTCCAAGTTGGACTATCTGTGCTGGAAAATTTTGACAGCGTTGCTAACGATTTGAAGTGACTGACCTTGACCTTCACTGCCCTTGCTATTTACTTTGGGGTGCTTGCTAGTTATCTAGTTTGTTTAATACTTAAATAGCTAAAAATAGTTTAAAATAAAGTGGCAAAACAAGCGAACACATTTAGCTTGAGAGTTGTATGAGCAACCATGGAAGCATTGTATTTGTTTAGTGTTGCAATGGAGAGCTGTTACTTTTTTATTGCATGGTATTATTGTTGTTACAGCACTGCATTAAAGTTTGGTGTGTCTGGGGAATGGAAAATTTTCAAAAATATTTCTTGGTGAAATAGAGCCGTGCTGTATACAAAAATTGTTAGATTTTTGAAGAGCATTACAAGTACTTAATAATCATAATCAGCCTGATACAATATTCTGTTGCTTGAACAGCTGATTATGTGTCAACAGGAACAGCTGATTATGTGTCAACAGGAACAGCTGATTATGTGTCAACAGTAACAACTGATTATGTGTCAACAGATTTGCCAAAAAATGCATCATTATCACAACTTAAATATTATTATCATTTTAATGGTAATCTTTGTTCTCCTGAAAAAGTTAAATTCTTTCTAAGTAAAATCTTTTTGATTTTTGGACAGATATGCAAATTATCCAGCTGTATGGAACGTCATTATAATTGGTGGATATTTGAAATTCTTTACGAGATGGCCAGGATCCAAATATTTAGCACCAAGAATTCCTGTCTGGAATGTTCATTAAGCCTTACAGAAAGCTGAAATAGCAGCCTCCAACCTTAATGTTCATGCCCTTTTAAGGCACACAAATATCCTCATCCCCCCTCTTCAAACCTGCAGAGACCCACCAGTCTGAAATAGATTCAGAGTACTACAGGAATGGCTTATAAATGATTGTCATTTCTATATAAGATGATCTCCCATTAAATGACATTTGGATGAGTCTCTAGGTACACAACAGTTTGGTAGCCTGCTGTACTACTGTGTCAGAACATACTATTTACTGTCTGTTTTTGTATGGTAGTTATTAGTTTAGATAGTTAGTAGCTAACTGTGACACAATTGGTTATGAAATTCAGACAGATCAATCTTTTAAGTTTTATACTCTTTATTATAAAGAATTCAGAACACTGCAAAAACTGACTTGCTGGATTATCGTTTACACCTGACTTCGTTTCAGCAACCGTTTTGACCAATTTATACATGAATAGCAGAAACAATTACTGCCAGTAAGGAATTGGGAAGATATCTTTAGCCAGATTTTTTTTTAAATATCTTTTTTTATTCAAGTACAATTTTTATGCCATTTCATACTTTATTTGGCATGTTATGCTTTTCATACTTTTTACTGAGATTTGTTTATTTTGATAATGCATTATTTTGATAATGCATGCATAATGATATAAGTTTCCATGGTCGGTGTTTAATTGTAGATTATTGTTTGAGTAATTTTTTAATACTTCACATGTTGAGGTTTATCGATATACTAGTACATATACTTGTTTATTTTGTCGTATACCCATTTCGGAGAGTCCAATAATGTATCGGATGGTATGGTAACCTCTAGGGGCAGTACCTCCTTGTGTCTTGTGAATACCTGCCCATTTAGCCTACCATGTGCACAAAAGTGGCCATAAAACATCAATCATCACCTTATGAATACAATGTGTACCAATTATTTGGAAATAAATATATTGTTTCAAATTGTAAATTACCAGTGGGTAGGTTATGAAAATTAATACATTTTCCACTTTTTAGAATAAATTGATATATTGAGCTTTTGAAACTGGTACATTTTTCATAAAATCAAGCTGGCAGCATTTAGATATTAATTTTTAGTAAGGTTGATGCAAATGATAACCAATTTTTAGGTCTAAACCACACAATATTTATATTATATCAATTATTTAAAAAATATCATTCTTTTAATTGTTGCCTGGTGGTAATTAGAAGAATGGTACCATGAGTATTATTCACTGTTTCCTTTAAAAAAAAATGCTAATGTTAATTCATTCATTAAGGTTATAAACCTAATTTATCAAGATTCAGTATATATCTGATATGGAATTAGTTTGGATAATTGCTATTATCAGTGACTAAGAGATGAAGATGACTCAATCAGATATTTATGTGCATTAATTACAGTTTTGAGGGTCTTGACATTTCTGCAAGAGGTCATTGACAAAGAATGTGGCTCAATGAGAAATTTTCTTTGGATATGGTCACTTGTCATATTTTCTGTATTTTAAATATAAAACTTTGATTTCTCAAGTATGCATGTCGTGCTGACTTTTTTCATAATAATGAAATCTGCCAGTTTTGCCATATGTGTATCATTGGCACAAATTAGAGACTTCGTCTTTGCGTTGATTACTCCTTTCCCGATTTTCGCTATTTCTTTCCACTTTTCACCATTCCTTCAATACAGAGTGGTCTTTACCCCAAGGAATGAGAGCAATATCTTCGTGTGTTGGAGAAATCCAACATTGAAGAAAGCTCCTAGCTGTTAAATATTCGTTGTATTATCCTTTATTGCCACTAGCTGTTTCAGTTCACTTGCAATGATCATTGTCCTCGTTGTGCACCTTGGCTAATGGTAACGAAGGCTACGCTGACATTGTTTGCTGATAACATCTTTCTGCTAGATGTCAATTACCTAGAATCTAATTACTGTACCAACTATCTCATATCAAGATAAAGATATTAGTATCTAGGAGATATCAAGGACTGAGTGAAGTACAGCCAGTAACTTGTAGTCTGTTGTCTTGTCACACATTGCAATGATTTATTTTAGATTATAAGATTTGGATTCAAACTTTGGCCCACTTCCCTATATTTATACTATTATAGCTGACTCAGGTGTTCATTTAGATAGACATGGCATTAACTAGAAATTGGTAATTATCTTTTCATCATTGCCATTGTTAAAACTATTTTAACACACAGCCACACACCAAGCATGAAAGTGACTCACTTAGGTGTTGTGTTTATGAATCTGTGACTAGGTCACATAACAACCTGGCTATGGATATTAGATAGGTTTCATTTCAATAATTAAGTTTGTGTTCATTCTACGAAGTTTATATCTTGTTTAGTTGTTTTTTTGCTGCACCATTTTTGTTGCTGCCTAAATCTTATTATGACATGCTTTATTTTCCTATCAGATTATTGACCTAGGCGAAGATGCATTGGTTCCAGATGATTTCACAGAAACCGAGTTACAGACTGGTATGTGGTGGAGACACCTGGTGGCAGGTGCTGCAGCCGGGGCTGTGTCAAGGACGTGTACAGCCCCCCTAGATAGGCTAAAAGTATTACTGCAGGTGAGGAGTACAATGGTTTTGATCAGATAGTGCAGATTTTACTTCGTAACCGAAATCAGTTTATGGGATGCGTTATCTATGTGGCTGTAATATGTTATTTGTTTGTTTACAGGTCCATGGTTCTAGAATAAGTAACCTTGGTATAGTGTCAGGGTTTCAGTATATGTTGAAGGAGGGTGGAATCAAGTCATTGTGGAGAGGCAATGGTATTAATGTGATTAAAATTGCTCCTGAATCTGCTATCAAGTTCATGGCCTATGAACAAGTAAGTTGATTTTGTGTGTGTGTGTGTGTGTGTGCGTGCGTGATTTAAATCCTGTTAGAAAGTCAGGTGTAAATGGTTTTAGAATGTGCCGAGTTTTGGTTTATGCCATCTATTAATATATTTCAGATAAAACGAGTATTCAAATCTGGTATCAACAGAGAGCTTGGTATATCGGAGAGGTTTGCAGCAGGTTCATTAGCTGGTGCCATTTCCCAGACAGTGATATACCCAATGGAGGTCAGTATATTATTATTATTATAAGGTGATCTTGTCATAAGTAAAAGCTTGTTCAAAGTTAATATGATCTGATGATTAGGAAAGGAATATTGATGTAAATAACTTGAACTTACTAATTATATGTGATGCAAGTTCACGATCTTGCGTACAAACTTAATGGAGATGGAATATGATTATTTTCAGGTGTTAAAGACAAGATTAGCACTTCGTAAAACTGGACAATACTCAGGTGTCTGGGACTGTGCGTGTAAAATATGTAGACACGAAGGCGTCAAGAGTTTTTATCGTGGTTATGTTCCTAACATTCTTGGCATCATTCCATATGCAGGCATTGATCTCGCAGTATATGAGGTAAGTATATACTAGTTTGGATTGTGTGTGTGTGTGTGTGTGTGTGCATAAAAAATTTACACTTATGCTTTCTTACCATAACAGACACTGAAGAGAGTATACATCACAAAGCATTCCCCATGTGAGGAGCCTGGTATCTTTGTGTTGTTAGCCTGTGGTACGACAAGTAGTACATGTGGTCAGCTGGCCAGTTACCCATTAGCCCTGGTTAGAACAAAATTACAAGCAAAAGGTAATTATTTGTGGAGACTTAAAGTTGTTGTGCAATTGGTTTGTGTTTATTACTGATAAAACAAGTATCTACTGGATTAACCTGGATGATAATAATAATAATAATATGTGACATTTATATAGCGCCCTATTCAGCTAGATAGCTTCTCTAAGGTGCTTTGCGGTATTATTATGCCTGACTCAGACCTGTTCCAATCCAGCACACATCTCGACTCCCAAGGAAACATACAACACATGCTGCCATTATAGGCACAAAGCACTACTCAAACACAGATGCATCATGTCCTGTCAGGTTCTCATTTTTATGGATGAGTGAACCAGTCACCACATAATGTTTATTTAATAAAGCGCCCTTACATGACAGCATTGCAGTTCCTGAGCCTTGAACCTTTGGCTACAAGTCCTATGCTCTAACTAGTTGTGCCATCATGGCTAGACAGATACACTTTTTGCTGCTACTTATCTACG
Organism: Paralvinella palmiformis; assembly: GCA_025642065.1. NCBI lineage: Eukaryota > Metazoa > Annelida > Polychaeta > Terebellida > Alvinellidae > Paralvinella > Paralvinella palmiformis. Next base: position 71,702 of record JAODUP010000689.1, on the reverse strand, counting down.
TCTAAGATGACCCAAGATGGGATTTTGGGTATTTTAAAGTCACTCGGGCTTATTTTAACATGGTCCGGATCCAATATTGGCACTGACCTTCTAGTTAGTCCACAGCTCTATATCAGAAGGGTGTTTCATATTTCACTTAGCCTCATTACCGTTGCTGGTAGTTCGACCCATTTAGCCTGTTGTGTGTACAAAGTAGCTGTAAAACATCAAACTCATATATCCTCCCTTAGCATGTTATCCATAACAATGCAGGTTGCTCTTCATAAATGTAAAATGATGAATCAGTACCAAAGCAGTCTGTTTGCATCTTCTTGGGATATTTTATTTTATTTGGGTTATGCCCGTGCGAGGGCGTGTCTTGTAACTCTCTAAATTCTGACTGACACCCTGCTTCTGGAAGGTTTGATGTTTTGGAAAAGTTTGCTTATTAATGGATTTTGACTGATTATCAGTCAGTGTTCAGGTTTGAGTATCTCACATATTGTTCTTTTGCTTTTTGCAGTGATCCCAAAAGGAGGCTCGGATTCAATGATTGACTTGTTCAAAACAATAATCGAGACTGAAGGACCACGAGGACTATACCGTGGTATCACGCCAAACTTCCTGAAGGTGGCACCAGCAGTCAGCATCAGCTATGTAGTGTATGAGCATGTTCGTAAGCTTTTAGGCGTCGAGATGTCCTAACGGAAGCTTTCACCTAGGAAAGGTTAATCAGCGCACAAGATAGGCCGTGACGTGGATGTACGGTTATGGTGTCACTTTACACTGCTCATCTTCACACATCTTCATTTAGTTTTCCTTTTTTATGTGATAGAATTAATTGAATCATATTTTGCGTTTAGTGCTGAATATTGTCTTCATCAGTGTTAGGTATATTTCATCGTATGCATGATTGGATGCTTTTGTGGTACGTTAAATCTGTCTAGGAAATTATGTGCATGTTTTGTGTGAGCTGTGAGACTATTTATGTCTGTGTCTGTTGTTCAAAAACATTAGCATTAGTGGCTTTATTCTGCATTGCCTGGTCAGCTAGACGCCATCCAGTTAACATTGTTCGTCTGCAGAAAAGTTACGGTGCTTGTTCGTGCAGATATGGTTTGTGTTTGATATCCTGTAATTGGGTGTTTGAGGGCTTAAATTTTGTACGTTGTGGACGTGTTTCTCATAAATTTAACAACTTTCGTGATGCTGAGCCAGTTGTAGAATATGACTTTATCTGTGTTGTGCTTTTTCTCCAAACAAATATTTTAGTCATGTTCCGCATGCTTGTTGAACTTATGTCACAGGGTATTACTGGTACCTCAGCTAGGATTTTTTGATGATAGTCAACTACTGCTCAGTTCATGTGTTGCATTCTAAATGACTAGCCATGTGCTTCTTAGTATGCAAATATCAATTGTTAAATGATGTTGCAGACTGCTCATAGTTATTATGTTATGGGTTAAGATGGTTCAGTGATGATATTATGTCTTGTTCAGACGCTAGCGGTTGTTGACATTGTTTCTTTTGGGGGAGGGGGGATTATTGAATTGTAAAAGATAATAAGAAAATTGTTCTTTAAATTGTTTTCGTTCGGAAGAATAAAATTTTGAAATATGTTCGTAAATTTCCAGTGTAATTATCCTTTGTGGAAGTTGGTAATCCTGGAAATATATTTCCTGTTCTATTCGTTTTTTAAACTATCTCCATGCTTTCCTTCGAGGAAATGATCGTGAGTCATTTCTCTGTGCAGGAATTGTTATTTTGTTAACTAGTCAGTCACCGTCCAGGTGGATCAGTTCTTCTGGATTATTGATGGTCTAGTAATGATCAGGATATTCTGTGTAATTTTTAGTGGACTGTTATCTGAACTGTGAGGGATATTGATTTCGTTTCGCATCAAGTCATTTCAGACCTCTGTCTGGACAAGTAACAAGATGTTACGTTAGGTGAATAAAAGTACACTGCCATGAAGAACTGTGTATGTTATGAAGTAATCAATCGTGATTAACGGGAAACATGCCAATATTGTATTAAGATAGCATTTTGGTTGAAATAAAGAAAAGTATTTATTTTAACTTCAATTGTTTTTGGTGATGTGTTATGTTAAATATGGATCATTGGCCTTATTATCGTTAATATTTAGCCAATATAGGTTTCCAGAAATCAGATGTTGGCTTGTTTTATTTTTAAATTTTGTTCCATTTGTCAGCAATGTATTTGCAGATTGTTTAACATTTTGGCAGTCGATCCTTGTTGGTTGGAGGGGGGGGGGGATTTCTTCCATCTCAAGCCAATAATTTATATCAAGTAAATACTTGTCAGTGTAATGGGTTGTATAGTTTAGGTTGAAGTCTTATCATCTAGTTGTGTATGATTGGTTGTCATGTTCTGTGTCGAGCAAGTGAATCAAGTGTGAAAGTGATTTTACTATGTAAGACACTAACTGTGATATCAGTGAGTGATGATGTTGGTCTATGCTTGTGTTGAGCAGTTATGGGTAACCTCCAGTAACTTTAGAATAGGTAGAGTTCCGTACATTTTTAATTATTAGCATTTTATGGTCAATAGTGCTGGCTACATTTCCTTTCAATTTGGTGTGGTACTGATCTCCACAACTGGCAGGATTCCAGGAGTTTTTCTCATATTTCATCAGCAATTTTTCAGATGTGAGCTCTTGGTGTTTCCCAACATGTTTGATCTGCGCATTTTATTACATGTTGCAAGATAATGTTTTTCAAGCTATTTCTTCATCGTAGTAGGCTTCTTTGGGAGTTTGTACCATTTTCTTATAAGGATTAGTGATCTTTTAATAGATATTGACTAGCCGTTTGTGTGCGTGAACTTGGTTGGAAATAATTTTTTTTGTGAAACCCTTTTTTCTCATAATCTGGTTGCCTTAATCATTCCAAATTGAGGCCACGATTCCTCTGCATTGACTCCAAGGCTGTGATGTAACAGAACAGAGCTATAGTCACAGGAATTACAAGTCCCTTATACAGCAGTGTCGAAAGTGCACAGAATGTTTATCATTGATGTTATCTAAATAATAAAATTCCAATTCCCATCTTATGTTAAGTTAGAAAGTCTGTTTTAGTTTCCTTTTTGGTAATCAACGTAAAACATTTGATTTTGGTCGCTGTATCTGCCAAGATAGTTTTTTGGTTGGTTGTAAATGGATAGCCATTGTATACTGTGGACACGTTGATCTGTAGTAATTATTGGTTAACTGTGCGCAGTCTTCAAAAAGAGCTATCAGACTCGGTTATGCAAACAATTAATAGCATTGCTTAGAATTGTTTTGTTTTTAGCAGTATATCCAGTTGCTGCCATATCTGTTATTTTATTATAGTTTTAGTATCCGTTCCATTTATTGGTATAAATTATTACAGCTGATTTTCAGCAGTCCAACCAATTTGAATCGTCTTACTGTTTGCATGCCGGTAAATATTTCCGATCCAATCGTTAGCACTTCGTTTGCTGGTAAAATCCCAATATATGTCTGCAGTTGGCAAGCATATTTCACAGGCTTAAGTGATCGAAGCATACGTTGATATCTTTGTCAACTGAATGCATATATTTTTTCAGCGTGATAAGATATTTATTTCTGTGGAAAGCAAGACTCGAGTGTGTCATTATCTTCCGTGTGTGTCAGTCAGCAAGATAAATATTCCATCGTTTATCCTAATTGTTTCCAAGAAGTTGTGCACGATATATTAAAAATCATCCGGTGCAGATTGATTTGGATTAACTCGTGCAAGAAATTCAGCGATGCGCAACCATCATTGGAATAATTGTTACTGATCTCTCAAACTGGTGGCTTTATGAATGTGTTTGGTATTTATTGTAGTATTGGGTCGTGTAGGCTAAGACTATCTTGAGGAATTACACGGCGTTGTTCTTATTACTGACTTAAATTAGGAGATGATGTTATTGATGAGTTGCATCTCGGCTTTAAAAAAATATCCATTCCATATTTCCCATGTAATAGGAAACGTTGTAAAATTTAGTTTTAAATTCTAATAAAAAACTTGGGTGACGCTTGTTTCAAATGTAATGGATTAGTGATCTGAATTAGTTCTTCACGTGACGATTAAAATATGTAGTTCTAATTCTTGAACTTGTTTCTTTGTAACTGATTATTCCTGTTTAATCTAACTGGTGTGTTTGTTTGTGTGTGTGTGTGCGCGCCCGCGCGCCCTATTAATACCATGACCAAAAATGTTTCTTTTCGCGGTACAGTACGGTAATTAATTTTCGCGATGAGAAATGAAACCAATAAAGCTGTCATTTGATGAAGTTACTTCATTATTCTCAGTGCAATTTTATCTTGGAATCCGTTATTACATAGAAATTTCTTCACAACTCGTGTGTGCATTTAGAGATTGATTTCGGCTCGTCTTTAACAAGTTGAGATGGTGTTGTGCACTTGATGCTCGATGTTTTCCGTGTAATATTTCTGCCTGATGGTCTATGGATTGTCCATTCACGGCATTTCGTACGAAGCGGGCAGTGTAATCAAAATGATCCTCACATAAACGTCTTATCATTCCAAGTTGGGTTAGTTTATTTCATAAAGTACAATATCCCACCACGTTCATTGTTTGGTTGTTACTGCTAAAGTAAAAGTGATATCCAGTACAATGGGCATACACAGCTATTATCGTTTAATTTTTAATATATATGTATAGTAAAAATAATAATGTTATAAATATGGTACGAGTTAGTATTTGTTTTACTGAGTTCAAGAAACCAATTTGTGTGTGTCATTATAATATAAATAGTTAATGGCCCTCTTATTCTGCCTTGTGATTCAGTGATTTTGGTCGGTGTTAATCGAAAGGTCGTTTCTTTTCCAAGGTTGAATACAGACAGTTAAATTATTATTCTTTTTCCATTGGCGATGGAAGAGTTACTGTGTATATATAATAGGACCTTTTTATGATCATGTTATTATGCCGTCTGCAATAAATATAATTACAGCAGTTCGTTGTTTTGTCTGTTTTATATACATCATTGTGTGTGTGTGTGTGTGTGTGTGTGTGTGGTAATCACGTTTCTGTGCTGGGTAAATGTCGAGATCTTCCTAAATTACAGTGGTTGTAATATTTACTGAAGTAGACTCTAAACGAGCTATGGAGGTTGGTGATTCAGGCATAGAATTGTAGTCGTAAACTTTTAATACTGACGAGGTACAGGAACGCGGCACACACTAAAATTATATCCAGTAAAATTAAGCCACATGTGGAAATATTTGCCTTTGGGAAGCCCATTTCGACTTCCCATGGTATTTAATGACAGGAGGGTGCTGTCGTTGCGTTTTGCGAGATGGAACTCCTAGTTGAAGTTCGAATCGCAGTGTCTGTGGAATTGCTTCTTCTCATCTAATCTCCTAGGAAGTCCACCCTCGAACTGTTTGGCCTATTTTCCTATATATGGTTGTCTCTCGTCTTAGCTATCTCTCGGCTGTGTGGCGAGTGCCGAGGTTGAACAAACCACTCACATCGTGACATTAAAACAAATTAATTTGCTGAAAGTTAAACGTGGTGGTCGTGTGGAGGTTTACGCGCCAACGAGTGCGGCTAAGATTGTCCAACATGAAAAGTTACCGATGACGAGATATATTCATGCGTCACTTCATCAAAGAGTATATGATTATACTCTAATATTAAGTACTTTCAATGGAGACTGAAAGAACCCAAAAGGAACTCGCCGATACGTTTTAGAACGAAATCAAGTTAGTACAAAGGTGCGGGTAGTGCTGTCTTCATTTGGATTAGATAATGCTGGTTTCCGTATTTGTGACAAAACATTTTCCCAACGAAGAAGGCCAATTATAAGTTGTTTAATGGTGTCATACAATAATGCCGAGCCATGATGGCGCAGTTAGTTACAGCGTAGGACGGACTCGTAACCGAATGTGATGGCAAGTTCATTGAGCTAAAAGCGAGAACCTGACAGGACGTGTTGGCTATGTGTCCGAGTAATCCTATGCGCCTGTGTATGCTCCCCCAGGAGTTGAGGTGTGCGCTGCTTGAAGCAGATCTGGATCAGGGATGATAATAATAATAACGATGTAAAAGCACACCAGATCAGCACAACTGAATATGGTACTCAATAAAACAAATATCATTATCATTAATCGAACGGTTTAGTCCCAAGAAGCTAGACGAATCACAAATTTTAGGAAGTCACAACAAAACGAAACTCATCTGGACGAATTTATTTAAAAAATAGTCATATCCTATCATAATAACTCTAACCCTAAATTTATAACTCGTCTTGGGGCGCCTCCGTGGTCTAGCGGTAGCGTGTCGGACCACAGATCACTACCACCCGTGTTCGAATCTCAGCGAGGGCATATCTGAAGGTTGTTTCATCTTTGACTTCGCTTCATTACCTTTAAAGGTCGCTCGGCCCATTTAGCTTACCTTGTGCGCAAAAGTGGCCGTAAAACATCAATCATCATCATCATCTTAGGATTCGTCTTGTTGGGTTATTTTCCGGATCCGTCTATTTGGGATTCGTCTTGTTGGTATGATAACAACGGAACACCCTATATTATAGTTTAGGATCCTCACACGACGAAAGTCCCAAATTAGTTTTAGATATGGTACTAGTAGCGGCGGCGTGCCAAATATATCTGCCATTCGCGTCACAGCCATGACTCGAGAACAATAACCAGGGAGGGCATCAAGCAGTTCAAAGCCAAAGCTAAGGTTACCATGGTTGCTACAGTACACACAATTCTACACATGTCCTTTCACTTAACTGAAGCGTCAACCAACAGAGCAACCAATCAACACCATCAACTTCCGCGTTATACATCTAAATAGATTGTTTATTATAGTGTCTGCTGGTGGAATTATCTACGTCATGACGTAGCCGAAGTCACGAGTGTTTACATCCGTCTAAAGACTGATTTTATAGCTTCAAATCAAAAGCTAGAAAACGGTCATCACCTAAATATTGATCTTTATGGTGCAGCCTCCATCTGAAAAATAAGAACCTTTATATAACTGCTGACAGGTTGAGGTACCGAATGTTCTTACAGAGTTTTATATGGTTATACCGAATATCAAAAGAAGAAACCTCGCTAAAATTGTATTAGCATATGCTGTTATAAGCATTTCTGGGTCTTATTTCATCTGTCTCGTTTCACGATCGATGCTTAGAATGTACTGTAGTAAGAATATGCCATCTGTGTGTCTATTTTTTGGTGTCATCTGGAAGTGGGGTTCACCACTTGTGCCTGTTGTGAATTAAATTGCATGATTAATCCCCCTTCGTGTAAACTATTTCTGGAACCAGAATGAGTTATCATATAAAATTTAAAAAAAGTCCATTTCAACTTTTCTTTCTAATTAAATAATTTAGTTATATATGTTGTTAAATGATTAGTAAGGTATGGGCCTTCTATTATATTAACTACATATATACCACTCCAAAATTAAACCGGTTCAAAGTATTTTCACCTATTTAAATGTTACTGGTTATTTATTTTATTAGTCACTTATTTTGATGAGTTCTTGGAATAATTATTTTTTCTTGCTTCTTGGAGCCTATATATATATAGTGTCTGCTGGTATATATATATATATTTCGTTTTGAATCACAAATTTTCCTTTTTGGTCTCTGTTGTATTATAGTGTTTGCACCAAGCCAATTTCCAGTGATATCATTCACAATAATTTTAGAGTAAAACAAATTGCATATCTGTGGCAACGTATCACTGTACTCCCAGCAGGCACCAGACGTTGAATCAACACTGTCCTTTGACGTTGGATCAATGTTATGAAAATGGTTGGATTTGAAAGTTGGATCAACGTAATATTTTCAACATTGGATCAACGTTAGGATTTCAATGTTGGATCAACATAATATTTTCAACGTTGGATCAACATTAGGATTTCAATGTTGGATCAATGTAATATTTACAACATTGGATCAACGTTAGGATTTCAATGTTGGACCAATGTGATGAAATTGTTTGGATTTGAAAATTGGATCAACGTAATATTTGCAAAATTGGATAACAGTAGTTTTCATTATGGCTGATGTAAACATATTTATTCAATTGACAATAAGCAAGATGCTTATACAATATATTTATCATTTATACAAACATTCACACAATAATAATATGTACACACATTCACACAATAATATATATAGAACAAATAAAATTTATATTTTTACTATACCAGCATCATGGTTGATGAGAATGTAAGGAACTGGTGCAGTAAGGTTTCATTACACACACACACACACACACACACACACACACACACATATATATATATATATATATATGCATCAATTACATCTGCCACAAAGTATTTTGGATGAAATTTCATTATGGTTAAATCAGATGCAAAATATGACACACCCATGATAATTAAAAACAGCTGCAATAAGACTTGTTCAAAATACAAAATGAATTGACTATTCATCTAGAACACGACAATATACAAGTTTACCAATTCTATTTTGTACAATACATCATAGAGTAGTCTAATTCACAATCAAATTATATGCCAACACAATAGCAAGTTTGAATAGTTTCATGGATGGCCAATCAAATTTGAATAATCTGTTCATCACATTTTACATTATTTTGGTGAAATTATTATTAACATAGCCAAATTTATAAAAGACGTATTCCTCAAAATAACAAAAGTGCATAATATGTCCATAGCTGCAAACGTATGAACAATAGCTATAATAACCGACTTATCCTGTAACTGTACATGTCTAGGTGTATGCAAAAGACTGCAACTGCAAGCATCTTTTGGAACATGGTGCCAATGTCGTCTAAGGATTCCAATCGCTTCTTGAAAAGCAGTTCTTGTACATGCATTTCTTACTGCCAGTATCCAAAGTCCTTTCCAATATCAAGCTCTTCACCATCATCATCTGACAAATTCTCAGATCCATAATGAGATATCACATTGTCAGAGTTGTCTGATTCCTGATCATTTGTATCACCACTGCTGTTATTAGAATCCTGTGTATTGCTGTCATCTCTACTATCCACATGACAAGATGAGTCAGTATCACCTTTCTCATGTACACTAGGAGTAACACTTGCACCTACTAGTACACTGGGCTTTATCCTTATCACTGCTATTAGCTTCAGCAAGAGTCAGTACTTCAGCTTGATGCTTTCTCCATCTTTTCAAGTAGGCCATGCAGTAATATTCTGTTTGAACCTAGGAATACATATACCAATATGAACATTTATAGCTTTGTGCATACGTGTCAATTGGTGGGGAGGCATGCATACTGTAAAGCCATTACCTATTTTCTGCCTTTTATTTTACTACTTTCAAATAGGCGACCAACAGCAAAAATTAATGGGAGCGAATATTTTTTGGTTTATCCTGAAAATAGTGAGAACCTTGTAATAGTGAGAATGTTGTAAAAAATGTTCCTTGATCATCATGGAAGGCTCACTAAAATAAATGGCTGCAAGTATGCAATGAAGGGACCAGGAGACATTTTTTCGAGTCAGCGACATGATATTAATTTTGAAACAAAATAATAGGTTTTAACCATGCAGCTTAATTATACATGCCAAATGAAAGCCTGTAACCAACTTTTGATAAGTCACCAACAATAAGTAATAACGTTTTGGCTCATAATATTGATATTGACCATTTCTGAGATATGAGCTTTTTTTACAGATACTCCCCCACTGTCTCCCAGACAAAAGTTTTTCTGAGAAATGAAAATGAGTGCAATTCGGAGGTACTGAACTTTTCAGCATTTTACAGATTTGATAATTTTTCATGAAAATCCCCCCCCGAGACTGAAAATAGTGAGAACGTTATTAAATTTAAAACAAACCATAATCATGAAACACAAACTAATCATCTAATGTGAAAATAAGTTATATCTGAAATGTGAAAATATCTCATTCACTAAACACGGGATTTTTATTTTCTGGTCTAAAAAAATCCAGCCCTTTCCTGGAAGTCAAATGGTTGCTCCCTAACATTAACATCTCAATAGACCCATTGCATGATGATGTCAAAAACTAGGCACGCTTTGCATTGTGGGATTTATAGGGGGTCAGCTGAGCGATAATACAGTGCCATTTTAACCTTAAACATCAATGTTCCAGATCTGTTATAATCATGCCAAAAACTAACTCCTGCGTTCCGTATTGGCATGCCAGTGGTAAGCAATATAAACATTTAAGTTGGCATGTGTTGGCCGGATGGAATGCTGAGAAAGCATTGGGTAGTTTTAATTCGAAATGACAATCTGCGAGTCCAATTTTTATAATTAGTGTCAGTGTAAGGATTGACTGAAACAGTGAAAGGCGTAAATAAAGTGTAATTTAACAATATTATTATCCATCAGATCACAGATAATAATATTGATAAATAAAGTGCAATTTACCATATTATTATATCCATAAACAATAAATTAAATTTACCAATATACTGGACTCTATTCTTCTTCTTTTCGTTAAATATAATTTTATTGTGATTTAATACGAACACCACATTTTAACAGTCTTTGTCATGTACAGTGAATTATATTCACTGTAAAGTGTAATATTGTATTATGGTTTACAATGTTGAATACCACACTTTACTATCATTTTATAAAGTAGCAATGACGGACGATTAGCATATAGTAATAGTTATAATCTGATTTTCAGTTTGGAATACAATTTTTCAACAGTGCTGACTTTTTGGTGTCGAAGCAAAGTTAAACGGTACACAGAAGTTAGTTTTTGGCATGATCATAACAGATCCGAAACATTGACGTTTAAGGTTAAAAAGGCGGGGATTATCACTGTATTATCGCTTATCTGACCCCCCCCCCTATAAATCCCACAATGCAAAGCCCGGCTGGTTTGTTTTGGTTTTTGAGGCTTATTACAGTACCTAACCTAGCAACGCGTTGATACGCATGCTGAGTGATTGAAGTCCGACAACTTGATTGATCAATATTATGAATATTCAACAAAAGAAATTATATTTCAAGAAACTTTACGCAACATCATGTTTCATGACAATTCATATTACTAAAGACACAAGTTTGGTACAACTTATCTATACATACTTACCAGAAAAAAAAATGCGTCAAGTATCCTAGAATTTCTATAGTTTCGAAAAAATGGCCGCGCTATGTTCAAATCACTGACCTATACACACATATAGGTCAGTGGTTCAAATGAGCTTGGGATAGCGTGACGTCAGAATCCGGGGATTGTGGGATAGATATAGCTAGGCCGCTTGATACTGTAGCCAGAGTTGTCGCTTGGTTTTGAACAAATGTATATAGGTGCGAAGTTCCATCAGATACCCCCATAACAGATATACACACAATAACGGCTTCTCAAATGATAATCTTAAAATAGTAAATTATATATGATGCAAAATACAACATTGATCCAATATCGCAATACCGATGTAAATCCAATAGGATCTAATCCAGCCCAGCTACATTGGATATGCATTGGGTTCGCGTTGTGCGACGTCGTGATCTAAAATCGACCTATTCCCAACATTGATCCAACATCGGGTGCCTGCTGGGCTGTGCGTGTGTGTGGTTTATTTATTTGATTCAGTATATATCTGAATATATGCTTAGAAAATAGGTTTTACCAGACATGCAACTGAGGGTTTATCCGCTTAACATGGATTATTTCTTCAAAACATTTCACCCAGTAAAAATTGGCGAGGATTAACGAAAAAATTGTGTCACATGACTGCATCAAAGAAAATTACTAATTATCGCAAGTTTAGTCATTAATGAGCAGTGGGAAGGCGTCGAAAAACAATAAAAATATGTCGTAACATTTTCAGTGGACGTTTATTGACAAATACATCACTCCTATACGTCGTACAAACAGAAAGAAAAGCTTTATCATAGTTTTATAAGAAATTGGATATATATATATATATATATATATATATATATTGAGATATCAAGATAAGATTCAACAGGTCAATGCATATGTTTTAATAAATTGTTAAGACAACAAGAAAAAGATATGAAAAATCAACGAATTTTAGTGGATATTTCCCATATAAACTATTGATTTTGTACAGTTATTTAATATGTACACCACTAAATTGTGTGAAATATTTACGAAAATACAAATTAACTTAAATATGAACAACATATTCAGAGTAAATAACATTATAACCATTGACCTAAAAGAAGAGTTTTCTTTTAGGTCCATTATTAAAACATATCAAAATATAGCAGATACTCTCAAAACGTAACATTGTGACATTTAGCAAATTCCGTCTCATATACCGTTTCTCCCAGCAACCTAGATTTCGTCCCTATTTGCAAAAATTGAGGCTACCGATCTACCAGAGCCACCCAGTCAGCTGCTGACATACTTCAAACGACAGTGGATGACCAACATGCAGTATTTTTTAATCTTTTCATTGTCCATTTTTGAGCAGCGATTTCGGACAAACAACGATGTCGAAGGATACCACAATAGGTTGAACAGTGGTGCCAAGAGCAAATAGTTTCTAAATCTGTATAAATTCATCTACACAGAGAGCTCATCTATACGTCAGTACTCAAGTACAATTCATTTCCAATGGTGTGGCCTTGCTATACTGGCGCCCAAAATTCAACAAATCACAGGAGATTATCACTAAATCATGGTCAGAGTTGATAGCAGGAGATATGTCGGTTAAGGAGTTGGTAAAAAGGTGTACACATATGAACCCTCTGTATATTTTTAAATATGTTGTTTATTTTTTATGTTATGTAGTTTTTCTTTTAAATTATTTCACTTGTGTCAATTTATTATATGCTGTCTATGACAAGTCTATGCAATTTTCAACTGTGCTTCCTTTATTAAATAATTTTATTCAGTTGTGTGTTCTTGTCATTTTTGCCCATTGATAGCTACATATCTATTAATTATCGCTGTTACGACTTCTAGTTGTCGACGAAATGACCTTTTTTTATTGGCGACGAACTGGTAGTGACGACGAAACGACTGGCAACCTTTCTGTCCATTATTAATAGTTGCATGTCTATTAATTATCGCTGCCACAACTTTTAGTTGGCGATGAAACAACCTTTATTTTAGGCGAAAAACTGGTAGTGTCGACGAAACGACTCGCAACCATAAGCATTAATTGTGCTTCTGATATTTTCGTTTTCCACATTTTACTAGCTTAAGTGTGTAATAAACAAAATTACATGCATTTACATGCATGCATACGTATTACACCTACTGACCTATATATATATATATATATATATATATATATATATATATATATATAATTGGATAGCGGGCGCCAGTGTTATTTTAACGCCACTGAGCAGCCATATATGCTGGTGCCCAGCCATCTTTTCCAAGTTAAATGGCCCAACTTCAGCTACCAATTGTTTAGCATTAAGCTACTATTATATATGTGTAATAATTTATATGATACTACTAACTATTCATACTATATCACGTGTAGATTAAAACCAATTATGCTGAAAATCAATTAATAGTTTTTAAGTTGGAGGCCGGTGGCGGCAAAGTGGATGCATTTCACCATTGCCGAACTTCGCCTCTGTTAGCGTACGCCATGGATTACAAAGCTAGGCTACAATGTACCCAAAACAAACTTATTCGATATCTTTTTAAGGCAACCCTTGGACCCATGATGGAGCAAATGAGTTTAGATTGGTAAATATGTTGCCGGTGGAACTCCGTGCCAAACAACTCAAACCTATATCAATTCCACAATATACTAAATGGCACAGCCCCCGTTTACTTAAATACTACTTTCAAATTAACAACACACCAAAAGAATAATAATACAAGATCCAGTACAATATGTCTCTTCAGATACCTCAAATTAAATCTTTTGTAAAATATTTTATTTATTCAGCAATATTGGCTTGGAATGAATTACCAACTGAAATTAAGCATTTCTCTTCAAAAAAGGTGTATAACAATTTTTATTTGACAACATTAATGACTAGGGAGCAAGTTCTTACATTTTTTAACCTGGTCCTATATTTTTCAAGTTTCCATGCCATTCGAGACTCATCAGGTTCGTATCAGAAAAAAAACTAATATATATATATATATATATCGTTTATTTAATAGGTTTATTGGCGAAAATGGATGGGTGCATGATAATAAATACATACTTATTAAGTGCCTGTTTAAGGTTTAATTTCTGGTAAGATTATGGTGACAGATATGTGAATTGTTGTAGCAGAATAAATCACAAGCACATATATATTATGCTCAAAAAACAGTAAAGTAGGCTACAATGGTCATATGACAATAATTCAAGTATTATACCTTTGTAAAGCCCTTTCTAATTATATATAACATAATATATATGGTTGGTGATAATATTTTTTAAAGTTGTTATCACTATTATAATACTGATATGTGTTGAACTATTTTTATAACATTGAAAAAATCCAGAATTATTCGATAAGATAAAATCAACCATTAATGGAGATTCACATCACTTCAGCTGTTCTTGAGCGTAAGCTACTGACTGCTATTGGATGTAGATAACAGTGTCGACAGTCAACATCAACACCGGGTCAACGCTGCATCGATACATTTTAAGCCCAAATTCTTAAATGTATGAAAACTACAAGTCTGAAAATTCTAATTTGTGGAACTATACCCCAAGCTCTGTGCGTAGTTTTGCAGATTGTCGATTTGAGCATCCAAAAGCGCCACACTGCCGACAGCAAACCATTATCAGCGATTTTATTCACTTATCAAACACACACAACTAAATGGGCCTGCTCAGAGCAAGTGGCATACATCAACATGGCGGCTGTGGGGTCAAGTGCCGGCATACCCAGGGAAAGGGAACTAGCAGTCCAGTTATATATATATATATATATATATACATATATACAGGTCAGTGAATACAATACACCGGGGGAAAACAATTTAAAACTCTACGACAGAGCAAACATTATTATTTTCATCGAAATATAAGATTTATATACTGGATTCATTGACTGGACTCATTCAATTTTCTTTCAGGTCAATGAATGGACTATTCGCCCTCGATTACATTCACATTGATGTTAATTTCGCCCCGATTTATATTCGCCTTCGGGAACCATTGCCCTCAATTTTATTCGCCCTCAGATAGTTAAAATAAAAGTTATAACCATATCATAGCAGTTTAAATCCGGTTGGACGGTTTGTTTTTATATATTGCTTATGCACACGGAAATAGGACATCTCGCCCTCTTGGACGTCTCGCCCCCGGTAAAATGAGACACCTCGCCCCGAGACACTTCGCACTCCTGGACATTTCGCCCTCATCGAAAATATTATTTATTTATTTATTTATTAACATCCACGATTGGAGAAGGAACGAACATGCAAAGAATAGTTATTATATCTAATGGGGCGGGTGTTGGTTTAGTGTTCAATAGACCGATTCAATTACTGCGATTTGCTTGGCTGTCATGGTCCGGCCTGTCTAGTTATTTTTGTAGAACCTTTGACATCTGACATGACGATGTGAATGGATAAAATCAATGATCACATATATTATAATTCAATGGGTGATTCATATTACTGTAACTTTGGTATTTATACATGATATCTTGTATTGAATGTGAACTGTTTTATTTTCTGAATCAGCCATTCGTGCAATGTTTACTACATGTAAATGTCAAGGGTGGTAATACCCTAAAGGCCTAATGTATTAAAAAAGTATTTAATAATATACAAGTGATACATATATGATTGGTTCTCAGGTACAGATAAAAGTTATATTTCCAAAATTGTACATTAAATATTTTTTAAATCTTCATTAAAATCAATTTACATTCAGCTAAAAGTTTAATTTTAAAATAATTTATTTAATCCATGCTAAAATCTACAAGTCTTGATGCTTATAGGCTATAGCCAGGAGCTTAAATATAGCTGTCAGTAGTAGTTGGTAACCGATGCAACGAATTTCGCCTGAATCGCTTTCACTTGATTGAACTAATGTATTGTTCATTTCTATTCAGCATTATTAGCGAACAAAATATACCATACTATCAGTATGACTATTATTAGATTTAAATTCATTATTAGACTTAAATTCGTCCGATTATTTTGATTTATTCAACTGCCTTCTGTTATATCTGTACTCTGTTATCGCTCACTATTCCGCCGTGGTTTAAATTCTAAATAGTTGAATAACTAATAAACTATGAGTATGACTGTGCCCAATAGTGAATAGGCGGCAGCCAGGAGTCTCTACCCGAAACTTCAACAAGCAAGTCCACGAGTAATCCCCACTGGCTCCGAGCCGTAGACAGTAGAGTTTCTGAATCTGTTGTATTACAATACATTGACTGAGTAATTGATCATTTATTAATTACATATCAATTATCACCTACACGGCTACAGCTACATATAGGGCCTATCTAGTTATACGGACAGCAATGGAGTGATATGAGTTTAATGTTTGTTGGTCTAGATCTATTTGTTGCCACACAAATAATGAAACATAATAATATTGCCCTGAATTCCCACACTGATCTTTAGTAAAATTTATTTGTGGCCTGCCCTATAAAGATAAACGTGACACAGGGGAGTTATGGACATTTAATTGAATAAATGCAATATTTTGGCAGTATTTCTGGATATAGACATGGGGTGGCCAGCCCTCTGGCTTTGTGCAGGACTGCATTGTACGCTTTTGAGCCAGTCATCCTCCATCCGGCGCCAGCTTAAGCCGGACCTGTTTTGATCTTCACATATTGTAACAGCCCTAAACCAGACCCTAATTAAGTAATTTATCAGAAGAATGTCCAACCATGTACAGAAATCTTTTAGCCAATAGAAAACCCATGAAAATGGCAATGAGTAGAGGACAGAAAAGCAAGAAATAAACAGTTCATGATATTTTTGAATTAAGGGAACCTTTAGCACACTTGCTTCAGTTGGGTTAAAAGTAAATATTGATATTCATTTATTTAACTTCTGTGTTATAATAAAAGGTGTTTATAAATATAAATGCACTATGTGTGTAGTAAGTTGGTAGCATATTACCATGTCCTCCTTTTGGTTATCAACCAAACTTATTCAAGAAGTCAGATACACTTATAGTAATTTTTGTAGTACTAGTAATTTTGTTTTATTTGTATGATCAGAAGGTTGATATATGCTTCAACATTGTATACAGACTAAATTGAACCATATTTATTGTGTGTTTCAAACATGTATTCAAATTGCATCTCTCTTCATCTATTCTATATAAACTTTCAGAATTATCCACAGCATTTTGATTATAATATATTTATTGACTCATTACATATTTATTTATTAAAATTTGAAATTAATTAAGATTTAAAAAAGTGAGGACAAGATAACATTTAAAAACTGCTGAATTTAATAAAGAGATATATCTTTATTTTGTTAAATGCTTAATTCAGTATATTAAAGCTGCCCGATGAATGAATGATTGATATTTATTTCTAATTCATAATGGTAATCATATTTACTTTATTGCAGTTGTTAAAGAATAATTATGGATCTTCTACCAAAGACAAAGTCTGAATTTAGTTCCAAAGAATATTGGGAAAAGTTTTTCCAGAAGCGAGGAAGTAAATCATTTGAATGGTAGGTTTCAGAAAGCAACATAATCTGATATGGGCTGCTGCTCATGAAATGTTTTAATCTTGTTTATATTTTTTAGGATTTATTTTGTGAATTTACAGCCATATTATTATGATGCAATTAAACGATTTTATATGTTTTATATTAAACTTTTGTGAATACTGAATTATCTAAGTACACTTTTTATGTCAGAACTTTTGGTGAGCCAAATTTTGATCTGAATGTTTACCACACAGAGCCATCTTTGGCATCAAACTTCCAGATAAATAAACACTTTATTGCAGCAGAGTCCAGTTCAGTTTCTCACAGGTGAAAATAAATGAGTGACTATTGATTCCGGTATCTATGAATGTAAATTTAGCACTCTACCAGCTAGTCTACAACTTTCATTTTTTTTTCATTTCTTCATATAGGTATGGGGAATACAACCAGCTCTCTGGTATCCTGCACAAATATATGAAACCTGCTGAAAAAGTTCTCGTTATTGGCTGCGGTAACTCTCGTCTTAGCGCTGACCTGTATGACATTGGTTATCACAGTATTACCAATATTGATATCAGCGATACTGTTATTACACAGATGATTAATCAAAATAGAAAGAAAAGACCTAATATGCAGTTTCTAAAGATGGATGTCACCAAGGTATAACTTGTATTATAATACTTACTTGTAGAGTGTGATGTCTCTGATAACATGTAGTCATACATTTAAAAAAAACCTGGTATTCTTTTTCTGTTGTATTTAAATTGCCCCAAATGGGTCACTAATATTTCTGTTTGGTAGTACGAATATTTTCCCCATGCAGGATTTGACTCTGTATGTGTGTTTAATTAGTTTGAAATAAAACTGTATGATACAGTTACACAAAATAATATACAGTTTAATAATAAATATCGAAGTCCATATGTCACATTAGATGCTAATGGCTAAAATATTGGATAAGATTATTGCAACATTTTGATCTTGATCTGTAAAAAATATAGGGTCATGTTAATGCAGTGACCAATTCATTACTTACATAATTAAAATTGTCACTATTAATGTGTTTTCTTAATAGTTCACCAAAGGCCTGAAAGCTCAATATTGTTTATCCCCCAAGTCACATTTAATATACAGAATATCTATAGTCAAATGTAAATTACTACTACAACAACCATAACCTTATATATGCACATTTAGATTTATAAGAAATCATTATTGTAATACTTTATCGGGTTCCAGATGAAACATTTTATATGACCATACAAGAAATATGCCAAACAATGCATTTGTGGTTTCTCAATTAAATATTGAAAGTTTCTTGAAAATATTCGCAATGAAAACAAGGTTCAATTATGAATGGACTTTCACTTTTGATCATTATTATTTTCTAATTTCAGATGGAATTTGATGAAGGTTCATTCAGTGTGGTCTTTGACAAAGGCACCTTAGATGCATTGATGCCTGATTCAGATGAGTCAACACTGACTGTGGTTAAGCAGATGTTTAAGGAGATTGATCGTGTACTGCGTCTTGGTGGTAGATACATGTGTGTCACACTGGCACAGCCACATATTCTGCAACATGTTCTGGAACATTTCACTGAATTGTTAGTGTAATGGTAGAGTATCCATATTTAATAATCTTTGATGACGTTCTTCGTGACTTGTAAGTATCATCATTCTAATAATGAATTAAATATTACTTTATTAACCATAACAACATAAAACTGTGACTATCAACAGGGGTTGGATGGTGCGAGTGTGTCGTGTGCCGGATAAACAAGAAGCAGAAGACACTGATTTCCATCTCCCCATCTTTGTCATTGTTCTAACAAAGTTCAAGAAGCTGCCGGAGATGAAGCAGGTTTGTGATAATGCAGTTGTCTTTTTGTGAAAAGGTTTTTTCTTCTCTGCAGTTTATCAGTACTGAACTAATTTTGAAGCACAAGATACAGGTCATATTTTTGCTTAGTGTGGGTTGCTTATACTTGTCTGTTTCATCAAATTCCTTATTCCAACTTGGACACGTATCACCAGATGTTGTTTGTATAGAAAAATACTCAGCTAGCCAAAAAGATGTTATTTTTTCCCTTTAATTTCATGATAAAGCATAATGTTTTATGCTCTACTTCAGTTTTAGTGTTTATAAGTGTTTACATATTTCAGATTATTGAAATAAGTAATTTTGATGACAAAGTGGAGAGACTTGATACGACAGATGAACTGATTAAGGGTGTTCAATCATTACAGCAATATGGAATAATAAGACAACAATTAGCCACTAAGTATGTAATAAATACTGGAAAAATATAAATATTTATGGTACTAGCTGCTAAATGTTGTTGTAAGTAATTATGTTTCTTCTCAGTTTTAATATACTCAATTTTAAAAAATACGTTTATGTCAAGGAAGTTATAGAAGTAATACCTGATCTTAATAGATGATCCACTTATTTTAATTTGTTAGTCTGTAACACAATATATCAACTGTTGTAAACATTTCAAAATTATTTGTTTAGTTTTATAGTATAGTCTGAATTTATGCTGTTATATGGAAGTGCATGCATATTTTCCAATCAAAGACACATTCCAACCAAGTGCTTGGGGCAGTACTCAAGCAGATAAACACTGATAGAAAACTTTTTCGAGCGGAGTAACTGAAAATCACTTTAATGTAGAATAGGTTTGTTTCCCTAAAATTTGCTTTGCAGAGATGAATTAACACGAGTAGATTATTTGAAGCTCTGACATTCCCTTTTATAAACTGAGTTTTTGTAAAACTTAAAAAAAAGGTGCATCTCATGTCTGTCCATTCTATGGCAGATCAAGCCCAATTGTTTGAGTATTCAGAATTGGCCCAAAACCTCCTCTACACCATAACGTGGAAATGTGAGGTAACACTAGTAAGCCTTTTTTTCTGATGTTGTTCACTTATGTAGAGGATTATAATTTTATGGTAATACCAAATTTGTGCTCTTCATTCTTAAAAGCCTATTCAAAAGTATGGACTGATTAAGAAGTGGAATTTATTTATTTTCATTACTTATGGAGTGCCTCTTAGCATTTGAAATAGATAACTGTCAGTGAATCAGTTCCCATCAACCAATGAGCCAATAAATCATGACTGATCCAAAAAGGTGAAAACACAGACACAGGTTCATAACTATTCATAATGTTACTGTAGAGTCATCATTCAACAGACTTACAGTATCCTTCATTACTAGGGAATCATACACTTGAGGTTTATCGATTTCCTTTGTGGCCTGACCGGTAGTGTGGTTGGCCACATATCAATAACACCTGGGTTCAAATGCCAGAATGGTGTTTCATCTTTCACTTCATTTTGTTACCACTGGAGGTTGCTCGGCCCATTTAGCCTATCATGTTCACAAAGGTGGCAGCATTTAAATTTGTTTATTATGCAGGCACATTTATATTACTAAGTTATGATGCAGTTGGACTAAACTCCGAACACTCGAGCTTCAAGATTCTTCTGAATGTCTTCTTTTCCAGGAGCCACATTGAGGATCATATCTCACTGGATCTGTACTGTTCCTCGTCTTCAACACCACGTTATACGCTACACATCGTAGACAATCCTAAACACTGCAAATACAAGTTTGCTATTTTTATTGTACCAGAAGGCAGGTAAAAAGTGGTTCACTGCAGTTTGTAGATTTCTGTTAGAATAGAAGATAATAACAAGTTTAAAACTATATTCATTATGGATTTTCAATCTTCATAGTTAATTTTATGATATGCTTTTTTATTTGTAAAAAAATTATGGTTACTGATGTCATAACTATTGTTCGTTTTTTAGTGTGCACATGTGTGTGTGTATGTACGTGTGTGTGTGTGTGTGTGTGTGTGCATGCATACTTTTTTCATTAAAACTGGAAGGTGACATATAAAGATGGTTGTTTAGAATTTTGGATAATTTTCTTGTCTTCATTTACTCTGTTGTATTCCGGTACAGGTCTGAAGTCATTTAAAAAAAAATACTGGTAGATTCATGAGTGTGTATGTCCCCACAATAATCTATCTACTATAAGCTTGAGCTAAGCTCACATGGCAATTATATGATTTGCTTCAGAGAGACAGAATGGCTGTTCTGCACTAATGATGGTCGCCGCAGTTTATGTAAGAGGGCTGGTCACGAGCGTCTTGTAATTGTCACATTACACAGGGATCATCAGTATTCTGATGGTTTAGAGGGCGTAAAGAAGGAACTGTCTGGTAAAGTTATGGAGCTAGCGCCACCAAAACTTAATGACAAACAGGTATAATGCTACCTTACATTAATAGAATCATAGCTTTATACTTTTGTGGTTTGTTCTTTTTTAGTTAATTCAAACAGATTTAGTGATAGTTTCCTATTATTTGCAGAAGGTCACACACACACACACACACACACACACACACACACACACACACACACACACACACACACACACACACACACACACACACACACACACACACACATATACTTGTTATCAGGTAATAAAGGTTAACCCAGCTGAAAACACACACATATACTGACCAGAAGGAAAATCATTCTATTTCAGATACCCTTCCTGTCTGTAGGAGATGACATCAACACTCGAGAACTGTGTTACCGTGGTAACAGCGAAGTTAGTGGAGAATTCCTCGTCGAGGATGTCATTGTAGATGGCAGCACCTTCAGGCGATTGGTCTTTATGAACAGCCCCTCTGTAGTCCAGTCAGAAGTTAAGTTAGTAACAGGTAAGGAGAATCCAGTGACAGAAACATTCCCTATGATGAATACTTTATCTGTGTTTTGAAATGTATTTAAAACATTGTAGCATTGAATAGAAGTTTGGTATAAAGGTTGTCATCGACTTATGACCAGCTTATGTCATAATTACTTTACTTATGTTGTACTGTGTAATGATATTATAATCTTCTTTATGTCATACCGCCGGTCGAACAGTCGTAAATTGCTTAGGTTGTAAGTTGACGTATACCTGTGTATCTAAAATTTCTGCATATTACATACAAACCGATTGTTTGTTTTTGTTGTTGTAATATCAGCACTACTAAGCTTCTGTTATATCTATGTGGTAAGCAAGACACACCAAAGTATCAGTCGCATCTCAAAACTCAGATAAAGTTTCCTTTTTCTTTCGATGATGTTGGTTTTATAATCCAGTGAAAACTAAATTAACACCAAACTGTCATAAGCAGCCGGCTGTCTGTTTTACTCACCTGAAGTTTATGTGGGTGGTAGTTAGGACATGCCTACTATTTTGTGAAGTGATGATAAGCCAAAAGTGTCCAGGAAATTGTCGAAGCAGATCACAGTAGGCAGTGTTATATTTGATATTTTTTTAATCAGATCCCATAAAATTCCTGATCTGTCTTCAGTCAAGATGTATGGTGGCAATAGTCTGTATTCTATTGTGAGTCATGATGGCTTAGCAATAACGTTGTATACTTAAAAGTAGATTACCATTGGTTCAAATCCACAAACTGGCTATTGTGTTAAACTTAAACACCAATGGACTGATGCTATTTTTGGCAGTCTATGTTTTCTTCTAGTTTGTTTTTTATAAACAAAAATCATCTCTATTGCTTTCACTGAATTATTTACAGTACAAATCATATACGTTTCTTGTTTATTTTAAGATCATATGGCAATATCCTAATTGACATAGGAAATATGATTATCCAAGTGGTAGATAAGGTTAACTTACAACTGACATCATTATGGAGCATCATATGTGATGTTGTGTATGAATTCATACTGCAAATAACCCACAATTAAATGTTTCCTCTGTTGTTTATTAACAACAAATGGCTTCTTGATAAAACACTCCGTTTCTGAGATCTGTTGATGTTTTTACCAAATATACCTTTGACCGATTTATTTCTGCTCCAGCTGTCACAAAAAAGAAAATATCGAAGAAATCGGATCCAGAAACATTAACATTGGATTATTATAAAGCTGTTGTGGCTGGTTTAGCACTGCTACAGGATATGACAAGCTTGTTAGGTAGGTTATAATGAGTGTATGTTGTTATAATAAGTATTATAAAAATAACAATTTTGTTTTATAATATTTGGTTGTTTATATTATTTGTCAGTAATCTTTTATGGATCATTTGATCTTGCTCTTTACTGACACTGTGTAATTAGGTCAACCTGTTATGCGTGTAAAATATTATCTGTTAAACTCTGCTAATTAATATTCCTAGAAATTATAGAGGGTATTTTATAATTTTTATTTTATTAGTCATCTATATTATTTCCCTTATAGTTATAATAATTTATTGGCAATATTTGTGTGTTAAACTGATACCTGTCTATATAATCACTGTTCTTATGAAATAATTACCTGTCTGAAAATATTTAATATCCATCTGCTTTCATCTAAACATTTAACAAAATATAACTTTTTTTGCAGGTTCATTTGTTTTAGATGTGAATATTTTGATTCACAGATATTATGGCTATATGAATAATAGATTTTTTTGATGTTTTTGCACTCAATTTTAGATGATACTTTTAATTTTAAGTCATTTGTAAATAAAATATAGCTGTTCTTAATTTGCTGAGCTGTTTTCTCCCTTTTTATAGAATATTAAGAAACGTTAGATAGTTAAGTATATCAAATATTATAACTATTCTATAATATTGAATATTGTCTTTATTGGAGGTGAGAATTAATTCCTATGTAAGTATACCGAGAAAACTTGTTTATTAATTTGGTGACATATTGGGACATATTATTCACAAAGAGCACATCTATGATTCAGTGTGTATATTATATTATGCATCGTTTAATTGGACATGTATTTGCTCTCTTTATTTTCTGCTCATATTAAATGCCTTGAAGTTATTATTATTTTTATGAAGGCAATATTATGCATTTTGTTCATTTCAGACAGTCGCGTGGATGTTCTTTTGGTTGGTTTGGGTGGAGGCAGTCTAGCACGCTATCTTCATGACCATTTCAGCAATGTATGTGTTCTAAAAAGTTACTTCTCATCTGGCTTGTTAGTGACTCCAAAATTTGGTTCAAAGTTCACTAAATTTAGTTTGTACTTTTACCCTTGGCTAAAAGGATAGATTGAGATTAAGTAAGATATACAATTAAGAATCCCCTTTTAAAAGTTCAGTCTCAGGCCCATGAGTATATGTGTATGTTGCATATGTATCAAGAAAATAATGTTCCACAGAATCAGTGTAAATGAAAATTTTAGTGCCAATGAAAGTTAATATGCTTGAGTTTGGTCTGTTATTATATGGGTCATTAATATTTTGAAGAAAATCTCATTCTAACTTACATAAATGAATAAGTACATGTATTGAATTACTAAGTATTAAATAAAAAGTTTACTTACATATAAAAGTTTCAGGGCTAACACAAATATTTTCACAAAAATTCGAAAAGATGTCAAAACATGAATATGATCAGACACATATTTAAAAGTCCAGTTTCAAGTGTTTATTAATCAACTATAACCCATCTGTGGGTACCTCCAGTTTGAAGCTAGTCAGTGATTGAAGCTCCTGAGGCTGACATCACTGTATACGAGCTGTTTGTATCACCCAGATATAACTATAAAGAAACACTGGCCAAGCTTAATTTTAGAACAAAAAGATACTGAAATGGCTAAAAGAAATCTGGATTCTGACTTAATCTGGATTAATATAATCACACTTCAATTTTCTCCTTCCCACCATTACAGTCTGACATTGAACGAAGCTGTAGTGGCTATTTTCCAATAATTTGGAATATTTCTTTATACATATAATTTCATGTATAGTTTATAAAAAGTATTGTCAGATGTGGGATTACTTTTATGAGCATAGCACATTTTATTCGTATTCTCTGAGTGTGAACTGTTCCTTTAAGTTAGTAGTTTTACTACCATAAAGTACATAAGTAATTGTAAGTATTGACATGGCATTCTCATAATCCATTTGTTGGCATACTGCACTACATATCAAGGTTTTAATCTAAGCATTACCTGTGTGTGTGTGTGTGTGTGTGTGTGTGTGTGATATTTCATCTAATCATCTCATTTCCTATGGGAATCTACCCCTCAACCATGTGTGTCTAGCATCAATTATAAAGAAGGAAAAATTAGCCAATCCCAGACTCTCTCTATACTGACAATAACATTGAGCTATTTTAACTACACCAAATCCACTTACTTTGGTTCTTTGTTTCACACTCGTATAGGTACATGTTGATGTCATAGAACTTGATCCAGAAATAGTTCGTGTAGCTACAGATTGGTTTGGCTTCACATCGGATGAAAGGTTAAAGGTCACTGTAGCTGATGGTCTTGGTTACATTGCTGGCCTCGCAAAACAAGGTTAATTGAGTTCATGCCTTTTGGTTTGAATGGTCTTTCACTGAAATATGTTTCTCATACAAATATTGCTTACAAAGAAATAAAAACTATGTTTAGTATTCAGCTGACTGATTTTTGTTTTAATTTTCAGCTCAGAAAAAACACGTAGTTATTCTGGATGTTGATAGTAAGGATGTGTCCGTAGGGATGACTTGTCCTCCTGAGGCCTTCATTCAGAAAGATTTCCTCAAAAATGTTGACTCAATTCTAGACTCAAAAGGTTTGTTTTAGTCAACACAGACTACACCATGCAGGTCTGGTCTAGCTTATTATCTTAATCCAAGTCTTAACATCAGAATTGAAATCGTGGCTACTTTGCTCTGCTTGATAAAATGTTAAAATGATTGGTAAATTAATGGCAGCTTGTGTACTGAAGGTTATAATACAGGACAGATACTGGTAATCTGGTGGCATTCAGACCGAGTTAGTGATGAATCATAGAAAATTCTGAACAAGAAAATAAATCGATTTATTATAAATTGAGAAACTAAGGATTAATACGGGACTGAGGTACATGGTGCTGCAAATCTCCAGGTTGTAGGTTCCAATTTGGTTTATATACCTGTGTAATAATAATGGATGTTTATATAGCGCCAGGACCAGGTAACCCCATTCAGAGGCACTGTACAATATTATTATCCGCGACTCAGATCTGCTTTAATCCAGTAAACATCTCAACTCCCAACAGAGCATACAATGCATGCTGCCGGTAAAGGCGCATAGCATTACTCAAACACGTAGCTATCACGTCCTGCAGTCAGGTTCTCATTTATATGGGCGAGTGAACCAATCGCCACACAACAGCATTTGCAGCTCCCAGATCCTCAAACCCATGACCCTTAGGCTACGAGTCCTACATTCTAACTAACTGCACCATCATGCCTCATTTGTGGGATATTCCCACAAGGAGTCTTCTCTCTGCCATATGTCTGAAGTATGACTAGTACCAAGGCTAAGTAAACCAATCAGTCTACCAACCGACCAAAGGTTTATTAATGTAGCTTCTTTTTAATTGCCATTATGTAGGAGAATCTGGTAGGCTAATTCAGACCTGAAGTCCAATGAGGATTCTCCATGTTTGAGTATACTGAATGCATTCCATCACCTAAACAGTCTCCTACATTAAACTTTTTGTGTTATTTTGTAATATTTTGAAAAAAATTTTTTACTAGTTACTCTCTCTGAATGTAGTTGCACAGATTATTTTGCTGATCTCTTCTTTACTCTAACTGAACATAATGTTTCATTTTACAGGAGTTCTGCTGCTTAACTTAGTCTGCCGAAATGAGCAGCTGAAGGCATCTGTTGTAAATGATATCAGATCTGTCTTTCGACATGCTTATATGCTGCCAAATGCAGAAGACATAAATGAAGTAGTGTACGCTCTACCTAGCCACAGAGAAAAAATACCCGAGCTTAGCACAAAGGGTGAGCTGCCGAAAGAGGTACGAAAGAACGTGAAACACTTACAAGAAAGTATAAAACTCCAAGGACATAGAGCAAAGGTCAAGAGCTGCGACATCCTGCAGTTAACGAAATTATTAGATAATCTGAAGATGTTATAATGAGTTACCTGTTTGTCACTTTATGCTCAGTGGTGGCTAATTACAGCTATTATTGTCAGTCTGATCTATTCTGGTCTCATCATGAAACTTAGAACCATGATAATTATCGGTAATTCTAAATGAAGTAATTCCAGTTTGTATTGAATTGTTACCAATTGCATCATTTATTTCTTGGATCATAGTACAAAATTCTCCAGGGATTCATAATTCACCATCTACTACATGTGAACATGGTTTAGTTTGGTTTTGAAATCAGCTCATGTTTCTAGGAATTGTTATGTTTATTGTTATTGGCATTGTTTGGGATCAGTCTGGTATATTGACTTTGAATTGGCAGTAGAATTTAGCCGGAAATAAGTGGCTCTGTTTTTGGTGTTAAATGGGATGTTTGCCGCTTCTTTTAAATAGTAGTGTATCACTTATAACGACCTCCTAGATGAAGGCCCACCAGTAGAGTGATATTCTAATTGAGAATTGTCATATTTTTCAAACTCCATTCATTTGCTGTATTATTCCATTTTATTAGATGAGGTATTCTTATGGTGCAGTGATTAGAGCATTGTGCCGCAAACCTACAGGTTGTAGGTTCCAATCCAGCTCAGATCTGTGTTTGTGGGATTTGTTTCTTTGGGGAATTGGCCATATCAGACATGGGGTCAATTCCATTTTGTCAATTCCAATTCTAAGGCTTTTTTTACCTACTACGTTTTACCATGAGTAGGTACTCCAAGTAGCTAACTTGGAATACCTACTCCAAGTAGTTTATATTCCAAGTAGGATTGTCATGGAAGAAACATTTCTGAATGAAAAAATAAAATTGTAAATTAATTTGTTGATTTTATTTTTTGTAGCAAACTTCAAGTCCATTTTATCAATTCCAATTCCATTTTTTTTAAATAAGCAATTTCAATTCGGGAATTGAATTGACCTCATGTCTGACCAACTCATCCAATTTGATTAGACATGGTGATGTACTAATATGCTAATGTTAAATATTGTCTCGTACATTATAGTTACAAAATTATTGAACGATGCTCAGTTTACATAACAGACTGCATGCTGTAAACATTAAGAACAA
The DNA here is from genome assembly GCA_025642065.1 of Paralvinella palmiformis. NCBI lineage: Eukaryota > Metazoa > Annelida > Polychaeta > Terebellida > Alvinellidae > Paralvinella > Paralvinella palmiformis. The sequence goes on along the minus strand of JAODUP010000689.1, from coordinate 43,117 downwards.
GTTGGTAGTAATTGTTTACATTTTGTAATGTGATATGAAGTTATGAAATAACACTGATTGTGTACATTCATTAAGTGTTGTTGTTTGTAACGTAAACATAAGTATAGTCAAATGATGGTTTACTATTTGAACATGAATAAAATGTATATGCTAACTCCACAGGGTCATTTGATCATTTCACTCTAATCTCTTTGATTAAAAGCTATTTACTTCACAAAATTAAACTTTGGTGGAAAGAAGAATGGATTAGTGACTGAAGAACAGCCGCTCCATAATAAGGTGGCGAAATAAAATACCAGTATGTGGTTGGTTCGAATCCACCAAACCCTAGGAACTGGTCTATCACAGTTGAGTCGGGCATAAATTAGCACCTGGCTGAGTGAGATGTATAATGTAGCAGACATCTTGTTAAAAGCTGCTCCATTCATTTGCATCCCTGGCTTTGATGATTGACTTGGCTAGGACCAAATATACTAATTAAAAGGACATGGGTATCTTGGTGGGAATGTTTGAACAATCATGTTCTGGAACATAGCCACCAAATTTATATTATAAGAATTTGTAATGCTTATATATATATATATATATATATATATATGTGTGTGTGTGTGTGTCCCCTAAAATAGATTTGATAAAGGCTTTAATTAAACAAGAAATCCTGCATCCAGAGTTGCAACAGAAACATAATGTTCTGTAAATAATACTATTAATTCAACATGTATTTCATTTAGAATACCAATAATATAAATTAAAGAAGTGGCTGTTTAATATTTCCCAGGAATATTGTATTTTATTATTAACAAAAACGATCTGACTGGACAAAACAAAAATTAGTTATCAGATGCAAATGACATACTGTGGTATTACATTTGGGGGTAAACAATGTTCTCAAAATAAGTTTCACATTTAGATTGATGAAAGACAATTCCAGGAAGTTATATGTTCTATCTCTTTCTTCTTATTACATGTTTACCTTTTTAAAATTATTTTCTCTCCTGCTGTCATGGCTATATTCAAAAATATGTGTGTGTTCTGAAATAAATTACTGGTACTACCAGTATTACATAATACAAACATAGAAAATAAATTGCTTATTTTTATACTGTTTTACTCCAAATTAATAATATGACTTTTCATTGTGTGTCCTAGAAAACATTATACCAAGTTAATACTGAATTTGTCTAAATCGTTATATTACTCGGCTCATCACACTAAAGGCATAATTGTTGTTCTAAGCTAACTTTAACCAAAACTTTAACCAGAATTTGATGAGAGGCCTTAAGAATAATTACCATCATATGCTGTAAGCTAGCAATGGCTAGTCTAGGTCAGCAAATTATGGACAGCAGTGTCAGATGACTAATAATACACTGATGGCATCAATTTGTGCCACTACCCATGTAAATGTGTGTTCACTATCACATATCCTCACTAAGTTTCTAACTTATAGCCAATCATTGACACAAAGATAAAAATCAAACATTTTTATAAGAGAAAGTTTACATGGCAATCTATCAAATACTTCCTGTAGAATACTACAATAAACCTCTTAATTAATTGATAGATGGAGTGAATTTCTTTGTAGAATTAAAACACTTATCAGTCTATATATATATATATATATATATATAAAGAATGTATGTGCACATCCCTAGAATTTGTGAAATGCCATGCCCAGTAAAAATAGAAAACAAGACAACCAGCAACTAACTTCCACTCTATCCAGGGTTGGAAAAAGAATTAAAACAAAGTTATGTACAAATTTAAACTTATTTTTAAAACACGTAGTTAGCCTGATTATTATCATCTTCATTTTCATATCAGTCTGAAGCAATGTTCACATTTATAACTCTCTGCATTTAAACCCAAGTTTGGCTGCTTTGCTACTCCAGGTCCGTTAAGCAGGTTAATGTGTACTAGTCCGAATGTTGAAAAAGCTCATCCCACGTTAGGCAAATATTTAATGAACTGAATGAAGCCTTCATTAAAGTGTCTTTCTATTGCAATCCACCATTCCACTGAACTCACTTCAACCAAGTAACTGTCCTCAAATACGTAAGCTTTGAATGGGGTACTTCGAGTTCAAAACGTAACAACTGTAGAGATACAGTATGGATAATCTAAAAAAATTCAATATCTTAATTTTTTTCATGTTGATTTAATTAACGATTTTAATCAATCTGACTGTGCCTGTTTGTAGGTGTATTAGACTGGACAATTATCTAGCGGGAACACTGGGCTACCATTATTCACATGTGAGATTAAACGAAAGAAGTATAATCTAGCCTAGAATATTGGTGAACAATCTGAGTTTGATCTGACTGACATATCTGACCTGTTACTTCCAAAGATGGCTTTCTGATGAAGTGTGGTGGTGTTGCACTAATGCAGTGGTTAGAGCATTGCACTGTAAATGGCAATTTTATGGGTTCGAATCCAGTTCAACCCTGTGTTTGTGGCTATATGATGCAATACATATGTGACCATTGCTAAGGTTAACAAGCAAACCTGCCAGCCAACCAGGTATGCACCTATATAATCCATTGCTATAATACTGGTTCTATATAACAATTCTGAGTAACATATAATAATAATAATAACATAATAATGTAAATTTGATGAAGTGCCTAGCATGAGTCATTCATTTACACATGTACAGTGAAATCAGAAAATTAAATATAATGCACCTATAGACATTTAAAGAAGTTGTTGAGCATACATGGTTATACCTATAAATGTAATTTAAATAGATTAAAATAAGTATTGGAATTATATCATAAATTATTAAGTATTCAGATATCATTCATGAATGCTTTAAAAATGTATTCATATTTTGTTACTATCATATATTTGTATTTCAATTCATAGAATTGGAAATTAGCCATATTCACAACTCAGCTCAGAAACAAAAAATAATAGACCATTAAAACAATTAATTCTGTAATTTTAGCAATACAAAATCCTCATAATAAATCTTGTCCTTGAATTGCAATGAATACAAATTTACAAAATTTGGCAGACTTATCACAAATCTTGTATATAACAGAACATTCAATTTTGAGTACTCTGATGATCTAAATAACGGCTGTATTTGAGATATTTTGTACTTTATTAACAAAGGTTTTTTAATACATTTATCAAGGGCTGTAAACAACACTTTTGTTGGTATGTTTTTAAAGAAGAGTTACCGGTAATTCTTTTCTGATTTCAAGTTATGTCACCTGCTGGTATTAACCAAAACACTGTTTCTGATACACAGTTTTAGTTTTATTGGTGTATTTAGGTATGTATATATACATGCCAACAAAACATAAAGAATTCTTTAAACAATAATGTTTCTATAAATGTAGTCAGTGTGCTAGATATTATGAAATAGAAGAAATTGAAAGTGCAGCATTACTTCTGTAGTGTGTTGGTTACAAGTCCTAGGTGAGACCAGTATATATATTAAACAAACAAATAATTAATGTATCCTCAAGACTAAACTATTCAGAGATTTTTTTATTGGGAGGTCTTGGTTTAAACAATAATGAGCACTTTTCAACAAGTGTAATACTTTACCACTGAACAATTCTGAATGGCTACTGCTAGTAAACGTTCTCTATTAAATCTACTGGTAGAGTATTTTTCTTATCAAGAACAAAATTATTAATGTGCCATTATCTTTGGTCGAATCCTGATTTCTTGAAGTCTAAATCAACCAATAATTTGTTTGTTCAGAAAACGCTGTTGTATGTAAATAATATATGTTATCACATGTTGTGAGCATACAGTTAATTCATAAAACCTATTTTCGGTCCAATATTCTTTCTTGAACCGCATGAATATTTGTAGGTACGAGTCTTCCATTTATTTTAGCAAGCATGTACACTATAACAAGCATTATATTAAATAGAGCGAAGTCATTAAGTTTGCCATTTAACATAATTTTAATAAGTTTTTATTTGACTGTCATTGGTCAACAAATGATAGCGAGTAAGATGGACAAATATTTAAAGCCATTTTATGCACATTGTAGGGTAAATAGATCACCCAGCAAGGTTATCAAATAACCTCCAAAATAAACGTTGTCTAGTCAAATTTCTGAATGCCAAAGCTCATCTGTTAAACTTGAGGCATAGTTAGCTAAACAGATAGTAATACATGTCTATAACACCACGTACCTTAATAAACTACCAAAACTGCACAGGTACCAATGATAGTATTAGGTATTACCACAATTATTAACTAGCATTAGATAACCATAAAACTGAATAAACACATCTGGTGAATATTTGGAATGTTGTCATGGTGTAAAATTACTCATGTCTTGAAGAATGAACACAACTTATAAAAAATAACCTGAACGCCCTAAAATACGCAGATACAAATATCATTATAATGCAGCTTAACATGGTTAACACCAAAAATCCACAGATTATCACTTTTTTCATCTCTAAATAATAATAAATAACTCCTTTTCTGAACCAGAAAATGTACATCCATGTCTTAGCATTATGACAAAGTTGTGCAAGAAAATAAAAATATTCTGCAATCCATATTTCTCCTGCCCTCACACACACGCATGCAGAGAGCATCATCATACACAAAGAGTATATTCAGTAATTCTACTATTTCTTAGATGGAATTACAGAAATAAATGATTATTACACACCTGTAGTACAATCATTGTAATATATAGATTTCCTCAATGCCAGAATTTTCATATATATATATATATATATATATTTCAAAATAAGGACTAAAAGATCGTCAGCATAAATCAACCAATAAATCTTCCATATTACTATGAGTTTATCTGCTATGAGCTTCCAGTTTGGTTACTATTAGAATCTTTCTCTGCCTCAGAGTTCTCTCTACTCAATCGTTCTGCTTCCAGTTCTTTTCGTGTTTCCCTGTTCTTCTCCAACAGTGCCTCCAGACGAGCAAATAGACTGTCATTTCTCTGCTCAATCTCATCTAGATAAGAGCTGATCTGATCAAGTGTCTCATCAAGGTTGTTGTATTCTGTCAATAAAATTAAAAAAATAAATTATTATCAGAAATATTATACAGTTAGGTGTGTATAAGAATTTTTTCCCAGATTTGTAAAAATGGTACAAAGATGTGTGTTTCTTGGATGGATTTATTTTATGGCACATCGGCTTCAAAAGGTCAGACTCATTTCTTATATTATAATATTTTACATAGTGCCTTATTCAACATGAATTGCTTTAAAGCACTTTACATCTAAAATATAATAAAAATGTGCTTTAAGCACAAAAATAGTTTATACATTATGATACAGTTCAGGATACTAATTCTAAATCCTAATCCCACAATTGGTGTATATTTTATAATGAAAACATACAGATACATAAAATGGGCTACTTAATTCTTAAATGACATTCCTCTCATTTTATTGATGAATGAAGAAGAGTTTTTTTGTAGCAAAGAAACATTCCTTTTCACAAATACAGAGATGAAAACAGCTAACTGCCACAATATATAAAGGTTTCCACAACTGTTGCGGCTGCAGTAACAAGTGGAGTCTGGTTACTCATAATAGACCGATCCAGTGGAAATGCGTCACATCGGTTACCAACTGTGGTCTCGGGTTAGAAACAGCTACGACACCCACTATTATTAGGGGATGGCAACTCATTAACGATAAATACTAGAAATATTTCAGCAAATTATTTCATATTACACTAAGACTGAGACCAGACATGGGGTCAATTTACCATTTAATTTTTTAATTCAGAAATATTTCTTCTATGACAAACCTACTTAGAATATAAACTATTTGGAGTAGGTATTCCAAGCAGGTACTCGGAGTACCTACTCATTGTAAAAAATTAAATTTGGAATTGAATTTTTTATGTGGAATTGACCAAATGTCTGACTGAGACTAGTGTTTCAGCTGAATGATTGTGTCTTTCCAAAAGATTTAACACAATATGTATCGGATATAACCTAATGATTGAGCAGACTAATATTTCCAGAACCTTCATTATTGGTTGATCCATAGAGAATTTTTTTAGCTTAGGTTTCAATGGATTAAATAAATTAAAATTTTAGCTGAATGTAAATTGATTCTAATGAAGATTTTTTAAAATATTTAATGTAGATGTAAAGGGAAATTTTTAAGTTTTGGAAATATTCTTTTTACTTTTACCTGGGAACCAATCATATGTATCACTTGTATATTATTAAATAAAAAATATTATATTAGAGTATTAACACCCTTGACATTTACATGTAGTAAACATTGCACGAATGGCTGATTCAGAAAATAAAACAGTTCACTTTCAATACAAAATATCAGCATAAATACCAATGTTACAGTAATAGGAATCACCCATTGAATTATAATTTATGTGATCATTGATTTTATCCATTCACATCGTCATGTCAGATGACAAAGGTTCTACAAAAAAATAAGTTTGAACTAGACAGGCCGGACTCTGATAGCCATGCAAATCATGCTGAACATTACTTAATTTAGTAGCATATACCTATTGCATGAAATCTATGCCATTCTTATTAAATGCAAAATTATGATGTGGAGATCAAATACCCTTAATTGACTATAAATAAAAGCCAAATATAGATGGTAAATACCTTATATACAGCTTTTCAGTAAGACATTTATCTGCCACTACATGTGTAAATCATCATGCAACACAGTGATTCTTAGACTTGTAACCCAAGACCATAGTGTGAAATTCAGCCGCATGGGGGTAAATGGATCAGTCTATTCAGAGCAGTGAGCTCAGCCCACTTAGGGTAAACCTTAATTGACTTTGAACCAAGAAAAAATTTAGGTCAATCCTGAATTTAATTATAAAGATTATATCAGTATATATACAAAATATTTCAAGTGACCAGTTCTCTGATTAAGTGGTACTATCATATCTCCATACTGGAAAAAAGTAGCCTATGACAAAGAGTTTTTTTATGCTCCACTCCAGACACATCTAGCCATAGGCCAGCACGCAAAGAAAACATTCCACAAATACAGATAAGAGTCAGACCTGAACCGTGATCTGGAGGTTTGCAGCACCGTGCTCTAACCCCTGAACTACTGTATTACACAAAAGTAGTGTATGCGATTTCAAACATTCCTTTCTAATTCTTGTATCCTTAGAATTTGTGATTAGAGATGAAGCAGGCACTGGATGTACTTTTCTACCAGTCCTGCAATGTTTAATGTTCTTAACAAGGCACTGAAGACATGATGTATGACCCAATAGACCCATTGTATGATGACGTCAAAAACCAAAACAAACCAGGCGCGCTTTGCATTGTGATTATAACAGATCCGGAACATTGACGTAAGGTTAAAATGGCACGGTATTATCGCTCAGCGGACCCCCTATAAATCCCACAATGCAAAGCACAGCTGGTTTGCTTTGGTTTTTGATGTCATCATGCTTATTCAATGTCGTAAAGGTTATTGGGGCGGGAGAGGAAGTTTGACCTCAGTGCGGGCGGATCAACCACACGTATATACACAGTGTAGACTTTTGAAATGCTGACACCTAGTAACAAGAGTTCGAATTTTGACACAACCACTTTCAGTCGCTATATAACTGTTTTTGATGGTGCATTGTAATGATTGTTGTATTATTGCAAACTGAAACAATTATTCAGTGATATATTATCATGTTCCAGTCTAAAACTATTAAGTGTAATAAATAAAGAATAGGGTTTAAATATTGTGGTCGATTCTCCCCTGCCTGGTCGAACCTCCCCACTTCTCCCCTAGGCCTAGCTCTAGGGCTAGCTTGGTGACTGATCTAGATTCTAGTCGATTCTAATTTCTAGATTTCAAGGTTGGAGTATCACTATTAGTCCAGTTCTAGTTAAATTAGTTTAGTAGACTGCTGACATTAATATACCTTCTACTATTTCATCATCATCACCTTCCTCACAAATGACATCTATATCTCCATTTTCTTTCGCCGGATCTGGGTTGTCGTGCATTTCGCTTGCCTCGTCTCTTGAACTCATCGGACAGACATAAACAATCAAACGTGAAGACGTCACATGATTCGGGGAAAGCGGTCGGGTTAGTCAATTTACTGTAATAACAATAGCAAGTTGGTTACTAGATATTCCACGTTTTGAGACTGTTCGAGAACAGACAGTTTTTTTTTCATCTTGGCGGTACATCTAGCCTAACAGAGTAGTCAGTGAGCCCTTGATTTTGTTTTTAGTTTAACCTAAGCGTTGGTCACATCTCAGGTATATAATCAAGAGGATACATTCTGGAGAAATGAGATTAGCTATTAACATATCCCACAGTAGTGACAGTTTCAGCCATTACAATGACATTCGAAATTATCTTGAATCAACCGTCTCAGACTTTTAGATTTATTAAATGAATGGTTTTCCGCCAATAAATTACCAGTAAATATAACTAATACCGAATCGTCTGCTTTTGCTCCTAACAAAACCATACATGGATATGTTAAAAACAAATCCGGCGAAGCTGGTCTCCTACTTTACCACCGTACCCCGCTTTTGTGGGACCCAGCCGAGCCCAGTCTTATTCAACTATAATTAAATATGCGTGAGAAATTCTAAAGCAATCTTTCCATTCTGCTGCCCTGTAATTATGTGTTGGGGCGAAGTTTATTACGACCATTGCAATACCATTCAACTTCTGATAAAACGAAAGGGACCACACTCGAAATAAGTGTCGACACTTTTGTGGGTTGAACTTTCATGATAATAGATCGTGAACCGAAAGAAAATCAATCTAAAAAATCCATCCAAGCCCTGTTCTAGCCATGGATCGCACCCTATATGGCTCCTGCAGTAGCTGCTGTTGAGTTTCTATAACAGTATAGAGCGTTTATATGTGCGGTGTATAATAATAATAATTATTATTAACAAAACATTCATAACGCCAATATGCTCGAAAAGAACCGAGCTCATAGTCAAGGTATGAAGCAACTTCACCAACAAAAAGAAAAAAAAGGATATATATATATATATATATATATATATGTGTGTGTGTGTGTGTGTTTTTAGCTGTGTATAATAAGGCACAGGCACAGAGAATCTCGAACCGTGAATTCAAACTCTGGACGTTTCTTCAGGGGACTGAATCCAGAGTGGCGACTTTTCTTGCTGAGACATGTGTAATGTCTCACCAGTCCCACAAATTTGAGAGTGTAATGCTGGGGTGGGAAAGTATTTTTTTTAATCCGGCGAAGTTCTGTGATTACTTTTACATTATGCACTCTGAGCCATCAACCGATCATATAAACTGTATATATAAGACAACCAACATTTACAGTGTCACCATCTGTGGATATATATCCCTCTTATTTCAACCTATATGAATTTTGAAAAATTACAATAAATTGTCCCACATGTTCATGTCAACCTAATTATTTATAGGCTGTGGCTATTTACAGTCAAATTAAAGAGCTATTAAGTTTATATTTAAGTATCAGCACATCTCTGTCAGTAATAATAGTGGAAGACATTGTAAAAGTGATTATGACACCCAAAACAAATTGCAGAAATATCTATATTGGTCTAAACTGCACGTTATTAAGTCCTTTCAATTTCAAACTAAAGCATATAAACATTTAAAAATCTATTGATGGCTATTAAGTGAAACAATTTCGCGGCTGAGCTAGACTAGAGTCAACATATTTTTTTATTCTATGAAGCATACGTTTTATCATTTTTAAATAAAACTAACACAACAAATGTCAATGAATATTTTATTCAGCATAAATTTTCCTTTATTACTATATAAAAATAAGAACACAATACTTTCCAAGTTATTGCTAAATATCAGATTTTAACGAAATGGCTTCGTCAGTGACTCGACTATTTGTATTGGACCTATTCGTGTGCTAAATAGAACAGCCTCTAAAGGGTGACGCGCACAACGTCACTTCCTCTTTCTTTCTACGAGCGTGTGCCATCTTGAATTCTGCTACTATTTTGTGAGTATTAGCAATTTTTGGTATAATTGTGACTTTCCTTAATTATATCTCAGTTTTTTTATTAGAGGTCAACGCAGGATTATTCAGTTTTAAAATATGTGACAAATTTGATACCCGTGTCAATGTTGAAAACTTAGAACGGTCTTTCAACTCATTGTTGAGATTTGTAGATCTAGATAATCGTCACATCCGACGTCGTGCAGACTGCAGTGTAACTGTAACCACTTAATTGCAATTGCGACATACTATAAATATCTTAAAGTATTCTTTTAACACATAAAGGTTATTATATGTTAACGTTCCTGATATATGCCTGTTCAGACTTCATTGAGACGTTGCACAATCACTGACAATGTGAATGTAAAATGAATGCTCCGTTTTTCTTCGCATTGCTATTGGACTGATTGGTAGGCAGGCTTGCAGGTTTTTACAGAATAGGTTAAATACCGTTGAAACATTCATTTGATAGACGATGAAAACAGATTTAAAATGCTACCTCATTAATTGAAAAAAAAAAATATCTGAGTTTAGTTTAAAGTTGAAAGTTCAAGGTTAATAGTAATTCTAAGACAACAAGAAGAAAAAAAACAGACCAAAAACCTATTCGCTACTGTTAAAGGTCCGAGCACTCATTGCACATATGCCAAATGTTCGTTTTTCTGGTGCTCGGACGTTGAACAGGAAGCCTAGCATTGAAACCTTGACCTAAAAAGTTTTCTTTTGGGTCACTGGTCATAACTGTGCATGCTGGTGGTAAAGAGCCAAGCACTGAACACTATTTTGTCTTATTTCGGCTACTCGAACAAGGTTATAAAGATCTGAGCACTCACCAGCAACCATATGTCCTGCATGAAATTAACAAACCCCCCTATAAGAGGCAGTGTCCTACAGCAACAACAGCCTGGAGTATCGATTCACCTCAGTGCTATCGGGAGCCAGCGCATTTAGTGCTCAGACCTTTAGCGATAGCTAACTGGTTTCTGATGCTCAGGTACACAACCAATTCGAAAAATAATAGAATGATCTTTGTTTAAAGGTTATATCTAGCTTAATTCTAAGAATAAAGCAATGTCTATGGGCTGCACTGATAACAGTCTGAATGAAATAATATCATTAAATTTACAACATGTAGGTCAGTGGCCTTAGTTTTGGACAGTTGATGAATCTGGATACAATGCACCAATTTTGGAACTTGTTCCTCATAAAACTGCTTCCACACCATTTAAACATTATGAAACTTGGTCTCTAAGTCAACTAGATTAAAAAGTATATTTTTCATGTTGTTTTGGCTCTCAAACTATCATTAGTATGCTAATTTACCTTTGAAATCTTGGATTTTTCACTGATCTTTGGTTGATTTTAAGGGAGAGGTTGGCATTTCTTTAAGGAAGTTAAAGCACTTGCTCACTAAACCAGGCATCTTTCACATTTCCAACTGTGCAACAGTTGACCACTATCCATCCCAAATCTATACAAACACCATTTAGCAGCAAAAAAAATCAGTTGCCTTGAAATCAATATAATGTTTCATTACATGAAATTAAAAGTATATTGTTGGTTGAAACCAAAAGTGTAAAGAAATGCAAAGCATTTTAATTATTGGAGATTTGTTACAATATTTGCCAGTTTGCAGTCTTCTGAACAAGAAGTAATTAACCATTATAAGTTATTTGTTTATGTAAGTTCATTTTATGTTTCCAGTTGCATCGTCCATACATATTAGTAAACATGGCTGAAAATGATGTTGAGAATGAGCTTCTGGATTATGAAGAAGATGAACAAGAAGCCACAGCTGAGGCTGGTGGTGATGCTGTTCCCAAAAAGGAAGTTAAGGGAACATATGTCTCCATTCACAGTTCAGGTTTCCGCGATTTCTTGCTGAAGCCTGAATTACTGCGGGCAATCGTTGACTGTGGTTTTGAGCATCCATCGGAAGGTAATATAATATTTAATGATGGAGCTTGGCATTGTCAGTCTGTTTTTAACTGTTATAGTGTTGTGTTATGGATGATTCTCTTCTGTTTTCCAGTTCAACATGAGTGTATTCCTCAAGCCATACTGAGCATGGATGTTGTCTGCCAGGCCAAGTCTGGTATGGGAAAGACTGCAGTGTTTGTCTTGGCAACTCTTCAACAGCTGGAACTTGTTGATGGCCAGGTAAACATCGTTTGTATTAGTAATCATAATGTACATATATGAATATGTGTGTGCTTTTCTGTCATGAACAAAGTTATTTGTAATGTTCTTAATTGGCTGTAATAATGATTCCAGGTTTCGGTTCTTGTGCTGTGCCACACCAGAGAATTGGCATTCCAGATCAGTAAGGAGTATGAACGCTTCAGCAAGTACATGAATGGTGTCAAAATAGCTGTCTTCTTTGGTGGCATGCCAATCAAGAAAGATGAACAGACGCTAAAGACAAACTGTCCTCACATTGTTGTAGGTACACCAGGCAGAATCTTGGCATTGGCTAGAAACAAGGCTCTAAATTTGAAACATCTGAAGCACTTCATTCTTGATGAGTGTGACAAAATGCTTGAAGCATTGGGTACGTAATGTGTTCTTTGTTTATAGAAACATCTATATTGGTGTATTTAATAGTAATTATTTAAAACTGCATTATTTAACATGATGTGTATATGGTGACACCTAAAATTTATTCATGTACCAAAACCCACTTTCTATTCTTTAGATATGAGAAGAGATGTGCAGGAAATCTTTAGAATGACACCACACGAGAAGCAAGTGATGATGTTTTCAGCCACCTTGAGCAAGGAAATCCGACCTGTCTGCAAGAAGTTCATGCAAGATGTAATTATTGCCAGCTGTGCTGCATCAGCGGAGTCGGGTCAGCGGACCGGCTTTATCTGGGGAGGGAGAAACACTTCAGCTTTAGTGGCTAGGGATCACTGGCTGAGGCAGTCTTGCTTGGTTTATTAGGTTTAGAATATTTGGTCTATTTAGGCTAAAAGTATCTGCTCTGTTGAAGTTCTCTCAGATAGGACATATGACTTAGGTTGTCTTGTTTGTTTAGATGTCACAATGATGGTGGTTGGTTGTTGGTTTGCTCTAGACATCAGATGTTGGAAGTTTTGTTGCCTCAAGTTTCTCCATTAACGATCTAGTAAGGATTGAAACTTCAGTTAGCTTAGCTCTTAATTAGGATTCTAATTGGTGGGGATTTGGCTTGTTCCTTGGTTAGGGCTAATCTTTATTGCTAGATAACTCGATCATGTAGATGTGTAATCTGGGTGGAATTTTGATGGTGGCTGCATTTGCTTGAAGATGTAGTGGGGTTCTTTGTATAGTGAAGGTTTGATGCTCTCTGTTTGTCACCGGTGTGAGGTTTTGTGCTTTGTTCTGCATCTGGTTTGGTACATGCCCATCTGCCAGATGAGTGTAGGAGGCTTGAATGAAGTAGGGTCTCTGAAGCTTATCAGCAGTTTAGGCTGTATCGCATCTAGTTGGAATCTTGAAGGCTGCTTAGAAAGTGTGTTCTGATGATGATGATCCCGATTGTGTAGTCTACAGTGAGCATTGTTTCCAGTATTATATCAACTTCAGGCGACACAAGTGATATATATAAACATGGGTGTAGCAGAGAACTGGGCTGGCTGATGGTTTACTCGCAGCACATTAAGGAGGTGATGACAGGAGCTTGTCATGACTGCTGAACTGGTAACTGACCTCCGATCGAGCGAACGAATGGCTGTCCAGATGCGCGTTTGGTCATGGGGCACGTGTACCTCACCTGATTGGTTTGCTGCATTTGGCATACCAGTTATTTAACGTTTTATAATTCTAAACGTTACTTCTAAAATTAATCTGTTTAATTCATATTGTCATTTTTTAGTTGGCACACTTTAGTGTAATTGAAGCAAAAAGTGATGATTTTGGAAAATATCTTTTTATGTGTTCTTGTTATGAAATGTTTGCTTGCAGCCGATGGAGGTATATGTAGATGACGACTCTAAACTGACACTTCATGGACTCCAGCAGCATTATGTGAAACTGAAGGACAACGAGAAGAACAGAAAACTATTTGAGCTTCTTGATGCTCTCGAGTTCAACCAGGTAATGGACATTTCTAAGATGTGTTGGATTATTATTCCGTACTGCCTATGGTTGAGCCGTTGTTCAGTGGACCTCTCTTTGTTACCTTCCAGGTTATCATCTTCGTCAAGTCGGTGCCCAGATGTATGGCCTTATGTCAGCTACTTGTGGAACAGAATTTCCCAGCAATTGCAATACACAGGGCTATGTCGCAGGAAGACAGGTGTGTTATGAAATTAAATTGCATGTAGATATCGAGTATGCCATTTCTCATCCATTCATGTTACGGCTTGAATGTTCTTTCAGGTGTTATAATAATGACCAGTGTTTTGGGGTTTGTTAATCTGACAGTAACGTATTGAACATTTTAGGCCTGTCCTGTGGTTCATCAGATCAAGGGTGTGGTCTTGTTTTTCTCGTTTAGATGACATTATTTTAGATTTTTCTGCCAGGAGCAACAAAAAGCATAACACAATGATACAAATAGTTTGTTAAATCTGCGTTGTTGATTATATGGTTAATTTCAAATATATTTGTCAACCCAATTGGTGTAAATTATGAATCTTTTTTATTTAGACTGAGCCGGTACCAACAGTTTAAAGATTTTCAGAAACGTATCTTGGTTGCCACAAACCTTTTCGGTCGTGGTATGGATATAGAGAGAGTGAATATTGTGTTCAACTATGACATGCCTGAAGATTCAGACACATATCTGCACAGGGTGAGTACATTTTGTGTACAGGGCGCCTCCATGGTCTAGTTGGTAGTGTGTTGGACCACAGTTCACTACCATCCGAGTTCAAATCTTGGAGTGGGCATATATGAAGGGTGTTTGATCTTTGACTTCGCTTCATTACCTTTGGAGGTCACTCAGCCCATTTAGCCTAACATGTGCACAAAAGTTGTTGTAAAACTTCATCGCTTTTTCTGTACTAGTGTGATTTATCATGATGTGTAATATAGTTAACCTCATTCCAGAAATGCAGTAATGTTCCTTTGGGGAGGTTGGAATTGGTATTAATTTTTTGTACGTCTATTTTAGGTAGCCCGTGCTGGTCGATTTGGTACAAAAGGTCTCGCTATAACATTTGTGTCCGATGAGACAGATGCCAAGGTATTAAACGATGTTCAAGACAGGTTTGAAGTAAACATCACTGAACTGCCAGAGGAAATAGACATTTCATCGTATAGTAAGTACCGCTTTTAACATTTTCATTGACTATATTGCTTTGCCTAAGAATAGTTATTTTAAACATCATTGCATATTATAGTCTACAAATGTTATTTAGTTTAAGCGTGAAGAACAATCTTTATTGTCCAACCCAAGTACAAATTATGCAATGTCGGTGACCATTCCATTTTTTCCTTTCCAGTCGAAGGGCGATAAGAACAGATGACACATGTTTGGAGTGCTTTTGGTGTCCTTAGCAAGTGAAAGTTTTAGCAATGCTAGCGTGTGTCATTGATCTGGTTTAAAAATACCTAATATTTTATCTTGGCTATTGCCCCTGAAACTTGTTTTATAGTAGGTCAGAAGTAGCTCTGTTGTAAGATGTTCTGTTCGGTTGGCTCCAGATACAGGTCATTCTATTTCATGGATATTGTATACCGTTAATGCGGAAGCAGACCTGGTCCTTGTAAAGTATTGCCTAATTATTCTTCAGATGTCTTTTCTAAAGACTACTCGCAATTGGTAACGTTGTATTTCTTGAAATTCTGTGTTACTGTAATTTAAATTGTGTTTGTATGCGAGCATTTAACTGCAATAGATGATCCAGACTGATTTCAATACATCTGGTTTTGAAATGTTTATATATCTACCAAAAGGGGAGACAGTGGAGCTGGTTGAAAATTACAGTGTATAGAAAATTATTTTATTGTATAAAGTGCAGATTGGTCTTATTCTGTGGAGTATTTCTTGCGTCAATAAATTATCCATTATTGATAGAGCTCAGTTGTTTTGATTTTTATGTTGGAATATTAGTAAGTGGCTAGGATTGAGTGAAACCTGCTAGTTTGTCTCAATTTTAATTTTACTGAAAGGCGAGCTGGAACATATGAAAGTAATCAATTGTGGGGGGGTTTATTAATCGGCTATACTTCTTATCATGCAGCAAAGTTAGATGTGTTTCGTAAAATTTGAAGATTTGATCAATAATTAAGGCACGGACACTGTCTCGTAAAATGTATTTAAATTATGTCCTATTCATAACTGTCACATCGGTATGTTTGAGTAATACATTCACCAAAATTGCACATACACATATAGTAACTATTCGAGATAAACAATAATAGTTATTTAATTTGAAAACTTATTATTCAATATACTTATTCGAACAAATTCACACAATCACTCCCAACATTTTATTAATAAACACCGTCTCCAAATTATTAATGAATGTCACTAGAACGTTGACAATTGTTATCACTGCAGCCTTCTGAACACGGGCTACGATGATGGACCACTAAATAAATTATCGTCCTCGCATACAGGCTGACAAACGTATGACGATAAACATTCTGTTAATCTTTAATAGCGTCTACCTTGTATAGGTATACCAATCCTCGCTGCAGATCCATCCATCTATAGCGTCTATATAACAAGATATGTCTGGTGTTGGCTACACTGTTCAAAATGTCTCAAACAAGACACGACACAACACAATTCCTGTTTCAGACTCACAAATGTCTCCAACAGAACACAATACAATTTCTGTTTCAGACTCACTACTACGATCCTGCCGTTACTGTTCCCAAGTAGATCTGTCCCTCACTACGGAGTTTTCTCCCTTTTATAGTCACCGTCGCCGGTCAGCCACCAATCGATCCCACCTCTCTTTAAAAAGCCTGCGTGTGCGATAAATTACACACACACAGAGAGAGAGAGAGAACCATCAAATGGTAAAGAAAAGTAAATTTTTGGCTGACACAATGTATAATTTACATACACAGAAATATAAAGTCTATAGTACACCCCCCATTAAAGATGACGGGAAAAGAAATATAGCGTAATAAACAATTATTTTATTCCCTATCAGATGCACTACCACACTCAAAACAATTCAACCACCAGCTATCATATTTCCATTAAAATCCTTAATTTCCGAACTTTCACGAGCCATTGCTAGTGTGTTCTACACTCACTAGGGATTATCATGTGACGTCATCTTTGACAAACATCACGTAGTGCCACAGCTTTGTTTACAAGCGTCTTGACCAGTTGACAGACTAAATGTCAGATTCCGACGAAAGTTTGGACGTTCTCAGGGATATTAAGCCCTACAATTTTGAACCACTCGACAGGCAGTATTAATTGTGAGGAATTAACTGCAGCAAGTGCAGACGTGCATCTAGAACAGTTATCTGTGTCGCGGACACTCGGGCCTGGTATCAAATATCAAATCAATTGTTCAGTTTGTGATACAAGCACCAAATTTAAAAGATGTGTTGACATATATCTTTGGAACAAAACTGGATATTGCACCATCGCAAATTCCCAACCTGGTAGCTGTGGCTGCCATTTTTCAAAATGGCAACCAATGGTTGGTCAAAACTTTCTAAACCATTGAAGTCACATGCAATAATGCACACAATTGAGAATATAATAACCCTGAGAGTAATTTGTCATTTCGTAATATTATAATTTGATTATATAGTACCATGAATCAGTAAAACAAACTGTTCTCGTAGTATTATTTTGTCAGATGATAGATACTACAGCAAACAATTTTATTTATTGAGAAAAGTACATTAACATACCTATACTTATGTATAATGGTGATATATTATAGATAAAAAGCGTCTTATCGCTTCCAACTAGTGTAGTGTAATCTTGGAACTACTAATGTTGTGAAGATATACTGTTAGTTTACGAGTGTGTCAGGGCATAACAGTTTTTCGTGAGAGTGAGCGATAATTAATGTATTTCAGTTTCATTAATGATCCCGTTTTGCATAGAGATGACATTTGTTTAATGACCGACGGACATTTCAGATGTGTAACGTTTATGTGTAACAGTTTTGTGAAAAGGATAATTTGGGTTTGCCAAGAATGAGCCATTTTCGCCAACCACAGCTACAACTATTCATCACATCAATGTTTATATAA
The DNA here is from genome assembly GCA_025642065.1 of Paralvinella palmiformis. Classification (NCBI taxonomy): domain Eukaryota; kingdom Metazoa; phylum Annelida; class Polychaeta; order Terebellida; family Alvinellidae; genus Paralvinella; species Paralvinella palmiformis. The sequence goes on along the minus strand of JAODUP010000689.1, from coordinate 25,004 downwards.
ATAAACAAAATCCACTGAAAGCTGAATATGGACATATTATAATTAGACAGAAATTGTGTTTGTTTTTTAGTATGTATATTAGTTTAAGTACTGTAGTACTACAACGAGTAGTCGTAGTTGTCCTAGTAGAATGCATTAGTTTTAAAATATAAGACGTTCTTTCTGACTAATGTTGTACTGAGCCTGTGGTGTTATTTTATTGCAGGTCACAAAATAATCAAGATGGTGGTGGTGGTGGTGGTGACTAATTGATTATGTCAAACAAGTTTTTGGTAAAAGACACAGGGCGTCCAACACCTTCAAATCTTCTAATTCACAGTCTGCCAACAAGACCGTATTGAAACGTTGAATGACCCAATGCTGACGAAGAGAAAGGATGCTGGCAGCGCATACACGTCGTTAGCGTAAGGTCTGCTAAAATTAACTACCCAGAACTATACATATAAAGAAGCTGGATGAAGGTGAGGGGCTTGGAGCTGCTCTGGTTGTCAATAAAGCTCGGTGGGATCAATCTTGGAGACTGGCCTTCAACAAGACAAAGGTTCAATGGGCCAAGAAGAGAGGCCCGAAGAAATCTAGCAGTTCAGGCAACGACGACAGCATTGCAGGTCCAAGTAAAAGCACCAGGGGATGTACTTCTAACACTGGGAAACCAGCACAGGAAGCACTCTGTTTTTATGTTGGAAGCCAGCTGGCACTGATGGTTTCCATGAAGCAGCAACGTTTCAGCTAGAATTTAATGCTAGCAATGCTGGCAATTTTACGATTCAGAAGACCAACCCGGTCTTCTCGGCAATCCCCATCGATTAAGCACATGAACAGAATAATGCTTGCAAAAGCGTGCAAAATGCATTTAGGAAAGACCTCTGCTCACTCATCAACGTAATGCAAGAACTGGGTAACCCCTTCGAAGAACTGTTCTCACGACTCTACATTAGCGTTCAAACCAGGGATAGCAATCTGGAAGACTTCTTTCAGCATGAGAACCCAGCAAGGCCCGCAGCGCTCTCGGAGAGAGGAAGATGACTCCTTGAAAGGCACAACAAGAGCCAATCGTGGAAAGGGTGTTAGGAGACGTCTTGTTGGGAATGCTGCCGTACCAGTAAACTGCCAGACCTTTTTGCAGGTTGACAGCAGACCGTTTTGCAGGTTGACAGCAACAAGACAGAACTATTCAGTTTCCTGTCTTCAGGCTGTCTGTAAGGAAGACAAGGAAGTTGTCCTCACCGATTGGAAGCGGGTGCTCAGCACATAGCTATTGCAAGATATCCACACCATGGCTCCGTGCAGCCACGAAGAAGCTGATAGTTGTATGCTACTGCACGTATCACACGCTGCACAGCATGGCCACCACCAGATGCCAATTAGCACTGTAAACACCGATGGTGTGGTGATGACTGTGTTTGGCATATGTCATCTACCCGCTGAATGTGAACTGTGGCTAGCTTTCGGAACTGGCAAGAGCTTTCGCTACCTGACAGCCCACCAAATACCTGCAAGCCTTGGACCAGAGGTGTCATGTGCCCTACCAATGTTCCATGCTTTGGCAGGCTGCGATACTGTATCCAGCTTTGTTGGACATGAAAAGAAGACAGCGTGGTCAACATGAAAGTCACAGCGGTAACGGACAGATGTACAAACAGAAGTATAACAGAATCAGCACTTGCACCAAGGTGGACCATGCAAGAAAGAAGCTCTTTCCACGAAAAAACTCGGTGCAACAAGTCCCGCCTACCAGAGCTGCTCTATAGAAGCGTGTTAAGAGAGCGGTCTACCAAGGTAGTCATATCTGGGGGATGAAAATGCTACAGACCCTGTGTTGCCATCAGCAACTAACTCGGGGTGGGTGAAGAGAGAAGGAACATATACGCCCCACTGGATTACATGTCCATAAGCATCAAAATCGTGCCACGAGGTGATCTCTTGTGGCTGCAAGAAAGTGCAAGAAGGCTGCATTTCACTGCACTGGCCTCTGTGAGGGAGAATGTCCCAGCTAACACTAGGATTGATTATTTACTCAAACATTAAAGTACCACGCCATGATCCATGGGAAGTTATCAACTTCTCACATGATCGAGATGTGTTAATAGAATGATTCAAACAGTATTCAACAATAAGATTGATATTCTCAAATAACTTAAATAGTATGGTTAATAGCTTCAGTACATTCACTGAACATTGTTACATGGTCTATGCTAATACGTAATTGTACTTATAACTTGGAGAGACAATATCGTCATTTTGTTGCATTTCTTTCATTTATTACTGCGTTATATTGTAATAAACCTATTTTGCACTGTACCTTGTATGTAAATAATATTTGTTGTCATGAAAACAGCAGCTTTGGGGTGGCAATAATGTAATCTGCCAATAGTTTCATGGTAATCAGGATGCCAATTTGCAATAGCCCAACATTCAGATTTCTTTAAAATATATTAAGCTACGTGTGCACCATATTTGGTGCTTGTATCACTAAATGAACAATAGGTTAGCTATGCCACCCCACTAGCAATGATATTTTCATTCATTCATCAAATGAAGACGCATGTCTGACATTGAAAAAATTGATTAATTTGTTACAAATATTTAATATGTAATCTACATAATGGATATATAAGTATATTAATAACATTATTTTCGGATTTTAGTGCATGGGATAGTGTGAATACTAGTATAGTGTTATTCATCCGGCACACTAATTTAAGTCCTATGCTGATATAATGGGGGTCTGAAAGAGAGCCATCTGTGTACATACAGTCCACACCTGACTAATGGCGTCGTACATATAGAGAGCGGAATAGGAGCATCACAGATGTGGAAGTTTGTTTTACTTTATTGATAGCACGCTCAATGCGGATCCTCTCGCTTCTCACTTGTTGGCTGTGGTAAACTTCATCTGGTGACAGCTAACACCTCCCTTCAAGGAAGGCTGGGCTATTCACTTTGATGCCAAGGGGATCTGCCAAATCGTGGATGATGAATCCTCTATCAACCAGCCACATGGTACCCTTGTGGTGTTTCCTTTGGAGACATCCTGAATTATTGGTCAGTTCAATATCGGATATACTTCCACGATACAGTGAAGATACAAACCCTATCTGGCCAGACGGTGTGCAGGCAAGCGTGGGCCGACTCTTGTAGTTTGAATATGCTTGAGATTGCCAGACTCGGGAAGGTGGTATCTGGATCTCTAATTGAAATGCATCGATTGGCCAATCGAGCGGAGGATACTTATCTTTCATCGAGGCTGGCATTGTGCGCTGAAATTTCTGCCTGTGTCGGCCAAATGTTAATTTGGCTTAACCTACAATGCACACAGTTTCTTCAAGACAACCAGATTTCGTTCACAGAAGACTAATTATTGGACACGTCAAGAATCTTTTAAATGTGAAGTGTGTGTTTCATTGGCAACATCTTTAAGACACAGTCTTCCCTTTCATTAGCTAATCACCATCCTCCTCACTGAGACAGAGCTACTTAATATTTAGATATAATTCCTCGCGGAGAACTAGTCGTGATGGATCCATCACCAAAAAGGACATGCAGACCAAGGAGAGATGATGAAATTATGGGATAAGTCTGTGGCTAAAGAACTTACACCAAAATATCTATTTACACAAAATGTAAGTAATATATACACACCTAGAACTCAATTTATTTTAACACTTTCTAAAATATTATACTTATATTATAAACTTGCGTCTTATTGTATAGAACAACACGCACGCACGCACGCACCCACGCACACGCACGCACGCACGCAGACACACACACCGTTTAAGTATTGATTTGAGTCAGAAGCAAAACACACATTGCCAGTGCCAGAGATTGAGGTTCGTGTTTTCTTTTTACTAATTTGGTAAGATTTGATATCATAAAAGGTTAGTGACGAGTGGGTCATAGTATTTATTGGATCTGTATTCTCGGCGGTTAATGCCGCGACCAGGTCGTCTTTCTTAGAGTGGTCACGGGAGATGTTGACCTCGAATGGGGGTATTAACCACGGAGGTGTGGGTTGGACTAGAGGTTGGTGGATCAGTTGAATTGGAAAGTCGGCGTATGCGTGTACTTGTCCCGGTGGTGACAGCTAGTTTAAGTATTATAATGACAAGGGCATTAAATAGTGTGTCCGAGAGTAGATCCTTGTGGAATACCTCTGTCTGTGGGGTGCTCGTTGGAAATGAATCCTTGGAGGGCTACTACTATAGTTCTGTTTGTAAGGTAGTCCTTCAGTCAAGCTAGGATCTTACCTTTGAACCCGAGGGTTATTAAGGAGTCTAAAATAGCTTGTGGTTGGGTTCATTCAAAGAGCTTGTTCAGATCGAGGAAGGTCATATCGGTTGTCTTATTCTTGACGTTGGATTTTCTACCGTTAGTTATGTCACCAATGAGTTTGGCTATCGCGTCATTAGTCGACTTTCCTCGTACAAAAGATTCTGGTAGCCTGGGAGGAACCAGGTTGGTCTGTTGGCAATAATCTTTTCCATAATCTTAGAGATGGTTTGGAAGAGGGATATCGGCCTGTAGGACGACCCACCAGACTTGGGAATAGGCATGACCTTAGCCTTCTTCCATTATCTTGTGTCTCAATCCATTAGTCGTAATTTTCCAACTGAAAGAACAATTAACGAAGTCCGATAGGTCACCATTCGTCTCCTGTCTGATTTGTATTATTTAGTGAATGTTGATGTGTTATTTTCTGAACTAATGAGTCAGAATACAACACAGAGTAGTTTATTACACAAATTGTGTTTCTATTGGATTATTGACACAGTAAATTAATTCATATTATTATGATAATCTTAAAAACTAGTCAATTTTTACGATTGATTGATTGATTGATTGATTGAGTGAGGGAGTGATTGATCGATTGTTTTATTATTTTTTATTGAGAAAATGACGCCAAAGCTAATATATATATATATATATATATATATATATATATATATATATATATATATATATATATATATATATATATATATATATATAAACACACACACACACAATACAATCACATTTTCAGCATTTAGAAATAGCTATATCACATTGTTTTGTACATAATATTTCATAATGCTGTTACATGGGCTGAATATCATCCTTACTCGACTGAACGGTTTCACTGATATCGTATTAGCCCATGAATAGCCAATATTAACACGAGATCGTTTCCTGATAACAAGTCAACAGCAAATGGCTTCTTCTGAAACGACATGGAATGATGTGCTTACTCTGGCTCCTTCACGACGTCAATCATTCTGTAATTACTTATTTAAGTAAAAATCTAGCAGGGTAACTATATACATGGCCTGAATCTTGGATTCCACTAAATTTATTTATTATAGTGTCATCATTTTATTATTCAGCAATTAATGTCTTACAATAATTAATCTGTGTAAAACAACACGTTAGCTTTCTCCGAATTATTATTGATGTTTTTTTCTCTTCCTTTTCGGATTTCTATATATATATATATATATATATATATATATATATATATATATATATATATATATATATATATATATATACATATATATATATATATAAGGCTTCATTTTTAATTGAATCCCCTTTTGTATTTTTCATAACTCTGGTAACCTTATTAAAAAATCATAGATAGCAATCGATCATTCTGTAAATCAATTAATTATTTAATTGATGAATCAAAAAAATTATTTACTTTTACTTAGTCATAAGCGAGCGAAATATATTTTTTATTTAACGAACCCGGCTATGTTATACTGTAACCCGTTAGTATAACACATGAACGTTCACCAAACAAAACAAATCAGACAATTAATGATTCGTGACAAGTCAGAATTCGTTGATGTTTCTTTCAGTTAGAAGATTACATCTTAACGGGTTTAGAACACCTAGTAAGACTGTAAGAGGAAGGGAGAGTTAGTTGTAGTCATTAGTTTACCAGCTTAGAGATTCTTACAATTTAAGTTCCACATAATGAGGTCAATTTATTTGAGTTTGTACCTTCACTGCTTAGTTTCAAGTCTCTCTCATTTTCTCGCTCATGCCCATGTTTACAGTGTGTATGTATGTGTGCGTGGGTGCGTCCGTGGGATTTTGTCTTATAATAAAATATCTTATTTTTCTTTATGCATGCCAAGGTTCTTCATCAGAAATACAGAATTGCTTCAACTGTGTTATTTACTCGTCTGACATGGTGAATACTCTAGTTGACCAAGATACCTTCAACTAGGTGTTCGGTGACTGCCATCATCTGGAGGCCAGCTAGGTAGGTAGATTAGCATGAAGAAGGAAGTGGATGTCCTTAGGAAGAGGTCATTTACCATCAAAAAGAAGAACACTCAGATCATCTTCATTCTCTAGACTAACGATAACAATCTGTAGCCTGATAACAGACTGATAACACTGTATCAGTGTAATGTTTAATGTTGTTATTGTTTAAGATTATCATTTACCTGTCATTGATGAGCTCATTTATATTTCGCTCATCATTGTATAATTACCAAGTATAATTACGGTATTTAGTGATATCATTTTACAAATATTATACAAACACTCAATTGATAATAATAATGATGACGACGACGATGATGATGATGATGATGATGATGACGATGACGTAACCACGACGACGACGATGATGATGATGATGATGGTGATGATAGTGATGATGATGGTGATGATGATGATGATGATGATGATGATGATGATGATGATGATGATGATGATGATGATGATGATGATGACGATGATGACGACGACGAAGACGACGAAGACGATGATGATGATGATGATGATGATGATGATGATGATGATGATGATGATGATGATGATGATGATGATGATGATGATGATGATGATGATGATGATGACGACGACGACGACGACGCCGACGACGACTACGACGACTACGACGACGACGACGATGATGATGATGATGATGATGATGATGATGATGACGACGACGACGATGATGATGATGATGATGATGGTTATTCCAAAACCAACATAGGGGCTCTGAGGTACTGGAATATGACGACAATGATGATGTTGAAAGTGATTAAAGGATACAATGAGACTGTCATTTTATCAGAAAGTAATTTAGTTTAATTAGTTCATTATCTTCCTGTTGGATCTTCCAACTAATATTAAATTTAAAGTTCTCTGTTTTTACAATTATTTTATTTTATGGTTTTTAAATATTAAATAAAAACATGATTGACTGTGGTATTAAATTACTTATCTTCTATATGTATTAACTTATCATTTAACCACTCTGTGATGTCAAATAATAATGTATTATCTTCTATGCGTTTCCCCTTTCTGTATGTAGCCACATACAACAGTTTCCAAGTGGGTGTGACACATTTGTTACGTACAGAAAGTGGATTAGCTGAGACAGACAGGATGATCAGTATCCCAGATATGTAAATAAGTACACGTATGTATGGGATGTCTGAATGGATATATATGTATGTATAGCTAGAATCGCGAATAGATTTATGTATGAATAGATTTATGGAGGTATAGATTGTAGGGGATGTTTAGGTATTGAAGTTTCTTGAACCAGTGCCACCATATATATGCATCCTAATATGTCCACGCACATACACACACATGAAAACACACACACACTGTATTCTATCACGGTATAGGCCTTCGATAAATATTCGATCTCCCGAGAATCGCATAGATATTTCAGTTATTTCACAAGATCTGGAAATTAACACGAAGCATGAGCAAGTTTGATGAATGATTAAAAATAAATAATATTAATTGAATGTTTTCCTGCTACAACAGGACTTATAAAATTATAAATAAGATATAGCGTTAAATATAAACGTTACCACAATAAAGTCACATTTAACAAAGAAACATTGTACATCCAATAAAATCCCGATTTTGAAGAGCAAATATTTCTGAATAGACTTATCCATTCACCTTGGTGCCATCATGCGGCTGAAGTTCACACTACGGTCTCTGTTTAAGCATGTTGTGGCCAATAAATGTCGTACTGAAAAGCTGTAGACAGGCTATTTATTGTTGTATTTGGATTTTATTTATAGTCCATTAAGGATATGTGAAATCCAGATAATAATTTTGCATTTAATAGGAATAGCATAGACTTCATCCAATACATATATACAATTAATCTAAGTAACGTTGAGCGACTTGCATGGTAATAGTACCATGTGACATGACGATGTGAATGGATAGATACAATCAATGATCACAAAGATTATAATTCAATGTATGATTCCTATTACTGTAACATTGGTATATATGAATGATATATTGTATTGAAAGTGAACTGTTTTATGTTTAGAATCAGCATTGATACAATGTTTATTACATGTATATGTCAAGGGTCTTTAATGTAATAATATTGTATTTAATAATATACAGGTGATACATATATGGTGGGTACAAGTAAAAGTAATTCAAATCAGTTTACATTCAACTGAAAGTTTAATTTTGAAATCATTGAAACCTATACTAAAAATCCCCTCCGAGTCAACATGAATAAGGAAGCTGAGTCATTCATCTGGAAAAATAGGTTCGCTCAACGATTGAGTTATATCCAGATAAATATTTAGTTAATTCCGTTGGAAAGACACAATCGTTCAACTAAAAAACTGCTCTCACTCTCTGTGTAATATGAAATAATTTGCCGAAAGATTTCCAACATTTACTGTTAGTGAAAAGTAGCCATCCCGTATTAACAGTGGGCACCATAGCTGTTTCCAACCGGAGACTGCAGTTGATAACTGATGCAACGTATTTCGCCTGAATCGGTCTATTCGAATGCAGCTCTATGATTATGAAATCAATAGTAATTCCAAAAGAGACTTATTTTGTAACTAAATAATTATAGATTTATAGCTAAACATTGTACTGATAATATGGTAACTAAGGTTATTACTTATAATGATTGACAATCATATATGAAGATAAACAACATTAACAATGTGTTAAACTATAATAAATAGTCCCATTTACATTCTTCATAATTTGAATTGTTGTAAGTATGGTACTCCTTACGAGCCTTAAAATACCCCCAATAAATATATTTATATGTCAACAGGAAATGATGATTTATCTTTATTCAGACTTTGATGACATATCATGTGTTTACTTGTTTTATAGTTTGACTATTTGAGGTTTGTATTTTTGTCCAGACACTTCTACAATAGGACGTCTTCATTTAACGATGTGTTTGATATAGCATATACATTTCAGGATATTCTTTCAAACGTCTTCCTGGTACAACTTCTCTTCAACCAATAGGTGACTTCCGAGCTATTCTTCATCAGATCTAACCTTCTTCATCCACAGTCTGGAAAGTCTTTATTTGTTCGTTTTAGCTAGCTATATCGTTAATCAAGTATTTATAATTTACGTATATCTACACACAACAAAGATTTGTCTTCATGTTTTGATCCTCTAACTATTTAATCTTCTGAAGAAAATAAAAACCACAAAAGCATGAAATATGGTTATTAATAGAAACTCTTAGGTAATATATTAGAAAACAAAGGTTAGTAATTGACGTTTGACTAAGATTTTCTAATTAGTGTCCCTTAAACGTTAATGAAATTACATTGTTTAGTGTGTTTTTGTTTTCTCTTCGTAATCAGAAAGCAATTAGCATTCGTAAAGTTTAGTTTTTTTTATGATTTATCATCAAACATACATTGTCTTTCTGGAGTACTGCCATTATTCGGTATTATTAAATTGGCTTATGCAGTCTGTTGCCATTGTCACGACTTAAATATCTGACCAGATGAGTGAGAACAAGCTTCTGCAAATTGTATTAATTTATTCAAACAAAGGAATAACATTAATTGCAGTCCATTTTGAGGAATAACTGTTTTAAATAATTGATAATACTGTCCGTTGGCATAGTAGACAGACTATGTTTCTATGGTATAATATATTCGATGTTAACAACATATTAAATAGAAATAAATTATTGAAATAGAGAATTCATAATAACATTGTATTTTTATATTCAAAATACAAAGCCGCCACTGCTTACTTTACAAATTGGAATAATGCGTAGGACATGGGCTAACGTTGATCCTATTGCAGTTGTAGAGCATGATTAATACGCAGTATGCATTGTAGAGACGAAATCTTGTCTTCAGAGGGATCTTGATTCACCGACTCCAGAGTTTCCGTAACAAATGGAATGTTACTTTGCATTGTATGCAGCGGGCTGTGATGTCTGTAGTGCTGTACAGTAAGCAGCCTAGGATCTTGTTCTTGCGCCACGGAGAGCCTTGCCATAGGATTCTACCTATGTGCTTTCTGCAGGGTATATATGACTAGACTAAACTCTCTATTCGTCTAATTCACCAACATAATGTGGACTTTCAGTTTCTCTGCTGCTACATACAGGAGATGGTCCAGTTTTTTATTTTCTTCGACCAGAAAGTTAACATCGTCTGCGTATTCAATTTCTTGTGGAAGACCTAGGCTAGAGACTGGTGGGTTGAACCTATTGTGTCTTTCTCTGACGGATGAGAGTGCAACAGCGAGGAAGCAGCTGAAAAGAACTGATAAGAGGCTGTCCTATGAATCGAACAGCTCATTTTTCACGCAGACCCTTAGCCTCGTCCCTGCTAACAGTGCTCTTACTTGTATTATTTCATCAGCGTTGCAGCCTGCTTGTAGTAGGACATCTAGGATGCGTTACCGCTTGATGGTATCGAAGGCTCGCGACAAATCAATGGACATCTTGTGAAAGTCCTATTTCCGTGTCATCACCACAGAGATCAGCTTACTCTGTGCCCATACAATGTCTGCGCAGCTCCTGGCTCTTTTGAAACCACTTTAGTAGGGTCAGGGGAAAAGCAGTCGATCTTGTCTCTGATGCAGCGTAGAGTGATGATGGACATATATTGTCTTATGCTGTTCAGCAGGACTATCAGCCGGATACAATAATAGTTGTAATATAATGCAATATAATGTTGATATATTGTTTTAAATAATGAATACCGCTAGTGAAAGTTTGTTTATTTCTTGCAATAATATATCTCAGCCCGACTAATGATCATTATTTATGTTTCACTTTATTATGCACAAGCTTATATATATATATATATATATATATATATATATATATATATATATATATATATATATATATATATATATATATATATATATATATATACTCTCCATTATATCTTATTGACATCGTCCTCTCCTGTACATATATTCCAATCATTCCTGATTGATATATTATGGTATAAGCAACTCATAATAATAAAATCTTTAAGACCTCTGGTTACAAAGATTTAATGTTTCAGAAAAGATTACAAATGTCAACTAAACGAATTTCAAATCAATTAGTTTAAATATTTACCTCCCCATTGTTTATAATTAAATAATGTTTTTGTTGTCATTTGGTGGTGAGGATGGTGTTGATGGTGTTGTTTTTGGTGGTGGTGGTGCGGGTGGTGTGGGTGGCAATGTTGATGATTTTGGTGTTGTTGTTTGTGGCGGTGATGATCTTGAGGTTATTGTTATTAGTAGTAGTGGTGGTCGTGGAAATAAAATAATGTTGTTAACCATTGGAGCAAGTATGCAAGGTGGGTATTTCATATCACACTTTGACACATTGTTCATTATTTAAACAGTCTGGAACCTTCAGTTTGAATTAGTATTTGTTCGAAATAGTAAACATTTGTTTAGTGAATCTGAGAGTAAGGAAAAGGGTTTACTTTACTGTTAATGTTCTACACAAATTAAAAGGTCAAATTAAGGATTGGCACAGTTATCATGGTTAAGATATAATATTGTACTGTTAATATTGGGTAGGTGTCCCTTAAATGAATGTTCTATGTTATACTAGTGCCCACACTAAACAATGTTAACACTCACAGACTCACTCACTTGCTAATTCACTCATTCGATGCATATTTCTGTCAGGAATACAACTTATTGTGGCTTAATATCAGACTGATGACACAAATAATTGTCAGTTAGTAAACAGGTGTCTCTGCGAAGAAGCAATATATTTAATTGATTGTTTTATATATAAGACTCTATTTTGACACATGTTTGTATTTGATTGGCTTCATGTGGATCTGCAGATAATCTTCATATGACTTGGGAAGTTATCATACTCCTTAAACAGAAATCTATCGGATCGTTGTGGTCTTCGTGAATGTAACTTTCTGATCTATTCGGTTTCACACTGATAGGTCTTTTGGAGATTTGTGGCTATTTCCGCAATCAGATAAACATCTCTTGGCATCAACTTGAGGAGTTGGAGATATCATTTGGAAAACGGTGTTAGTGGCTGATAGAAATCAAATCTGAACAGGGTATGTGTGAATGTCTATGTGCCCGTGTGTGTATGAGCTTGTGTGTGTAATAGTGTATATGTGTGTCTGTGTGTATGTGTATGTGCCTGTGTGTGTTTGTGTGTGTATGTGTATGTGTGTATGTGTTTGCGTGTTTGCGTGTTTGCGTGGGTGCGTATACCTCGCGGTGTGTACGTGCGTGCGTGCGTGAGTGGTGTGTGTGTGGGGGGAGTTGTGTGGGTGTGTGTGTATTGGTGGTGGTGGTCGTCGTGTAGTTAATAATAACAATAATAACAATAATAATAAAATATGAGATCAAACACCTTAATCTTTAATCTATTACCAGAATAACATATACTACAACAATAACAACAACAGCATGAACAACAACAGTCAGTACTACTATTATTACGACTAATACTAATCCTATCCACTTTACGGTTTAGGAGTAGTAAATACAGCTTAGTAGTTTTACCATTGATTACTTTTAATCACAATAGTTTTATTGATATTTCAATGAAAACCCCTGATTTAGCACAAAATCAATACACCTCAATTTATATTGTTTTTACATGTCAACAAAAACTCCTTGAACAATTTGACACAATTTGTCGACATTTCATCATTTTTATTGCCCACTAAAAACGTTGTCCAAACGACGTTTTTTCTCCTCCACTTGACGCCAATCGACGTTTATCTGATTGCGGCAACAACCAGAATTCTCCAAAGATCCATCATATAACACCAAATAGATTACGGATTTCCATCGAAGACGACAGGAATAAGCTGAAAGATTTCTATATTTGGAGCTCATTTACCTCGGGTCACATAAAACCATACACATATCTACATAAAACCAATTAAATACACACATAGTTAAGACCAGAGACACGCGTCTTCGATAAACACTTTGAACTGATAATATTAATTCTTTACAGAGACTCCGATATCTTTCTTACTTAATGTAGACACAATAATAAATACTAAAACACCTTTTATTATAGGCAAATATCACAATTTGACAACATATGTATAACTGCAACCACTATCAATTAATGTTTTATTGTACTTTTGTGTAGATGACATAATGCAATTATTTTAATCCAGTTATACTAATTAATTCTGGCAATACCACCAACTCTGATGCCTCCATTTTACCTAACTAAATGCAGTTTCACATTTACTCTAACTCTGGAAATCCCATCAGAAGCAGTGACTGTATTGGTCATTAACTGAACATTTATTCCTGTATTAGATTATTTGTAAACCTGTGATGACACAAATTAAGTATAAATAAATTAACCGTTCACAATTTTAATTGACGAGTTGGAAGATTTAGAATGCTATAACAGGACACTGTTGCTCATGATTCATTCTCTTTGCTGTACATTTATGGTAACATCCAATTTCTCTCTAGGGGAGAAAGATTTTCATTTCAGTGTCTTGCTCGAGATGGACAGTTATTGGGCTATCAATGTCACCTGAATAGGTGACAGTATTCACATGAACGTCTAGTTGTCTGATATGTAATTAATTTCAAATTATGTGACGTTTTATATCTGACAATCAGAGTGTCCATTATTTAATTGCCTATAGAATAAGATCTGGATACAGAGTACTATAACCCAATGTGTTAAATATCTATTGTAAATGTACATTCATAACACTGAAGAATGGTCAATGAAACATCGTGTCAATCATACATAATTATAATATATTTTGTTACAAAACGATATCATACTGAAATAAAGCAAAAAAGAAACAAACAATCAACAACAACCGACAAACAAACACAAACAAACAAACACGCGTGTGCGACACACACACGCACACGCATAGGGACTCACTTGAAACCAAACAGAAACAATAATAATAATATAATATGTGACATTTATATAGCGCCTTATTCAGCTAGAAGCTGCTCTAAGGCGCTTTAAAATCAGCATCTTTGATTGGCGTCGGAATTTCAATCCGTTAAAATTTCAGTTTACAATCATCACCTGCATTTTATAATAAATATTATTGATCCTGAATTGATCCTTTGGCTGTTCAAGCACTGGTTAATGTTTTACGGGGTATGTATTAATACTCTTCTCTAGCAAATAAATTTAAATGTTATCAATAGATAGATATATAAGAGCTTCATGTACAAGAAGAAAAACTTTAAAAATATAACGGATATTATATATATATATATATATATATATATATATATATATATATATATATATATATATATATATATATTATTATTATTATTATTATTATTTTAAAGTATGAAATATGAAAAAAGGAAGCTAAGAAAGAAAACAAATTGTTTTATATTTTGAAATAATTCAGTAAGTTCAAAACAGTATTAGGAACAGAATTGTTGGACTAGTACAACATTAATGTTGTATTTACGATATAATAAGTACAGATATCATTATGTTAAGTAATAACGCTATAATAAACTGATCTTCGTAAAAATTTAAACTTGGTTTATTGCTGTTCAGTCATGTCTGCTTTGTGAACTATGATAATTGGCGATTATCAAATATGACGAAAACACAATGCTAGAACACGAAGCGGGCAAGTCAATGCTTTTAAGTTTAATGCAGTATAATAAAACAATAAGTGTCATAAATCGAAACCTCTTTTATTCACCCAGCCTTAGCAAGTGCATTTCGTGTATGTAATTATGCTGACATTAGGTTTAAAGAAAGTATACAGTATATTACATAGATTTAGATATAGCCATTCGTGTAATAAAGTAGGTCATAGAGTCCTCTCTAAAAGCCGTTTAGCCAACTCATGATTACCAACAAATTACCGTACCTTGCTTGCTTCATTCAGATGATGATTAACTTCTTTATGGAACAGACAAGTTCAAGACTTATTTATAGATATTACAAAACCGTTATAGTTGACTCATAAACTAATGGCCAAGTTAACGTTATACTAACTGTTACTTATATTTGTAAATATGCGAAAAGTCCTTTTGGATGAAGACTGCTGATATGATATCAGAAATTTTTTATCGTCCTGATATCGGGCATTCGTTGGTTTTAATAATACCTGATAGTGTTTTAATAATAACTGATCGTATTTTAATAATAACAGATAGTATTTTAATTGAAAAAAATTAAAGCAGCCCATTGGTATGTTAGTATCTGTTCTGTAAAATAACAGATTCAGCCATTAGTTCATTTATCTTTATCCATTTGAATATTTCCTAAATCAACGTATTCATTGTTGCGCAACTTTGTAAAGCAAACAGTACCCGAATAATACAAGCATTCTTCTCGTATAAAGTCTATAATTCAATAAATTAATTTATTTTATTGTGGTGTTAACACATAATGAATTTAACCAAAGAAACACTCCTACCGGACATGACGATGAATCCGTTTAAATTTTAATCCCTCAAATTGGATTCTAATCAATTATTTTTCTTTGAATTAGTCAATAAAATTCCCATATATGTTTACTGAATATCTTAATCAGGTGATGATGATGACGATGATGTGTCCTCTTCGACATTTCAGACGTGTTAAGATATCAGCCGATAAAATAAACATACAAACGTCAAACTGGTGACACATGTCTTAGATATATAACTTTCTCATGTCTATATTACCTGGTCACAGTAACTTCGAATTAAATTCCCTTTATTTTCTTACTCCCAAATGTTATGTTTTTGAGATTCAGTTGAGAGGTTGTGTTTCTCATTTCTTAATTTAGAAATCATTTTTCTAATCCAGAGACTGGTGACATTAATTTTACTTTTGCAAATCAGGATATTCTGCAATGATGTTAGAGATAATTGGATAAAGATAATATTATTTTGTTATGCTTTTATCTCTCCTATTGCTTCAATAATTAAAAAGTTAGATATTTGTGCGATATCTAATAAATCAATGTAGTCTGTTAATTTTATTATTTAGACAATCTCATCTTCGTTTTTAACATTTCAAACAATTAATTACGTTTTCCTCAAATACTTCATTATACTCTATCTAATCGAGGCAGCCTTTCGAATGCCGCATTACACTAGGTTTGTCACTGAGATGTAAATAGTTACTGGTTTAAAGCTTGGTTTTCTGTACATGCTGAATATACCTAAATGATCACTTATTGATTTTTTAAATATCAATATCCCACATATAATTCATCATTAACTGTATTATAATGTAACAGATTGTTAATAAATACAAAAGAAATACAATAAAATGTATTACACAACAAATGTTTATCAATGACAATTTTGCAATTTTCTCACTGATATCAGTAATAGTTTTAGAAGAGATATATAAATGTAATTCTTCGCCGTAACAGCGTTATTTATATGATGTATCCTCTTAGAAAAATTAAATGGTACTTTATTGCCTAGAGATGTTAATACGAGGAAAATGGTATGCCAATTATGAAGCATCATTATAATATACATCAAATATGTTAATATAAGTAAGGCAAATTATTATTTTAACACTTTCCGTTAGTAGCCTCGACGCATACATAAAGGCTTACAATCATCCCATTATCTTGTGTCTCAATCCATTATTCGTAATCTTCCAACTGAAAGAACAATCAACGAAGTTGGATAGGTCACCATTCGTCGCCTATCTGATTTGTATTATTTAGTGAATGTTGATGTGTTATTTTCTGAACTAATGAGTCAGAATACAACACAGAGTAGTTTATTACACAAATTATGTTTCTATTGGATTATTGACACAGTAAAATAATTCATATAATTATGATAATCTTAAAAATTTTGTCAATTTTACGATTGATTGATTGAATGAGTGATTGACAGATCGATTTGTTTTATTATTTTTTATTGAGAAAATACGCAAATAATATATATATATATATATATATATATATATATATATATATATATATATATATATATATATATATATATATATATATATATATAAAGAATACTGAATACAATTACATTTTCAGCATTTAGAAATAGCTATATCACATTGTTTTGTACATAATATTTCATAATGCTGTTATATGGGCTGAATATCATCCTTACTCGACTGACACCGACATGTACATTGGTTGTATCAAGGTTTTATTAAACGTCGCCTTCTGCCAAAGAACGGTTTCACTGATATCGTATTAGCCCATGAATAGCCAATATTAACACGAGATGTTTCCTGATAACAAGTCAACAGCAAATGGCTTCTTCTGAAACGACATGGAATGATGTGCTTACTCTGGCTCCTTCACGACGTCAATCGTTCTGTATTTACTTATATACATGGCCTGAATCTTGGATTCCACTAAATTTATTTATTATAGTGTCATCATTTTATTATTCAGCAATAAATGTCTTGTCCATAAAACAGATAGACATAACTTGAATGGAATAAGGTAAGGCAGTTTATTTGTGATCGTAGAGCTGATCCACCCTAAAAAGGAATTTCATTTAAAAAAAGGAAATCCAAACATTGTTGATTGCTGCCAGTTTGATGGTGAACCTTTAACATTCAAACTAACTGTATTTTATACAAGGTACTCTAATACAATAATTAATCTGTGTAAAACAACACGTTAGCTTTCTCCGAATTATTATTGATGTTTTTTTCTCTTCCTTTTCAGATTATATATATAAATATATATTATACATATATAAGGCTTCATTTTTAATTGAATCCCCCTTTGTATTTTTCATAACTCTGGTAACCTTATTAAAAAATCATAGATAGCAATCGATCATTCTGTAAATCAATTAATTATTTAATTGATGAATCAAAAAATTATTTGCTTTTACTTAGTCATAAGCGAGCGAAATATATTTTTGTTTAACGAACCCGGCTATGTTATACTGTAACGCGTTAGTATAACACATGAACGTTCACCAAACAAAATAAATCAGGCAATTAATGATTCGTGACAAGTCAGAATTCGTTGATGTTTCTTTCAGTTAGAAGATTACATCTTAACGGGTTTAGACTGTAAGAAGAAGGGAGAGTTAGTTGTAGTCATTAGTTTACAAGCTTAGAGATTCTTACAGTTTAAGTTCCACATAATGAGGTCAATTTATTTGAGTTTGTACCTTCACTGCTTAGTTTCAAGTCTCTCTCGTTTGCTCGCTCAGGCCCATGTTTACAGTGTGTATGTATATGTGCGTGTGTGTGTCCGTGGGCGTGCGCGGGTGCATGGAAGATTTTGTCTTATAATAAAATATCTTATTTTTCTCTATGCATGCCAAGGTTCTTCATCAGAAATACAGAATTGCTTCAACTGTGTTATTTACTCGTCTGACATGGTGAATACTCTAGTTGACCAAGATACCTTCAACTAGGTGTTCAGTGACTGCCAGCATCTGGAGGCCAGCTAGGTAGGTAGATTAGCCTGAAGAAGGAAGTGGATGTCCTTAGGAAGAGGTCATTTACCATCAAAAAGAAGAACACTCAGATCATCTTCATTCACTAGACTAACGATAACAATCTGTAGCCTGATAACAGACTGATAACACTGTATCAGTGTAATGTTTAATGTTGTTGTTGTTTAAGATTATCATTTACCTGTCATTGATGAGCTCATTTATATTTCGCTCATCATTGTATAATTACCAAGTATAATTACGGTATTTAGTGATATCATTTTACAAATATTATACAAACACTCAATTGATAATAATAATGATGACGACGACGACGAGATGATGATGATGATAATATGATGATGATGATGATGATGACGACGACGACGACGAAGACGACGACGACGACGATGATGATGATGATGATGATGATGATGATGATGATGATAGTTATTCCAAAACCAACATAGTGGCTCTGAGGTACTGGAATATGACGACAATGATGATGTTGAAAGTGATTAAAGGATACAATGAGACTGTCATTTAATCAGAAAGTAATTTAGTTTAATAAGTTCATTATCTTCCTGTTGGATCTTCCAACTAATATTAAATTTAAAGTTCTCTGTTTTTACAATTATTTTATTTTAGGGTTTTTAAAAGACCATTAAATATTATGCTACAAGTCTTTTCCAGAATATTAAATAAAAACATGATTGACTCTGGTACTAAATTTATTATCTTCTTTATGTATTAACTTATCATTTAACTACTCTGTGATGTCAAATAATAATGTATTATCTTCTATGCGTTTCCCCTTTCTGTATGTAGCCACATACAACAGTTTCCAAGTGGGTGTGACACATTTGTTACGTACAGAAAGTGGATTAGCTGAGACAGACAGGATGATCAGTATCCCAGATATGTAAATAAGTACACGTATGTATGGGATGTCTGAATGGATATTTGTATCTATATTCGAATTACGCATAGATTTATGTATATATAGATTTATGGAGGTATAGATTGTAGGGATGTTTAGGTATTCAAGTTATTTGAACCAGTGCCACCATATGTATGCATCCTAATATGCCCATGCACATGAAAACACACACACATAATATTCTATCACGGTATAGGCCTTCGATAAATATTCGATCTCCCGAGAATTGCATAGATATTTCAGTTATTTCACAAGATCTGGAAATTAACACGAAGCATGAGCAAGTTTGATGAATGATTAAAAATAAATAATATTAATCGAATGTTTTCCTGCTACAACAGGACTTATAAAATTATAAATAAGATATAGCGTTAGATATAAACGTTACCACAATAAAGTCACTTTTAACAAAGAAACATTGTACATCCAATAAAATCCCGATTTTGAAGAGCAAATATTTCTGAATAGACTTATCCATTCACCTTGGCGCCATCATGCGGCTGAATTTCACACTACGGTCTCGGTTTAAGCATGTTGTGGCCAATAAATGTCGTACTGAAAAGCTGTAGACAGGCTATTTACTGTTATATTTGAATTTTATTTATAGTCCATTAAGGAATTGTGATCTCCAGATCATAATTTTGCATTTAATAGGAATAGCATAGACTTCATCCAATACATATATACAATTAATCTAAGTAACGTTCAGCGCGACTTGCATGGCTGTCAAGGTCCGGCTTGTCTAGTTCTTGTAGAACCGTTACCTTTTTGTAGAACCTTTGCCATCTGACATGACGATGTGAATGGATAGATAAAATCAATGATCACAAAGATTATAATTCAATGTATGATTCCTATTACTGTAACATTGGTATTTATGAATGATATATTGTATTGAAAGTGAACTGTTTTATGTTCAGAATCAGCCATTGATGCAATGTTTATTACATGTACATGTCAAGGGTCTTTAATGTAATAATATTTGTATTTAATAATATACAGGTGATACATATATGATGGGTACAAGTAAAAATAACTCAAATCAGTTTACATTCAGCTGAAAGTTTAATTTTAAAATCATTGAAACCTATACTAAAAATCCCCTACGAGTCAACATGAATAAGGAAGCTGAGTCATTCATCTGGAAATATCGGTTCGCTCAACCATTGGGTTATATCCTGATAAATATTGAGTTAATTCCGTTGGAAAGACACAATCGTTCAACTAAAATACTGCCCTCACTCTCCCTGTAATATGAAATAATTTGCCGAAAGATTTCCAACATTTACTGTTAGTGAAAAGTAGCCATCCCGTATTAACAGTGGGCACCATAGCTGTTTCCAACCAGAGACTGCAGTTGATAACTGATGCAACGTATTTCGCCTGAATCGGTCTATTCGAATGCAGCTCTATGATTATGAAATCAATAGTAATTCCAAAAGAGACTTATTTTGTAACTAAATAATTATAGATTTATAGCTAAACATTGTACTGATAATAGGGTAACTAAGGTTATTACTTATAATGATTGACAATCATATATGAAGATAAACAACATTAACAATGTGTTAAACTATAATAAATAGTCCCGTTTAGATTCTTCATAATTTGAATTGTTGTAAGTAAGGTAATAATAATAATAATAATAATGTATATTTAATAAAGCGCCCTTACTAGCAGGAGCCATTCAAAGGCGCTGTACAAATAATATGTAATTTAATAATACCCCAAATAATGTCTGTAAAAACCCTGTAATGATTTAAAAGATAATAATTATTTATCTGTGAAAGCGACCTTAAATAGGTGTGTTTTTTAGAAGAGACTTAAAATTTCCAAGAGACGACGAATTTCTAATATTTGCCGGCAACTTATTCCACAAATTGGGGGCTGCAACACTAAACGCACAATCACCATATGACTTGAGCCGAGACACTGGCACCTGCAATAGTATCTGACTGGATGACCTGAGTTTTCGAGATGACTTTCTAATGGAAACCAGTTCACACAGGTATTCTGGTGCCATATCATTAATAGATTTATAAGTTATTAACAGAATCTAAAAATGGATACGCTGTCTAACAAATGTAGCTTTTGAAGAATTGGGGTAATATGATCATATTTTCTAGTATTTGTTACAATGCGAGCTGCACTATTCTGAATTCGCTGAAGGCGATTAATGTTATAATCAGATATGCCATATAACAGGGAGTTACAATAGTCTATACGAGATGTAACAAAGGCATGAACTACAGTTAAAAGTGATTCTTGTGTCAAGAATGCTTTTAAACAGTGGATGTTCTTAAGATGGTAGTAGGCAGCTCGGCATACTGATGTGACATGTTCATGCATGTTAATACATTGGTCAAAAATAACCTCTAGATTTTTTACTGACCCATTAGGGGTAATCGAAGATGCACCCATCTGCTGGCGTCTTTAGGGATTTAACACAATGTGGTGATGCCAAATATAAAATATTTATTTTATTATCATTTAGTTTTAGAAGATTTTGAGTCATCCATAGCCGGATATCGGCAATACAATGTTCTAAATTCTTCAAGGAAGAGGAGAAATTTAACTCATTGTTAGGAGGATCCAGTGATATATACAGCTGTGTGTCATCAGCATACAAATGATATTTAACTCCATATCGCTGCGCAATGATCCCAAGAGGACGGGTATACATTGTGAAAACCAGAGGACCAAGAACTGAACCCTGTGGTACACCAGATAACAAAACTGAATGTCAGATAAAAATACCATGAACAGACACTCTCTGGGAGCGTTGTTCCAGATAGGATCTAAACCATTCAAGTACTCTACCTGACAGACCAAACATGTCTTTAACCTAGAGAAAAGTACATTATGGTCAACTGTATCAAATGCAGCAGACAGGTCCAGAAGAACAAGTATTACTGGCTTACCTTGATCAATTGACATCATATCATTTTTCACTCGAACCCCAAGGCTGTTTCAGTGCTTTGACCACTTTTATAGGCAGACTGTAGTGATTCATTAAGGTTATTATTGATTAAATATTTGTTTAGATGGAAAGCAACTGCCTTTTCTATAACCTTAGATAAAAATGTAAGATTTGAAACAGGTCTGTAATTGTTTAGAATATTACAGTCCAGAGTGTGGTTTTTTATTAATGGTTTTACAAGGGCAGCTTTCATGGATCTTGGGAAAACACCCAGAGATAATGATTTATTAACTATATTTGTAATTGTGCTTATTTATCGGAACATCCAGACAATCTTTCACAAGCCACATGGGATAGGGTCAACTGCACAGAAAGCATTAGATGACTTTTTCATATGATGAATTGTCAGTATATTGGTTTTATGAACATGTCAAAATCGCTTACCCTGTGATAAGGTGCTGACTGGAACCCACTATGTATATTTAATATTTTTTGACAGAAGAAGTTATTAAAACAATGGGCCATATCTTTATCTGAGTTAATATTATTTGGGAGGACAGTTTGACTTTTATGTAATACTTTATTCACAACACTGAAAACAGTCCTTTGATTTCCCTTGGATGCTTTGATCTTTCTATTATAGTATTCGGATTTAGCAGAGAGGCAAGGGTATTTTTAACAAGAATTTTACTGACCTTGAACATTTCAAAATGAACACACAAACTGGTCCTGATCCACAGACGCTCACAATACCTTCTGTGTCTCTTTGCAGCCTGTATGTTCTTATTATACCATGGAAGCATTGGTCTGCTTGGCATTTCCTTTGTCCTTAAAGGTGCATGTTGATCTACAATGTCTCTCAATGTATTATCATAGAGATCCACCAGATGATCCACATCATCCGGTGGATCCAATACCAGAGAGGAGACTCGCAGATCAGCAAGAAAAGCCTCCTTGTCAATTGACTTGTATCTTCTATATGAAATATCTTTAGATGAAACAGATTGATTCTGTAAAGATACATTAATGTCAACAAGGAAATGATCAGACAGCATGGAAGACACAGACACACCTTTAATCAAATTGTCATCATCACGGGAGATGACAAGATCTAAGATGTGACCATGTCTGTGTGTTCTTTCTTGGACATGCTGCCTGAGATTTGCAGATCTAAGAATGTAGCGTTTTCTCTTAAAACCCCAATATATATATATATATATATATATATATATATATATATATATATATATATATATATATATATACAATAGGCAATGACGATTTGTCTTTATTCTAACATTGATGACATATCATGTGTTTACTTGTTTTATAGTTTGACTATTTGAGGTTTGTATTTTTGTCCAGACACTTCTGCAATAGGACGTCTTCATTTAACGATGTGCTTTATATAGCATATACATTTTAGGATATTCTTTCAAACATCTTCTTGGTACAACTTCTCTTCAGCCAATAGGTGACTTCCGAGCTATTCTTCATCAGACCTAACCTTCTTCATCCACAGTCTGGAAAGTCTTTATTTGTTCGTTTTAGCTAGCTATATCGTTAATCAAGTATTTATAATTTACGTATATCTACACATACAACAAAGATTTGTCTTCATATTTTGATCCTCTAACTATTTAATCTTCTGAAGAAAATAAAAACCACAAAAGCATGAAATATGGTTATTAATAGAAACTCTTAGGTAATATATTAGAAAACAAAGGTTAGTAATTGACGTTTGACTAAGATTTTCTAATTAGTGTCTCTTAAACGTTAATGGAATTACATTGTTTACTGTGTTTTTGTTTTCTCTTCGTAATCAGAAAGCAATTAGCATTCGGAAAGTTTAGTCTTTTGATGAATTATCATCAAAAATACTTTGTCTTTATGGAGTATTGCCAATATTCGTTATATTAAATTGGCTTATGCAGTCTGTTGCCATTGTCACGACTTAAATATCTGACCAGATGAGTGAGAACAAGCTTTTGCAAATTGTATTAATTTATTCAAACAAAGGAATAAAATTGACTACAGTCCATTTTGAGGAATAAATGTTTTAAATAATTGATAATAATGTCCGTTGGCATAGTAGACAGACTATGTTTCTATAGTATAATATATTCGATGTTAACAACATATTAAATAGAAATAAATTATTGAAATAGAAAATTCATAATAACTTAGTAATTTTATATTAAACATACAAAGCCGCTACTGCTTACTTTATGAATTAGTATAATGCGTAGGACATGGGCTAACATCTTTGATTTGAGGGGAGAGGGGTTTTTCATCACACAGTTTATAGAGTGCCTGGTTGCTGATAAGGTTTTTTTTGGCTAGCAGTTACTTGTGATGGTACGGAGATGTATGTGGTGGTTGCATGGCTTTCGGTACTGCCCAGCTATTGTAGTTGTAGAGCATGATTGATACGCAGTATGCTTTGTAGAGACGGAGTCTTGTCTTCAGTGGGATCTTGATTCACCGACTCCAGCGTTTCCGTAACAAATGGAATGT
>JAODUP010000688.1:97500-225672 GCA_025642065.1 Paralvinella palmiformis | reverse complement strand
TTCTTCTTGTATCTTATTAAACAGACAACCGACATTTAGACTACTGATGACCAGGGTAAGTTTAATGTGAATGACTTGTTGCTTTATTATAATAATTAGTTAAGCCTTCCTGGTGCTACAGCTGACAATAACTATAGGCCCTAAAATTGGGAGATTGACTCTCCCTTTCTCTATCTATATATATATATATATATATATATATATATATATATATATATATATATATATATATACATATATATAACTATCTATCTATTTATCTATCTATACATCTATCTATCTATATATCTATGTATCTACCTATCTATCTATCTAATTATCTATCTATCTATCTATCTATCTATCTATCTATCTAGCTATCCATCTATATATATATATATATATATATATATATATATATATATATATATATATATATATATATATATATATATATATATATATATATATATTATCTATCTATCTATCTATATCATCTATCTACTTCTATCTATCTATCTATCTATCTATCTCTTCTTCTCTCTCTCTCTCTCTCTCACTCATCACTCACCTCACTCCTCTTCTCTCTCTCTCTCTCTCTCTTCTATATATATATATATATATATATATATATATATATATATATATATATATAATATACATATATATCATTCTCTGGGTCCCTGAGAATCTGTGACTTACTATCTGATCGATGTGTTATCACTGATGACATCCTGTTTGATAAATGCAAACGATTAAGTGAACGGCCAGTGTTAAGATAAGACGTTTTTCACGTTATTAATACTTTGTTTTACAGACATACAGTCAAATTTAAGCCATTTTAAAAATTACTATTTTCTCTAATACTGTAGACAAGCAGTTGTTTTCATCAGAACAATAAATATTAATTAAATATTAATGATTATGATTCAGGTGAGTATGTATATATAAGTGGCCACAAACCGAAACACTCTTAGTTCAAGCATAACATGATATTCCGGTGTTAACTACATGTTTCTATTCTTAGCAATTTGGTTGTCATAATGTACTGACACCCTCTTTGATTCATTGCACACGAATATGGCGTGGAACATCACTCGAATGCCGGTTTCACAGAGATGTGTGTATCACTTGATCCTGACAAGAATCACTTCATCCAGTGATCCGTGCCTTAGTTACACATCACGTGGCCTATTGTTGTACCCATTATATGATATAGGTGATTTAAGAGCAATCACCTTCAGTGAACTCAGATGATGATGATGTTGATTGATGTCTTACGGCCACTTTTGTGCTTCAGTGAATTCAGAATGGCATAATTGCCAATTGTATCATATAACCGAAAATATGATCATATTATACAATTGATCTAAACCGAACTTGGCTACCTGTTAGATATTGTATTAATTTCAAGATTTTACCAACAATTGGTATATTTATCAATAGGATCGCACTCGTTAGTTCCATTCAGAAGTCACCCCTATCACTTTAGACGATTTAATCAAATTGTATTGCAGTTAACTGTATTTAAGATTAAACTCTATGGCTTCTGTGCATTTTGTATTACAGCTCCCACTTTGTAGAACAGATTGCTGGTTGATATCAAAAATGAGTCGTCTCTTGAAAAGTTTTAATCTGTTCAAAGTTGCTTCCAATAGTAAATATTATCTATCGTTCACATTTATGTTTAGATATTTAGATCTGACATACCGCAGATCTAGGATATCAAATGTATAGCGCCTTTAGATATTATGTTGATAGTAAAGCCAATTTATTAAGTGTATGCTAGAATAATAATAATAATAATAATAATAAAAATAATAATAAATATTATGATTAATATTATTATCATCATTATTCTTAATATTATTATTGTTATTATTATTATTTTTATTATTAGTAGTAGTAGTAGCAGCAGGAATAGTAGTTAGTAGTAGTAGTAGTAGTTTAACAGTAATAGTAGTAGTAGTATTAACAGTTTGTAGTAGTAGTAGTAGTATAGTAGTAGTAGTAGTTGCAGCAGTAGTAGCAGTAGTAGTAGTAAAAGTAGTAGTAGTAGTAGATCAACTGAAAAATTAACGAGATTCCACAAAATAAATCTGATCCAGACAGGGTAAAATAGTTGGCGTTGTAGTTGGCTATATAGATTAGCAGGGTACACAACTTTAAAGCTCTACTATGATCACCTTACAGAATGTAGTACACAGAGAGGAGGCCAGATTCTTGTACATATTGTACAGGTTATGCTTTGTCTTCCTAAGGACAATAACTCTACAGTAAGGATAAAAACACATAATCCGGCCTCTCTAAAGATCATGTCACTTAAAATAGATCAGTCAGTAACGCACTGATCTGCGATCCTTTAAGCTGTGGGATCAAATATCAGCTGTATCAGAAATATTTGAAGGGCGCTTAGCAACCCCATTGGCATATAGATTTGTATTGTATTACTGTACACACAATATTTACTTTACCTGAAATAAATGTATGACATGAAAGTTTGCCATATATGAATCTGCATTTACCTGGAAAATCTCAGTGTCTCTAAATGGACAATAAATTATATTTAATAATGGCAGTTGTCAGCTAGCTGGACATTTGTATAAAACGATGAATTGTTTTTTTCATTGAATAAGGATCTATAAGTGCAGTATGAGTACTAAGGTTTATGGTTATAGTTATGGCGAGTACAATGTGTCAAGTACAATCGGTATTTCTTGGTACCGTTATTGTGGCTAGATGGATTCGATAGATCTTAAAATCTGTAGACGTAGGTAGTACCTTCTTCAGGATTCTGTCATAGGTATGGTTGTAGTAATATTTAAAGCAAACTTTCCCCAGTTATGTCTTTCCTGATAGTATTTCAGGTTTTCCTTCTGTTATCTGACTAAGCACATATTTTATTTTTTGCCATTTTGGCTTTAACAAAGTACACATAGCATTAAGCGATTTTACACGGTTATGTTGTTAAATAACACGCACGCACAGGCGCACACGCACGCACACACACACATACACACTCACACCTACACACTATGATTCAATATAAAGCAGTCAACATTATACCTAAATTAGATGAGAAGGTCTTCCAGACTTCTGCCAGTGATATTTACGATAATAAATGGTGTGAAGACACGGTCAATACTATGTTACGTCATTGGTTAAGTTATTTAAACTTAATGAACGAGAAGGTCATTTT
The DNA here is from genome assembly GCA_025642065.1 of Paralvinella palmiformis. Taxonomy (NCBI): domain Eukaryota; kingdom Metazoa; phylum Annelida; class Polychaeta; order Terebellida; family Alvinellidae; genus Paralvinella; species Paralvinella palmiformis. The sequence goes on along the minus strand of JAODUP010000688.1, from coordinate 222,494 downwards.
GACCCTTGTTCTAACAATAATCGCAATAGTATTAATCTTTCTTCTTATAATCTTTCGGATTAATTTAATAAACAAAGGTTTGTCATTTGTCCCTACCCCTGATATTCAGATGTTGCCGTAACAACTATATTAAAACAGTAAGACTTTTGTGTCGAAATCCAACTGGGTCCCAGTTAATAAAGTAATGGACCCAAATCTCCTTCAGTGTATTTCAAACGTCATATCAGAAATAAAAGCTTAACAATTCTGAAGGAAAAGAATAATATAGACCAGTTGGAATCATTAGCCCTCAGAGATATCTGTAAAAATAAAAATTTAGTATTTAAAAACACAGACCAAGATTCAACAACAGTGATAATGTACAACAACCATTATATATATATATATATATATATATATATATATATATATATAAAGACGTTACATATGTTATGATTCTAGGTGTTTGTTTAGTACAATTTACAAGTTCGAGCATATAATAGTAACAGACAGCTCATACAGTTTACGATCTCCTTTTTCGCGTTCGTAGATTTTCAGCTGTTGATAAAACGTCAACCTTATGTGGCTGTGTGATGTGGGAACACGGTTGTAGCTCTTTATCTGTCAATTCTCAACCCTATTTAACTGATGGCAGTGCTACTGCTATTCACCACTTCACTTGATTATAAACTCTGAATGAATGTTCCTTTGCTGCTGCAGATGTCGGTAGTAGAGCGGCGAGCTGTATCCCGTTCTGGACAGGACAGTTAGCTATTGCTTTCATGAACAATCTATGTATGTGAACATTCAGACATTTTGTGGTCTTGAGGGCATCACACAAGGCCAGCCGGAACTATTCCCTTACATGGAATCGTTTTGGAGTGATTGTGTCATTGAATACCTTCATCACGGGATCCTGTAGATTGGGATTCTTTTAACAGCTATATTGCGGTACGAATAATGAACGTATCTGCGTTTGCTACATAACGATTCATCTCTATGCCAGCATGTTCCAGATATCCAGAGAGAGATTTAGATAAACCCGGCTGTACTCTTTCCCTTGGTCAGGAATCCTTATGGATGGATAGTAATTGGCATATCATCTTCAAGATCATATTATGAAGATCGCCATCAACTGTCATCTGACACCTCTGATGATTGGTGCATCACTATAACCATCAAATACAATGACGACACTATTAATTCCATAGTGTTTCTGTACATATGTTACATATGCTGAGTTAATGTCACTGTACGGGCCATATTGAAGCCATATCACTCGTTTCAGTAAATATCCGCCACCAACGACAACTGTACTGTCTGCGGGATTTGATTGTTGACTACCTGCTACTGATTCTATGACATCATGCACGACCGATTTCTAGGTTTTCATCATGGATATCTCATCAGGCAGTGCTAAAGATCTAGTAACTAGTTCACACTCAACTCAAGACGCAAAATCATCTTCAGACTTGATCACGCGACTTATGTTTTTGAAGAGCTGTATAGTGTTCAGAGGAAGGAATGACCTCTTCCCGCACTTTGACTGAGTTGGTGGCACTAGACAATGGAATAAAATCGTCACTCCGGTGCAACGTGTATATATCCAGATGTCTTATCCACGATTTTCTGCAATGCAGTTGTACCAACTTTAAGTGTTGAAACACAGTTTAGCGTGTTTCCAACTACAACATTAGTTTCAAGTGACATCAATTCCTGATTTGGTGTGATAAGACCATGGACTGTGTGTAAGCCACTGCAGTAGAATATCAACACCTTTGTCGTCACGCAATTGGCGAGATATTCTTAGTTCAACCTGTTGCTCACTGGTGGTATAGGTTATGCCACAAAATGTTTCAACGTGTTGAGTAATATCATTGCAGCCTGGCACGTCCAACAGCCAAGAACTGATAACGCACACGGTCATACCACAACCTCTGGTGAGAGCTCTTTACGTTTTCATTGCTCGCTTTAGCACCTGTCCAATGGTCATTTCTTTCCTAATTTCTTACCTATTTTATCCTGTCCGTCTGACTGTAAAGTAACCACTGGAGGAGAATGCTTCAAACTCTGTTGATATCTTCTCTTCTCACACTTGGCATACGCTAGGTGACCCAATGAATGGAAATATGGGAGAATGGTACGTATTCTTTCAAGGTGTAGTCTCAAATTACCACATATTCAGATTGAGATATTGTATCCACAAAGTGGTTGTACGACTTTCACTACTTGCCGAATTCCTAACTGTCTCTATATTTCGTTGCCATTACACTAAGAAGTGCAGGACATTCAGCACCATCTATCATAAACGTATTGTTGTTCATGACTGACTCGTAGAGAGAAACAATCTGGTCACGTGTTAGATCATCGACTTCAATCTCGCGCAAGATTATTGTTGCTGCATGTTGTGTCACGAAATGAACTCGTGAGGCTTAAGCGTAAGCATGTTCACTCAACATCTTCTTAATTGAGTTGAAGACTCTCTAGTTCTTTCAGTCCACTGCCACCCATATATGTAAATAGTACCAAAGCGCATAAAGAAATGTCTATACATTACTTTGGTGTTGATCTTGATCAAGAACTGTCATACAAGACGCAAATCAAGCGTATGTACAAGACTGCCATTTACAACCTGTTCGGGATACGGCAATACGAGAATATCTCACAGTGGATGCCTGTAAGATAGTTATTCTCGGACTTGTAATTACATATCTGGATACCTGCAATGGACTATCTTACAAGATACCTGACACATACATAAAGAAATTGCAAAGGGTGCTGAATGATGCGGCCAAGTTGTTATTACAGAAAAGAACATATGACAGTGCTACATCTTGTCTGAAGTACTTACATAGGCTACCGGTGAAACTACGAGTTCAGTTTAAAATCATACTAACAGTCAACAAATGTCTGCTAGTACATGTTCCAAATTATGTAATTATCAAACTAAAGGTAAAGATGAGTGGACGTAGATTTAGATCGACAACTGGAACACATACCACCGAGGTCTTTTTCACTATTATAAAGACATTTGCTTATAGATCCTTCAGTGTTCTTGGACTTGAACTATCGAATGAACTACCGACCAATAATATAAATATCTAGGTCAGCCAATCTATCTGCAATTTCGTCATCGCGCTCCACGCTTCTATTTCTAATTGTAATAATTCCTCTAGTTACAGCAACTGTCTCCCCCGCTGAGAATTCATTATTACATAGAAAACAATTATTCTCTTTATCCATGATGGTCGTCTTCACAAATGAACAATTTGTGAACGTTTAATCCGTGTCATCCCATAGAAACTGGAAGAGAATGAATGAATATCAAATACAACGTGATATAACTGTCAAAGGTCGTCATTGTGACGTGATGACGTCATAAAACGGCATTTGTACCACGTGAAGCATTATTCTTTGTTAACAATGAATGAATACAATTTAAATAAGTATTATAAACTCATCAGCTGCTCATGTGATCTGTAGAACTTACCTCAAACACTATTTTATAACTCAGTAACCCTCATGATGACATTACGTCATAACGGTAAAATCTCAAAGAAGATACATGGGGACGTTTGTTATGCTATTCAGGGTGGTTAGAAGAGTGTATCTACCATCACCTTTCTACCAATTTGTTACTCCATCTGCCAAAAATGCTCTAATATTACAGACCTATGTGTGCTTTTAACGAGTTGGAATAGTGTCTGAAAGTTTTTCAATTGCGTTGAGGGCTTATTGAGGAAAAGAAACATTCTGAAGTTGAATACAAAATTGGTGTACAGTTTGTATTGCCAAATCGTCAGAGGGTATATTTTGTGTTGTAGAGTTCATGATAGTAATCCCTAGTATTTGTTGACAGTATATGGGATACCTAATATCTTGTAATGTACTTGATATTCAAGTTATTTTGTTTTGCGTCACGCTCGTGTCATATATGTTTTGATTTTGATTTTAACATTATATGATATCTGTAAATAATATGGTTGGAATGTAAATTATTTTTAATAAAATTGTATTATCTGGCACGTTCTTTATACGATGCGATATTTTCACTCTCGAAGTAAATAAATAAATCATTGTAGAAAACCTTTGTTAACTTTAAAGAAATTATGTTCAGGAATTATCAATTAAAGTTGTGTCATGTCATAAAATTGTTTAATTTAGTACAGAATGACCAAAACATTACTGGTTTTATTGCTTTGTCCAATTTAGTAAGAATGAGGTAATTGAATAAACGATAAAATCAACTATAATTGTTATCTATCGCCTGCTTCTAAACACACACACCCGTCACAAATTGGTACTAAATTGGGTTACACCAGTGTTCATTTCATTCCCTAAATACATTGCTCTTCTCTGCAGAAGAGGTTGCAATCTCTGATGTTTCGCTCGCTGTTGCATTTCTTCAGCTACTTTTTACGCTCTTATAAACTTGAATTATACTTATATATTATTGTCTTTTGCTGACTTCAGAATGCCAGAATTTGAAAAATTGAAAGATCAGTTAGCCAAGACCGTGCAAGTATTACAAGAAGTTAAAACGAAATCTGCTCAAGCTCTTCGAGATGTAGATTTGTTGGAGACTTCTATACAGCATTCTCTAATATCAGGCACTACTCTTGTTTAAGTCACAATCAGTTATAAACTGGAACATTTTCGTACTAAACCAGAACAATAAGAAAATGGATGCAACGCGTGCGGTCAAAAATTGAACTAAGAATCAAGGAAGGAGAACAGGCAGTATTTGTTCTCAATCATTTGGCTAGACATACTAGACATAAGATTCTTGACAGAGGACAACCAATAACACAGTCTGTTAAGGACAGTTTTACAGTACTGCGGAACGTCTTTGGAGTTGGAGAGGAACTTTCGACGTTACAACAAACATTTTATGCATACTGCCAACAAACGGACTCAGGAATGCAAAGATGAGGGTCATAAACCTTTCAGAGACTTGAAGCATTGACTGAAGCCACTATCTTGACTTAATCTGATTTAAATAAGGCGTTCATCTTGGAAATTGGTAATTGATGACAGCTGAAAGGGATTTGATGCAGGGTTGTCTCAAGAACAAGAACATGTGTTAGCTGTAATTGAATATGTGAGCTGTTCTCTACGCGCACCAGAGAAAACAATTACAGTAACGTGAAGTTTGTGTTTGCGTTGGGCAGTAACTGAGAAGTTTTGTGTTCTGCTGATTGGTAATAAGACTATAGCTTACACTAACAATAACCCTCTTAGTTATTTGTTAAATGTCAGCAGGTTGTGCGCAGTAGAAATTAGATGGGCTGCTGATCTTGCACAGTTTGAACTTAGTGTCAAGTTCAAGTCGGGGAAGAATAATTGAAATGCTGCTGTTCCTTGTCGGAAGACAACATCCAACACTTCTAGAGAATATTTGGTTTGAAGAAGTACATGTCAACGAACAAGACGTGTATTTTTAACATACATTTTGACTAAATTACTGACAGATGTTGATAGATTGTTGGCAGTTGCAAACCAAGGATTGAGGAAATTCAAAGTTGCTAGCCTGGAAGTGCGGGACACAGGGTATCTGCAAGATACCCCGTGGGTGGTGTAAATCTGTTATGGTTGATGGGAATATTAGACTGTTTCCGCCTGGTTCACGGTAGCTTTTTTGTAGAACAACTGACAAATATGTCTGAAACGATGTCCGACAAGTTTCTATTGAATTTATATAATGCACTACACGGACTGGATAAGTATATATTAGAAATATAACTGTCTTATAAAATATATATAACCAAATAATCTGTTATTATGTCCTTTAAAGTTTTTAAAAACTTGTTCAGTTGATTTGAGAGATAACTTGGGGAAGTACATACTCTAGTCACATGGGAAAGTGAAGTTTAACACAAAATTTGTGTACAGGGGAGTGTAATATGTTGTAATGTATTCGAACGATTTGGTCTTCGAGATATTTTTCTTGGCGACACGTTCATGTCAAATATGTTTTGGGTTTGAATTAAAAGTTAAATAGTGTCAGTTAATAATATGGTTGGATTGTAAATAACTGATTCTCAATTTCGTCATCTGGGACTTTCTTTATACGACATGATTACTTCACTCGCGAAGTAAATAAAATAAATCGTTCTAGAAAATGTTTGTTATTTTTTTTAGATATGTTACCAAAGAATTTTGTACACATTGACCGTTTTATTGTTTTCTTTAATTGTAGAAATGAGGTGATTTAATAAATGCTAGAATCATCAATTACTGTTAATTATCCCCTGGTTGTAAACGCCTTCTTTACGTTGCACACATTGCATAATCATATATAATACAAGTTGAAAGAATGTAGCTTATAACACACGATCCTGTACACATAATGCCTTTGAAGTGAGAATCTGTAAAACAAAATAAATCATTATTATCGTTAATACCGTTAGATAGCATGCTAGTCGTTACAATATCGGAGATGTCCTCCGGTTCTTGAAAACGTCACCACAGACAGAGGACAGCAACAATTTACCACTTGGTCACATGGATATTTATTTCCCTTCTGCAATTATACAATACGCGAAACGAAAGTTAACAGATACATAAATTATTAGCAATATTACCAACATTACGACGATATCAATTCAGGGATACACTGGAATACAACTGCACCTACCCTCTATCCAACTATATATCTAGCTATACATTTGAGGCATTCCGATGGTGCCCACAAACGACCACGATATTTATTCGAATCCGACTGAAACCTGCGTTTGTGTGGTGTTTCTATAGGCAATCGACCCTCAGGCATATGATCCAAATGTCATTAGCGTCGGTGTTAAACAACTGAACTCCATTTACTGAAAATTATCTACTGATCTATATTTCATATACCTAATGTTTCTCCTAAAAAATCGTATTCAAATTTGTGTATGTGTGTGTGAGCGCGCGCGCGCCTGTGTGTGTACTTGTCTTTCCGTAGATATATGTTAAACTGTATACAACGTTCCAACATCCAATCACCAATCATATGACCAACCTCTCCCGAACTGTTTATTCCCTATTCTCCATGGTACTTTCTGTATTACCCCTCCTGGTGCTATCATTTGACATAACATAACCCGGCTCAACACTCCCCCTTCGAAAGCACATCTGGACCAATCGACGCCGAAACCCTACCCCACAGAGACAGAATATGAAGCAGTTTGAGGCCGAGTTGAAGTTGACTAGGATGCTCACCCAGCTTTTGTAATAGACGTGGACGGAGCCACATCTGTTCTCGGTCTTCGGATAGATGGCGTCCAGTAACCTGCGGATTGGATTGGCCAATTGACAGATGACGAATACTACGACGACGATGACGATGGAGAAGGTCAGGTCGTGATTATCTCGAGCCTTCGCCGTCATATCTTCCCTCTTCTTATTCCACTGCCTCATACTCCAGTACAGCCTTACAGTGAAGTAGATGACTAGGGTTAGAGGGATTATGTAGATTACCAGATAACAGAGGGATACTTGGTAGCCATAGATGGAGAGCGGATTCGATGCCATTTTGACTTTACTACTCTCGGACGACCACTTCCGTCGGTTAAGATGTATCGCCGAAAAAAGATCGGCACATTGAAGATCAAGCAGAACACGTGCATACTGCACAGTCTGATCATCACGTTCCGTCGGCTGTTAAGGTGAGTGGCACGCGCCGACCAACAGACGGAGACAAAACGCGTGAATGTTGTTGAAACGATGCTCCACGTAGCTATCAGTTGAACGGTGCTGCCGACTGGTCAGAGATAGGCCAATAGGAAGGGTTTTATCAGCTCATATTGGCTGTACCCACCTGTGATCGTACCCAACGCTGGAATAGCCAACTGATTGGTCCAAACCCACAAAATCAGTGTGCCAACACCAGCTAGGTTTATCATCAGGATTGATATGGGTGAGGTATTGCGCTCCTTCCAAACTATCACGCACGTCAAGCAGTTGCCTGCAATAAACAAACGATTGTTCGTGAATAGAAATACAGTGAAATGGCTCAAGACTGTGGAGACAATATGAATACAATCATGGTTCATCATTCAATGAACTCTTGGTCAGCTGTATGTTCCGACATTATGAGGTAATGCATCCATCAGAATAGATAATCACAACATTCTGATCCACGGTGTAGACAATCTTCTACGATAGCTAGTGGGCCTCTTGTATGCAAATACAGATGCATGTAAATGTATTTGGATGCCTATAAATCAAACAGAATACTAACTACCAAATCTGAAAACGCTCACATGCACTTACACTCACCTATTAACTGGCTTATATTAAACTATCCCTACCTATTGTACCCACTACCATAAACAGCCATGTTATGACCCCTTCGATGATCAAGCTGTATATTAGGCAGCTTCTGGATTCTGGTCTCTCCATGGACACCGATGTAACATTCTCCGTTTCTGATATGTTCATATTAAAAGTTAGCTGAACAGCCATAAATTATATATGTATATATATATATATATATATATATATATATATATATTATGAGGGTAACAGCAGCAATGAAGATGCGCTGTAGCCTGTCCGTGATATGATCTATATCGCAGCTTATACGCCGTCACATTAAGTTAATGAGGTAATCCCTCTCTACGAACAACAGCTAGCACCTAATTTATTCATCTTCTGGCTGGTAAGTTTTTTGCAGCCGTCTTTCCACTGAAGATATTTCTCACCAACTTGTCTAATAGGGCGTGTTACTTCACGATTCGATCTGGAACTGACTATCCATAACTGCACCGGATGGTGGCGCTTGTTCTCGCCGGATTGGGGCAAACTCGACTATAAGCATGGGTTAATTTAGCACAAACATAATTTCTTGTAAAGTGTATTTTTAATTTAAAAGAAAAACTCTTATCGATCAACACACCCGCAAACATTCCAACACACCCATACAATCACACACACACACACACACAACACACACACATAAACACACACACGCACGCACCTACCACCCCCTTTTTACGGAATTGGAAATAATTATTTAAACAAATGGAATTGGAATTGAGAAATGTTCAATTGGAATTGGAATTGAGAATTTTTTAATTGGAATTGAAGTTTCCTACAAAAAAATTAAATCAAGAAATTAATTTACCATTTTTACAATGTTAACACTTACAAGTGGTGTTATCAATATACTGGAACCATAATGATCCAGGACTTTGGTTCCTTATATATATATATATATATATATATATATATATATATATATCGATACCCACACCGACCGAGGCACCCCAAGTGAGCATTTAACAAATTAAAATGGTATGGATACCGTGTCCTCCGCACCCAACACTGTGACACCACCAGGTATCATACCTGTAATCTGTATAGAGATATTGCTATTTAGGAATTAATTAATTTATCATCTCACCGTGAATGCCAATCTGGAGCCAAAACATACCCCTCCTTTCCTAAAACTGTGACTACTATAGCCTGTCCCCATGCCTAACAGATATGCACACTGACAGGGGCTCCACCTATAATACGGTGACACCACCACATGGCATGCCTGTAATATACATGGATATATGGCTATTTAGGAATTTACCCCCGTTTAATTCAGAAATATTTCTTCCCTAACAATCCTAATTGGAAAATAAAATACTGGGAGTAGGTGTTCCAAGTAGGTACTCGGAATACCTACTCATGGTAAATGGAATTGGAATTGAAATTAAGAAAATTGAGTTGGAATTAGAATTGGAATTGACCAAATGGAATTGAGTAGAATTGGAATTGATAAAATTGAATTGACCCCATGTATGATAAGTACTGTATAATATAGGTATTAAGAGCAAAAATAAATTATTTAAAGGTTTATTGTATAACTCTCAGGCACAGAAAAACTCTTGAAAGGCTAGAATGCTAAAAATATATAAATTTATTTATCAGTGGCTTTGTATTAATTACATCATGGCAGTTCATGTGAGTAATAATATTCAGGTGTTATGACACATAAATAGCTTCTTCCTACAACGTGTCATTGTACTGTTGTCGATATTTGCAACAGATGCGCACAGAAAAAGCGTTTAATTATACCAGAAAAAGTTGAATGCGTAGTATTTACCTTAGTTCTAATTAGGCAACAATGGGGTGTCGAAGCATGGGCAAAGAGAAAAACTGACAAGGAAGGGGGAGCTGAATAACACTGAAATGGCGCTTGCAACCCCTTGGTGTGATCTATATTAGTATACATACTTTCAACATATAATGTTATAAGCAAGCAATTACCAGGCAAAGTCAAAGCTTTTATTTTTGGTACAAAATCGTATGTGTTTTTATATAAGAAGGGTGATTCCTAGCAAATCGTTTTAAGTGGCTATCTATGAAAGATGATACATTTTTTTATTCACTATTACAATCAAACACTATTGGCTTTTTGGGGGCATTACGTTTGGTATTGTCCAACAACTGTCCTCTTTGTTAATTTTAGGGAGCATATAAAAATATCCATATCTTGGCTCCAGGGTAGGCGAAAGGAATTGAAATTGTTTTTCAGAAATTGCACCCGCAGATTTAAGTTTATTTAAAATACCAGTTATTTTAATCGTCGTTCTGGGGTATATAGGCTCATTAACATATTTGTAATGATTACAATTATTTAATTGACGATAACCTTCAGTAATATAATTCTTTTTGTCCATTATTACTACTACTGAATCTTTATCAGCTTGTTTAATTACTGCTTCTTTAGTTTTATGTATGTTGTTTAGCGTTAATGTTTCTTGAATTATTAAATTAGTTTTTTTCCTGTAGAACATTTAATTCACTATTTCCTTTGTAAAGTTATTTATGCATTCTATTAAATCGGGATCAGTTCCCTTGTCAGCTGGAATCCAGTTTGACATAGATATAAAACTTTTCTGTGGTTTATTAGCATTGTTACGTTCGTAGCGAAAGAAATATTTTATTTTCAGTTTCCTCCCGAAATCTCTAGTTGGTTCCAAAATGGGTGCTTTAGAAATCTTAGGGGTTTGAACGAATGTTAGTCCCTTACTTAGTAAGTTTGTTTCTAATGTCAATAAAAACGTGACTTGAAAGATTTTAAATGTTATTAATTATTTTATAACAGGGGTAAGTTTGACCCTCTGAAGACCTTAGTTTAAAAAATCTAACCAGTGGTGATCCAATGAATTTGCCGTGTCTTCTCTCCATAGAATTCCCATTACACTATTGGAATCAATTTTGAATTTCTGAGTACCCAGTTTGGGCTTGACCGTAACCCATTCGCAATGACCCATAAATCGATTGATTGAATCTATATTGGTCTGTCTGCTTTCGGTAATAATTTTGAATAATTTATTTGAGTAATGAAAATATTACTCGAATCAGATCGATTTTTAATCCATGTCAAGATGGTTTTGAAATTTCGAATCAATGTTTTCTGAGGATCCAAGCTATGATCATTTATTCCCAGTGCTAAAATAATAATTGTAAGGCACTTAACTCCAACAACAAAAGATTTATCCTTCAGCATATCAGTAAAATACTGAAATCTGGCACCAGGGAAGCTTTCTAACTCCACATTCTGGTGGGGTATAGCCGTTATCCTGGACACATTCTCTTCTCCTATTATCAATGTGTCCTTGGTGGTCTTTGGCCAGGTCCAACTCTGTCTTGTTGCTTTATCTGTTTTGTGGGTGTGCACCATGGCCGGGTGGCACCCTTTAATGTTTTGTCCAATCTTCTTTTTGTGGGGAGGACTTACGGTTCGGGATGTTTCTTCATTCTCTGTTGGGGAACTCAGAGCAGGTGGTCCAGGCTTCAAGGACGTCGGAGTTGAATTTATATCCGTAAAGTCGGGAGTCTTACGAGTTGACCTTATCACTCGCTGCGGCTTAGGCAATTCCGGAAAATTACTTGAACAAACTAGCTCTCAATGATATATGTCTTCCAGGGAGATTTTCTGTCTCTAACCAGGGACCGCGTGGTCAAAAGTTATGGTGCCGGCTTCCAGGTCCATTCCAACCTGACGGATAATGGATCTATCCCACTTAAAACCGAAAACCTATTACCAAGCGTCCCCAATGCTATGTCTGCTCTTACCTTTACCTTTACCCTCAGATTGGCTATTTCGTATGTATTATTTAAGAAGGTGGTCTAATAACACCCCAAGGCTGTTCCTACCTTTCTTTCCGCCTATTACTGTTCCCCAGAACTGGATGTAAAATGTCTTTACCACGACATGCATTTAATTTTTCTCTAAAAATGGCCATCTGTTCCTACTTTAAATGGAGAAGCTCCCTTTATTTACTTTACCTGAAATAATAGACCGATTCAATTTACCCTGGCGCTACCATGCGGCTGAATTTCACATTACGGTCTCGGGTTAGAAGTCTAAGATTCACTGTGTTACATGGCGACCTACCCGCGTAGTGGCCGATAAATGCCTTACTGAAAAGCTGTAAATAGGCTATTTACCAGCTATATTTGGATTTTATTTATAGTCATTGGCAGTGTTCTAACTAACTCTTCGGTTGACGTATTTTGAAATGCTTATTTATTATTCTTGAAGCCATATTGCCTGTTCTAGAAAACGGCATTACTAGAACTACAGTGTCACTCTTTTCGGCTGGTTCTAATATATCTTCCGAACGTATTTGTTTAACCCTGTTGGTTCTAATATCAATCCAAAAGGTTTCTCGTTTTAATCGATTAATTTGGTCCTGATAATCAGAACCTGCTCTGTGTATTCGTTCAATCGGCATTAAAATATAATCACCGAGAAATGACGGTTGTAATCAGGCAGAGGGGCGTGATAGCTGATTCTCTCTGTAGAATTGACCGGTTTAATCAAGTGGTTCCGGTGACACACACAAACACACACACATAGGAATATCATTAGATATATGTGTTGCTACAACACTTTCAGTTCTATTCAATTAGTGATTATTTATGCACTATCCGGTCAGTCGGTTGATCCAAACCGCAAACACAGGGGACGTTTAGGGAAAAGGTTTGGAATTTATGGCTCCGTTTTTTGTTTTTTGGTTCTTAGTCTAATAATCCAGCTCATATAATTCACATTTCATGCGTAACCAGCAATTAATGAGCGCCATTCATATGAGATAACTAACAACCATGAGACATCAAATGAGTGCAGATTTGTGCAACAGGATCGTTGGTATGCGCCAGGCCGAGTCTAGCCAGACGGACGTTGCCCAAGTGTTCAGGATCACCCAATGGTCGATCTCTAAGATCCTGAAGCGTCATTGGGAGACTGGTCTAACGACTCCTAGGTCAAGATCTGGTTGGCCAAGAAAACCACAGCTAGACATGACCGATATCTGCTCCGACTGTGCCGTAATAGCCGAACGAAAACTTCATCTAAAGTCCGTGCCGACTGGATCCTTTTCACCAATGTTCCTGTGGCAAGTCGGCTGGTAAATATCGACTTTTGAACGCTGGTTATTTGGCAAGACGACTTGTGAGGAAGCCCTACTGCAAAGAAGACACCGACAAGCGCGATTTGTGTGGGCGCGTGGGTACTTGAACTGGTGTGATGGTCACTGGCAACACATTATGTTCAGTGACGGATCTAGATTTTTGCTGTACCGTCAAGATGGTCGTGTTCGGCCAAGCTCACGAGGCTCTACTCGATGACTGTATACTGTCTAGAGTACAGACAGGTGGCAACGGAGTCACGATATGGGGTGTCTTCCATAGCAGAGAGAAATACGAGCTCAACGTACTGGATGGAAACATGAATCAGTACCAGTACATATGTGTTATGGAAACCAAAATGGTTCCATTTGCTAGGAGAGCCGTCCAGGCAAATTTTGTGTTCCAAGATGACAATGGTATGGCATACCGAGCTCGACACGTCATGGGTTTCATCGAAGATGGGATTGTGCAGCACATGGTTTGGCCTGCTATGTCACCGGATTTGAACCCGATTGAGAACCTCTGGTAGGAAATCTCACGTGAATTGAACAACATGGACAACCACCCAACAAACGTGGCTGAATTGACCTAGGCCATTGTGGATATCTGGCGAGATATTCTGGATCAGAAGCTCTCAATCCTCCTTTTGAGCATGCCTCGCCTGCTGTATACAACACCACGGGAGGCCACACGAACTGACTATTGTTTTCATATTGCGTGGCATGATTTAACACATGGGAAAATATTTTGAATGTGGATTTCAGTTGTTTTGTGAAGTTTTATGTCTACGAATAAAAGCATTGTTTTTGTTAGTATTTGTCACAGGTTCAAAGAATTTCCCCAAAAAACTAATTAACCAGTATTATTAAGTAAAACCTGTATTCAATATCACTGAACACAATGAATTGACAATATAAAATGAGACAATGCTATGAAAAAATACCACGAAAGTTATTGTAAGAGTGCTCCAAAAACTTCATTTATGCAGCATTTTGCGAAATTCCAAACCTTTTTTCCTAGTCTGTACATAAAACAACTATTCACACTAATAATCATAAATAATTGATAAATATATCTGGGATAAATTGGCCATATCAAAGTATTTCATAATTAATAGCATAGTTAAATCATAAACATATATCATATCTCTCAATACTGTACTCAAACTGATTTTTATGATGCTTGTTTTTCTTCAAACTTAAACAACGTGTAAATTTAACATCACTTTCATTCTCACAATAAAGTAAATGTTGTATGCAATGGTTTAATACTAAAACACGATTTTATTTGTCAGCATAAAACCAACATATTATTATTATTTAATTAGCAAGTTTAACTACGACATTTTATAAATGGCCAAATTAACAGTTGGCAAAGATAAAGTAAGGCGTTTTATAAAATAATATGACATGTTCGGTGTAATATTTAGGAATTTTTATACATCCGCTGAAAGGATAACTATCATTCATTGCTCTAATTTGTGCCGAAGATTGATTTTCTAACAGCAATCATTTTGTTACTGAAGCAATTATTATTGCATAATATAAAATAAATAATATGTTAACTTGTGCGTGCGTGTGCGCGTGTGTGTACATGCGTGCTGTGTTTACATGCATGTGTACGTGGATGTACATGCGTGCGTGTACATGCGTGCCTGTACATGAATATATATATATATATATATATATATATATATATATATATATGTGTGTGTGTGTGTGTGTGTGTGTGTGTGTGTGTGTGTGTGTGTGTGTGTGTGTGTGTGTGTGTGTGTGTGTGTGTGTGTGTGTGTGTGTGTGTGTGTGTGTGTGTGTGTATGTGTGCGTGTGCGTGCGTATACCTAAGCATGTGTCTGGTCTACTCATCAGCCTGTGGGATCCAGCTAATTCGCTTTTCGTACGCAACAAATATGTCACGCCCACAGGAAAGCGGCTACATGCAGGCTACGTACAAAAAGCGGAAGCACGTAAAAACATTCCATTTGATACCACAGCTCGCAACAAACAACGCGTGCGTGTGGTTCAATGGTGACTTGCTACATACATATCAAACTATTTTGACACCACAGTTTACATTCAACAGTAATTTTCTGTTATCCAAAAGAAACCTGTATATAAAACATTTCGACACCTCAGATGCTGACCTCAGCTTTATTCTGGGTTCGAATAACTAAATAAATCTTACCTATATGAACCATGTATATCGATACACGTCCGATTAGTCTGGGGTCGAAGTTCTTCTCTAACCTAAGTGAATATTTAAGTCTTTTATATACCCTCAGCGTGTTAACAAACATTATAGTTTGTTCACCACAAGAGAATGTACACTAACTCAGTATGGACTCACTGAAGTGACTTAACTAAAATAAAAACAAAGTAGCAATACTGCACAATGGATTATTACTGGACTAGAACGAAATATCGTCTCAAACCTGAGTAAATACTATGATTTACTCGAACCTAACAGCTAACCCTCATACGTTTCCGTTCATCACTAAGGGAACGTTCATTCACGCTTAATTTAGCGTCCCTACGTATATGCAGTTAGGTGTGGTGGGATCTAAATTAAAGTGCCTATCCGCTTGATCTATTTGACCCATGGTCGAGAACAGCAGATTTCAGGCAGATCTCCGATACTGCGAATGACACGTCGGGATTATAATAGCTATACATTTAACAAATTTCCTATATCAGTGTAATCTAATTACTCATAATATGGGAATAAAACTCTCTCCGCAGCTTAATACCCATGGAGATGCCTGCCGGAGTAACAAACGACTCCAGGAGTATACATCCATCAAGCAGCATTGTATGAATTAATAAGTCGTTTCGCCAGACCACATAAGAGGACAACAATATAGATTCTACATTATACATAACAAAGCTAATAAACTCAAACCTAACTTTCTTACATTGCTGTAATAAGGAATCTGGATGGAAATAGATAAGATGTCTGGCACGGGCAATGCGCGTTTCAAGGTACATATAAAGAGGCAACAGGCTGACGCTGTATTTCACTCCCTGGTGGCTGTGAAATGTAATGGGCATTTGTGAATGGCATTTTCTATGAGCAATTACAACGTCATAGTTGATTATTTTTGGGTATATGCGAGATGTTTTATATGGTACATATAATGATGTACACATATATAATAAAAATGAAAAATATGTAAATGAAGTTTTGTTTTGTATTATTTTATGATGAGAGTGACCCAGTAACATATAAAACTACCAACACTATCATTACCAT
The DNA here is from genome assembly GCA_025642065.1 of Paralvinella palmiformis. Taxonomy (NCBI): domain Eukaryota; kingdom Metazoa; phylum Annelida; class Polychaeta; order Terebellida; family Alvinellidae; genus Paralvinella; species Paralvinella palmiformis. Next base: position 205,871 of record JAODUP010000688.1, on the reverse strand, counting down.
TACCACTACCACTACTACTACTACTACTACTACTACTAATACTAATAATAATAGCATAAGCAAAAATGTAATAGTAATAGTAAGAAATGTAATAGTAATATATTGCATTCATTATCAAGTGTAATAGTAATAGTAATAGCAAAACTCAGTAGTAATAATAATATATTGCATTCATTATCAAGTGTAATAGTAATAGTAATAGCAAAACTCAGTAGTAATAGTAATATATTGCATTCATTATCAAGTGTAATAGTAATAGTAATAGCAAAACTCAGTAGTAATAGTAATAAGTAATATATTACATTTCAAAGTAATTGACCCAGGTCTGGTTGATTATCCAATTTATGTAATCTGGGATGACTTGTGTGCCAAAAGGTTGGAACATATTGTTGTCATATTTTTTAAATACCCGGTTCACTTATTCGTTGTTAGCTTCCCATCTTGAACCTCGGTTTAGTACATATTACATAATCTACAATTTTCTTATTATGTGTGTGTGTGTGCGTGTGTGTAGTGTGTGTGTGTGTGTGTGTGTGTGTGTGTGTGTGTGTGTGTGTGTGTGTGTGTGTGTGTGTGTGTGTGTGTGTGTGTGTGTGTGTGTGATGACCTTTATGATTTCTCAAACAGTTCTTGGATAATAATTCGGATAAAAATCTTATTGATAATCTCTGAATCGCCATTTAAACGCTAGAAGCTTACACGCACTAGAATTACTGCCGACGTTTTGATAGACTGTATACAGATATCCAAGGAGAATATTAATTTAATTCTGAGATTCGTGTTACTCCATTGAGAAATAGTAACATCTTTAGGTGGTCTTATTAAAAGATCTATTACTTTAGATATTTCGTCACTGCGAATCACGTATACTAGTGATAGTTTTATTACGAAGAAAATGCCAGATCTATGCTATTCCTGAACACGACCGAATGCCGTTATTGTACACAAAGATACCCAGACCGTCAAATGGTTGTGATCATGATTTGTTCTGGACACTCAGGCCTGTGGTATTAAAGTTCCAGACATAGATTACTCGGAGAACGAGCGGGAAGGTACATATTTAGGGTGGCCTCAACTTTAGAAATATATAATAATAAATGTATTTATTATAGCAGATATTATACAAATACGGATATTTTTGTGATGTTCTTATCTATTCATTCCCATTTATAGCAAAACATAAGGCTTATATATATATACAGCCAAACCTGCTCTTAACGCCACCTATCTTGAAGTGCCACCTGCTATTAAACGCCACCTCTCCAATGTCCCGATGCCAGTCCCATTCAAACTGACCTGTGTAGAGCCGCCACCTGCCCAACGCAGCCAAACACCATAGTGTCAGGGTCCCCGGCCAACAATATTACATGTTAAACAATCGCCAGTTACTATAATTTGATTGAGGATCTAGATTGATTATTAGTTGATCTTTTCACAAAATATTACGTTTATTATGCAGTATTATTAATGACAAGAAACGCTCATCGTCCAGGGAGGGATTAGTCTTGAATTTAATCCAATCCACTAAGGGCGGTATATTGACACACAATGAGAACACACGGAATTGTCCGTGAAAGCTGGAAAGACCCAGATGAGATTGTGGATTATCTATCGTCCACCTCCTTCTGGACAGAATCGCTTCAAAGCTACCATGTTTTTAGACGAGTGGTCAAATTATCTTGACCGCCTAATAACCATACCTCAGGAGGTCATTATTACTGGAGATTTAAATTTCCATTTGGATGATTCTACAGACATCAATGTCCGTCGATTCACGGGGCAACTTGATGCTTATGGTATTGTACAACATGTTACTGGAGCGACCCATATCCGTGGCCACAAGCTAGATGTGATCATTACAAAAGAAAACAGCTCCATCATCAAGGGAAGTCCGTCTATTGTCGACCCATGTCTGTATGATAGTAGAGATAAAGACTCAGGTGACCATTTTGCCATTCAGGTCACACTGGATTGTGCGAAGGCGCAGCATAGTAAAAAAGAGATCACTTTCCGCAGGCATTATGCTATTTCTATGCCATATTTCATCGAGGACATCAACTCATCTGCTACCTTATTATGTACAAGTGGCGCTGTAGATGACGTGGTGGAAGCACATTAAGTTTTTGATCAATACACATGCCCCTCTGCTGAGGAAAACTATAACCCTGAAGCCAAATGCTCCCTGGTGTACTGAAGAATTTCGAGCAGGAAAACACAATCATCGGAAAGCTGAACGACTGTGGCAGAAAACAAAGCTGGGGATCCATCATCAGCTATTCAAAGAAAGATGTTGTGAAGTAGGAAAGTTTCTCATGAGATCCAACAGACAAGATAGCGGAATGTGGGAACAGTAAAAAATGGCTGTTCAAAATCACTAAGAATTTGATGAGACATAAAGGAGAAATCATTCTGCCAAGCTGTTCATCTGATGAACATTTGGCCAACAAGATTAGTGATTTCTTCATGAGGAAAATTACAACCATTAGAGGCGACATTGATAATAACAAATCTCCAATAAGCGACGATGTCATGATGAGCGCCGATATCAAATTTGAACGACAGCTTCTGAAAAAACTTGCTCCTGCCAATCAAGACGACGTATATGATCATATCATTAAGTCTCCCTCAAAATCTTGTGAACTAGACCCATTACCTACATACCTGTTGAAAGAAGTGCTGGAATACCTACAGCTTTTGATTACGGCTATTATAAACAAATCACTGGTGGAGTCCAAGGTTCCGATTTCTTTCAAAAAGGCCAATATTAGACCACTGCTGAAGAATTCAAATCACGTTGTCTAATCTGCCTTTCTTGTCGAAGGTCCTGGAGAAGCTGGTTGCTAAGCTGTAGGAGACCCATTTGAGTAGCCACAGACTACATGATAATCTTCAGTCAGTTTACCTTACCGGTCACTCTACAGAGACTGCGCTCCTGAAGGTCTATCATGACATTGCTGAAGCTTTAGATAGGAAGTGTATGACCGCATTAGTTCTGATTGACCCGTCTGCTGCTTGCGATGTCATAGATCACAAGATCCTTCAAACGTGGCTGGAGTATTAGTTTGGAGAACCGGAAATACCCTCTCCTGGATCAAGTCTTATCTGAGTGACATACCTCGGTGTGTTGCCATAGGAATGACGACATTTGAATGTAATAGCCTGAATTTGGCGGTGCCACAAGGATCGGTACTTGGACCAGTTTATATTCAAAACCTATTCATGCGATATATAGCCGACATAATTTGCTCTACCACTGTTATACAGATGATACCCAGGTTTATAAGGAGATCATGCCCAAAACATCTTGGTCCAAGGTTGCAAAGAAATTGGAAGCTTGCTTGGTTGATGTCAGTGCTTGGATGAGTGCAAACATGCTTAAGTTAAACAAGGAAAAGACAGAGCTCATTTGGCTTTGTAGTTGACGTCGGTATTAGTAGGTATCTCAAAATGACTCAGAGCTGATACCTCAGCCATTGTGATTTATACTTTTATGTAGATGTCTATATTTTTGATAATATCCTAGATACAGCATACAATATATTAAAAATCAGAGTATGTGTATATCAGATGTAATGCAGTGATAGCAGCTGGGGAATAATTGACCATGGAGAGGCAAGTAAATGCAATATCCAAAGCCTGTTATTAGCAAATTCGTAATATTGGTCATATCAGGCGATAATATCTCGGCTAGATTACAGCAACGCTCTCCTGTATGTTTTGGTGTACACTTTTTAGGCAATTCAAGGGACTACCCCTCAGTACTTAGAGGAATGTGTCGTTCCGTATCAGCCGACAAGGTCTCTACGGTCTGAGTCTGGAGCATTCTTAGCCGAACCAACAAGACGTGGAGTGACATGCTGTAATAGATGTTTCAGAAAGGCTGCTGCAACCTTATGGAATAATATACTAGTAACCATCAGAAAGTGCAAGACCCTTGATACCCTCAAAAAGAAGATAAAAACTAATATTTTTGTTTCCGCTTTTCCTAGCTGAATATATATGTATTTGGCTGGAAACAATTATGTATTTTTAAAGATGTAAATGTTACATCCATATGAATTATTTATTGTCAAGCGCCTTAGAGTAACCTTCTTACAGGTTATATAGGGCTCTATATAAATGTATTATATTAGTATTATTATTTAATATTTTATACAATTTTAATCACAATAAATTTCCTCCTCAATCAAATTAGACTTAACACTATTTATGTTCCACATATAGTACCACTGGTCGAGCGGACACAGACAACTTTATAATCCGACACCGCTATTGTAATTTGATTCTATATTGAACGTTATTATTTCCGCAGCCAGCCAGAGAATTAATTAAATTTCACAGCAACAGGATACTGGTTTCTATCGGATTATTTCTCAAGTCAGTAAAATGTTTGTTGGAGCGAATAGTTCGTTTATCCTCAGCAACAGTCCCGCATGGCCGACCCAGAACTCTCTAAGAAGCAAAACATCCCCCAAACACGACGGGTATGAGTCGGATTTGAACCCACAATAGAAACGTTTACGGTGCAGCGTTTCAATCATTGCATCGTCCATCATAATCTAATGGCTGAGATATTCTGCTGCTCGACGATTATCCCAATTAATCTGTTCTGTGATTGGTTCATCTTCTGTAATATGTCTGTCTCCATAGCTCAGGAGATGTGTGCTTAATTCAGCTGATCTAGTCAGCTGGATTAAAACCAGATATGAGACTGTCCTTTACTTCAGCTGGTGATGATATATAACTGATTATAAAGTTCTATAAGCTATTGGCTTTACTTCGTTCTGGTCAACATACAGAACAATTTTGCTATTGTTTACTGTTCTATGCGTATAGTGACTATTATGTTATTTGTGTACGTTATATTGTCTACTTTCTGTTTTCAGTTAATGATGAATTGTTTATGGAAACCAGTTTAACCCTGGTTGGCCCAACTCGGGTGAAACTCGGGTTTTATCAAAGTGCTGGATTAAACATCATAGCCCTGATTCTTAAGTAGGTGAGTGAAAAAAAAACATGTCAGGCGTAGTCCTATTTTTGATAATGCATCAACTGGATTGAGGTAATGACTGAGTTATATATTACATCCCTGTCTCTGATAAACCACCTACGGTGAGTGCAGAACTTTGCTGCACGACTGGTTTTGAACTCTTCATTAATTGATGTTTCGATACCCAATTCACATGTCTGTGACGAGTCAGTCTTATATATAGATTCCGTGTACAACATTACCCCCCCCCCTACGCTTTGCATCCTTCTAAGCGCAGCTAATCAATCTCTTCAGGTAAATCACATATAATATGGCCAATCGATCGTGGTACAGAAGATGTTTTCTTCATCGTCGAGTAATAAGCGGACTGGAGTAAGGAGCATCATACTTCTAACACCATACCTAGGTAGACAGTGTATACATCCATTATGATGTATAGACGTTCCAAAGAGTGAACCCGCCTTATTGGGCATGATCGAGATGATGAGACGAAAATCACGTGGACCAGAGGAAGGAAGCCTCAGTGGATGGTAACAAACTCGATCAGATCGTAGTCACCATCAACAAAATCGAAAAGTAGATGCTGGAAAGTATAGGTACTGGAACTACTCGATGCAGTTTCTGTCCGTGTTCATGAAAGCCACAAAGAAAGTGCTGTACGGCAACAGCATCGAGATGTAGATGACCAGGACTATCGACAGACCAGCTATTCGGCGATAATCAGCTGGAGTCCTATGTATGGCAAGACGAGGACAAATAAATCCATCGACTTGTTGATGCATGTAATGAACTCACCGAACACATCTAACAGCGAAGTTGTCGTCCTTGTCCTGTTATCTTATCCCGTCGTATACAGAACGTACAATATAATGATGTCACCAGCCACAAGGAACTGGTTGATTCGACATGTCAGATGGATGAGACATATGAATATCTCTCTATCAGACACTTTTGGGGAAGGCTGTGATACACTGTCGACAGAGTTCTCTTACCAGCACCACGACGTCAAACAACACGGTACAGACTGAATGAGTGATATCGTAAGAGAGTAACAGAGATCCGGTGTATGCCATCAGCTGAAGTACCCAAACGTCGGCACAAAACTGTTGCGAGCGGCTCGTATTTCTGATTGTTGGTTCGTCGTTAGCAGTTTTGTCGTCGTTCCGAACACCGACGGGAGGCTGGCTGGAATCTTTGCCCGGCACCATTGCTTCGCCACACGCAGTCAGCAAATTTTCTCGGATGAAGGTCGCTAGCTCTGCCATAGCAAGAAGTAGAAGTGAACACTTGCCGAGACCACACGGCTCGGTTACGTGCTAACATTTGCAACTATCCAAACCGACGTTCAGATCGCATTTGAGACAAATGTCCTGAGTATACTTAATACACCATTTACTGTCATCGTATCTAATTGGTATTCGTTTTACATCGACCAGACAGCCATTATAATGCCAAACGACGACTACTCACGGTTAGTTCTAGGTTTACAGATGACATTTCCACTTCGGACCTCGGATAATCCGAACTTTTTTTTATCACCGAGTGAATGATGCCATTGAGTAACATGTCTACCCGCAGGTTTCTAATATGACGCGCAGGTCAGCGGGGTCGTTCAGTCGAATGCTGTCCACCCAGTTTTGCCATTTCCTGCTGATAATCTGGGGCGACCTATTAACCTTTGACCTATTTTAATAATAACAACAATAATAATAATAACAATTACAAACGTCTATAGTGCCAATATCCTCGAAAAGAACCAAGCACAGTGGCGCACCTAGTAGAGGGGTTCGGCAAACTCATACTCGAGGTACAAAGTCTTCGATTCCATTGTCAAACGATCACTGACTGACCAGCGGAATATATGTATATGGAAGACACCCCTAAACCCACAAACCCACTTACTCATGAATACTGACAACTTTAACGGGCATTCTTGTATGATATATACAACAAAGCAGACGTGGGGTCAATTCAATTTCAGAATTGGAATTGCTTATTTTAAAAAAAAGGAATCGGAAATTATCATTTTGGAATTGGAATTGAAGTTTGCTACGAGTATCTACTCCAATCAGTGATTCGAGTAGGTAAAAAATGGAATCGATATAATTGGAATTGATGAGTTGGAATTGGAATTGCCCAAATGGAATTGAGTGAAATTGAAATTGACAAAATGTAATTGACCCAACAAAGTGCATGGTTTCTCAATTAGGTATAAGATTTTCAAGTGCAAACTGTCATCGTTCAGATTACAATACGTCCCTGTGGCGAGTAGCACATTATACTACATCTGGATCTAGACTAGCTGAAGCAGTGGAAAGCCAATCCCGATCAGCACATTGTGGTAGTGCCTAGCATTTACAAAGCATTACGATCCGGTGAAATATTCAACTTATATTTCGCCACCTATAGTGGCCTAACAAATTAACTATCCATTTCCGTCCCAATTAATTTTATCCCGTAAAAGAATGCACCCTACTGTCTGAAGAAGCAAAAAAAAAACCTTCGTGGCCTGGTTTATGTTCCATGAGTTATATTTCCATTTATTTATAATTATATATATATTACGTGTACAAGAAGTAATATTAATAGCAAACAAATTTATTCACTGACGTTACAGAACTCCAAATTATCTTATTTCACATTTGTGCACATGGTAGGCTAAATGGGAAGAGCGATCTCCAAAGGTAATGAAGCGAAGTCAAAGATGAAACAACCTTCAGATATGCCCACGCTGAGATTCGAACTCAGATGGTAGTGATCTGTGATACAATGCGCTACCAGTTAGACCAAGGAGGCGCCCTCCCAGGGGGGGAGCCGGAAAGATGGGTATTGATATGTAAGGAGCGAGACGGAAGTGTAATATTGAAATAATTAAGCTAGGGTGAATTTTAATCAGCAATCACCTCTGTTTTTTGTACATATATATATATATATATATATATATATATATATATCAGCCATTTATTCATAATGATGGGGAAATTTCACGTTTGTGACAAATATTTAATGCTACTTTCGTGCAGTTAATGAAATCTATAGGTCGACTAAAATTAATAGCTTATTTTCGTAACCAGTAATAAATATATAAACTGACAAGTTTTATAATAAATTGGTATTCAGTGGAACATTATCTTACCATAAATGGGCATAAATTAAAGGTTACCCGAAAACCTAACTCGTGTCCATTAGAAAGTCATCCCGAAAATTCAGGTCATCCAGTCAGATAATATTGGAGATTACTCGTGTCTCGGCCCAAGTTATATGGCGATTGGCGGATTTGTGTGAACCCGCCACTTTGTAGAACAGATCATCGGCTGAAATAATTAGAAGTGTGTTGTTTGTCAAAAGCCATAGATCTCTTCTTAAAGCGGCTCTATTTATGTTTTCATTTCGGGGTTTTAGCACACAATAAATTAAGAAACAACTGTGATTTAACCAAACAACGTTCAAGCTCTACAATGTCAGGCACTATTAATTCGAACGCCGGAGCGTACTAAATAAGACACCAGCTTTTCCAACGAGGTTTCCGAATGTTAACAGATTTTATAGGTCAAGTACAACAATATATATATATATATATATATATAAAACTGTGGGTCTTTGGTGGGGCACACGAGGGTGCTTGTGTGTGTGCGGTGTGATGGTATGAGTATATGTACTCTGTAGTGGTTTTAGTTTGTCCTGGCGTGATGTACGGCCATGGTTCCACTAGTGGCTTCGCACCGAGTTGTCATTTGGGTGATGTGAACTGACCAGGCCACATAATTATAATTTCTGGTTAGTATAATTTATAAGTCATGTATAATTTGTATGTCATGTATATTTTTATGTGTATATAATACTGTGGTAATTAACTACGGCCCAAAATCCTGTAGCAGTATGACACTGCTACTTCTCAAAAAACAATTTAAATATCTGATTTCAGTTGTTCGTTTGTAAATTATCATGTATTTACTGATATTGTCTGTAATAGACAGTTATATGATATGGTTATGCTGTGCAAATGTCGCACCTATATTTTATGTAAAATATATATATAGCGCTGTGACTTGTGTGATGTGACAAATAAATATAAAATGTGCATGTAGTTGCATGTTGTGGTATGGCGGTGCAATGTAAAGTGCATGAAGGAAAGAGCCTGTGATATATATATATGTTGTGTGTGTGTGTGTGTTACAGATAATCTATATAATCAGGTAATATGTATATTACCTGAAATTTTCAGGTAATCTGTTACCAATAAATATATTACCTGAATATTTCAGGTAATATACATATTACCTGATTATACAGATTAACTGTAACATAATATATATATATATATATATATATATGGGTGTGTACTGTATAAAAAGAATACGTGTAATTACTGCATAGAAAAAACAAGCAACAAATTGATATGGATAACTTTATTAATTAATAGGGAAAAATTAATATGGAATCATAAGAATGGATAAATTAGAAAAATGTAAAATACATCCAATAATAAGCTTCTAATAAGTCTGTATGAGCAACCAAATAATAATACCGCAGTTATCACTCGCATCTCTGATTGACACCAAGATGTGTGTGATATGTACAACCCCTGATGCTTGTGAGTGGGCTTTTCAGCGGTGTTGTGTGTGCATGCATGTGTGTGTGTGTGTGTGTGTGTGTGGGAAAGGGCCATGATACCGAGTCATTAATCTAGACATAATTCAGAAAAGTCATTTTTCTTGTTGAGTAATTGCAATGACTCTCTGATGTGCCCGTGCTAAGTTAACACACTGGCATAGATAATCGCACATGAATCTATTAGTAACGTGCTTTATCAACTTTTCATACTGATACGTGTAATGTGACAATTCCTGTTAAAAAAAAAAACCGACTTGGGGGCAAAAACTTCATGTTTCATATTCTGTGCATGTGCATAAAATTCTAATTTCAGCCCTATGTTAATGTCTACAGACTGTGAATTTGGATGGCGGGCTACAAGTGTCCTGAACACTGATATAGTAGAAGAAATATATTTTTTTAAAACACCCAAAAAATAATATGATTCTAATCTATAAAAACAATGGACCTTCAAAGACAAACTAGACCTAGACACAGGGACTAATATTTAGTCAACTTCATACTTATTTGCCTACACATGACATACACCATATATGGGTACTTTATACAAATTATGACATAGTTCACACCTATTAATGCAAGTAGGGTCACACATAGCCAGTTATGCAATCTGCTGCATGTGACACACACACACACACACACACACACACGCACACACACGCATCAACAACTATTTTATAAAAAATCTATTATATAGAAAACTGAAAGACCACCAGCTGATAATTGATAAGGCGCAAATATTAAGTAGCAGTTTTACATAATTAAACACAAACATGTCAAATCTCCAAATTAAAATATAAACATTATGATCTATAATGTGTAACAAAATATCTGATGGCATCACAACTGGCCAGGAAATGTAGCAAAATAAATTTCTGTATATAAAAAATAAGTGAACTATACAAACTCTGATTAATGTAATTGTGACTGGAATGACATAATGTACAAGTGAGATGAAAACAGGAATGAATAATGAATCATCAATTTAACCAGATCTCTATGGATTGTGGCTCTGAAAACAACGCAGAGACGAAACCTTCAAAATGAATTAATCATAATTTTTAAATCCCGTCAAAAAAGAACACTGAAGATATTCATTCGGATAAGAAATTTTACATTTGTTGATTTTTATGTATAAATAAACTGATTAATGTATTGGTATCACCCTCTGTCCGTTGAATCTAGGACAGGTTCAGTATGCTGATAACGAAGAGGGAAATAATATTAATAATAATTTATTGAAGTGACCTTTTCTAGCAGAAGTAGAAGCAAAGTAGACATAAAATTTAAATTTGTTCATGTTTATATTTATTATTATTATTGCCATTATGAATGAACTGCCCAGATAAGCATAATATTAACATCAATCTTGTGGATGGATGCAGTAATTACTCTGAATTAATATATGCCTTGTCGGCATTTTGTATTATAATATCTGCTTTCCAAATCAACTGTATATAGGTTTAATCTGGTAGCCGATGACGGTATATTGCACATCCTGAGCAACTTCATTCATAGAGTACCATAAAATTAAATATTGTCTAATCAAGTCTTCTGCCCTTTATGGAATATGTTTAGACAAAAAACCAACTTATAATACAGCATTCAGTACGCAATCAGGTAATACCACCAATGAAAATTGAAATAAGTACGCAATCGGGTAATACCAGTAATGAAAATTGAAATAATTACACAATCAGGTAATACCACCAAACGAAAAATAAATAAGAAAAGACACATGTCAACAAACTATCACATATGAGCCAAAGGCAAATTGACCAGAACAGAACACAGAACAACATTAAATGCAGTAAATAACGGATGATTAAAGTTGATATCGCCTAATTACACAAATAATTCCTCCCCCTCCTTGAATCCTGAATCATGCTGCTGCCATCTGCAGGCAGGAGTCGTTTCGTGGTCATGTGTCACCAAATCGCCGTAAGACCGACTGACATCAATTAGTTCATCACGTAGGTTTATGGAATTATTGACGGAAATCTGGTGATCTGAAGGGGTAGTTTCCGGAGAGACGCTCACAACAAAACGACTCTCTGCGTCTGGATCCTGGTCGTCTGTTCTGCAGCACTGACCAGGCGCTGTGTTACCGTGGTGACTGAACACGGACTGGTTACGACTTTTAGTGACAGTGCTTTGTGAAACTCCTTCGTAGTCTCTTAAACCTGGAGTGTTTTGGTCTGCATTTTTTGGGCAATGCCGAAGTATCTGATTGGACTGAAATGTAATGGCAATACACTGAAGTGTTTTTATTATGAAAATATTATATAATAACATGGGATCAGACATGGGGTCAATTCAATTCCGGAATTGGAATTGATGGTCAATTCTGAAAATGGAATTGCAAATTTAAAAAAAAAATGGAATTGGAATTGATAAATTAATTGGAATTTCATAAAAAAATTAAATCCACAAATTAATTTACCATTTAATTTTTCAAGTCAGAATTATTTCTTCCATGACAACTCGGAGTAGGTATTCCAAGTTGGTACTCATGGTATGATTGGCGTGGGTAAAAAATGCAATTGGAATCGATAAATTTGATTTGGAATTGGTGATGATGATGATAATTTGTGTTTTACGGCCACTTTTGGGCTAAACGGGCTGAGCGACCTCCAAAACGTAATGAAGCGAAGTCAAAGATGAAACAACCTTCAGATATGCCCACTCCGAGATTTGAACCTGGGTGGCAGTGATCTGTGGTCCAACACGCTAACGCCAGATTACGGAGGCGCCGCCGATGTGGAATTGGAATTGACCAAATGGAATTTATCCCATGTCTACATAGGCCAGTAAAGATGCTTTTGTAAATTTATATTATTATTATTATTATTATTATTATTATTATTATTATTAATAAAGGAACAATGAATACTACTACTATTACTACCTGTTGTTGTCTGATGTGTCTGATCTCCTCCATCACAGTACTTTGAAACTGGAAACAAAATCAATAACAGAATTTACTAATAATCCGAGTGTGTGTATGTGCATGCGCATATGCACCAAGAAATTAATAACCATAGAAATGTGTTTGCATCGTCGACATAATTCGCCAGCATCATATCATAATATACTAAGTAAGAATCTAATTTAATGTTTCATTCATATTCTGGTTTATTGGAATTCTAATTATTGGTATAAGTGGTATGACAGGGAGAGAGGGCACAACAATAAAGATGATATATAACACTAATAGCAATAATTATGATCTTAAGGAATATGCATACTAATGCCACCAATCATCATCGTCATCATCATTGTAATTATGATTAAAATCATTATACAATTGAAAGCAATACACAGAAGCTGTACAGGGTTTAGCTGCTAAGCAGAATTAATCAATTCACAAGAATGTTTACAAACATTCGAATAACAGAAATCTACCTGAACAAGATGAGAAATAAGAACATTCATAAAATATACAGTATTCCAGCTGGGTATTTGGAAAAGGAAGAAACTTATTCCTCTATTTGTGAAATTAGGGCCAACTTCACGTGCAGGTTTGGCATTGGAAATGCAGCAGTTGTTGCAATTGTATGACGACATGCACTCAAAGGAAAGGTTCTAAAATATATTAAAGTGCTCCAATGATCATTTCTTACTAAGGTTGTAATTGTTTTCACGGTTGTGATCAAGTTTTTCAAAAATTGCTAAATAAAATACAGTCCACTCTCAAATAAGTGAACAGACTGAGGGGTTTGGATAACAGGGAACCTACCGGCAAAAACCATTCGATAGATTGCGCTGCAAGCAACCCAGTCCTTGGGATTCCCAAACGCAAAGTAAACAGTTGTATTTTCTTAGAACAGTGAAGGAAATTCAACACAAATAGCTTTAATAATCATGCCTACTCTATGTTGTGTGCCGCAATGCAATGAAAGAGGCGGTCATTCTTTTCCTTGGTCACAAAAGGATATACTTAAGAAATGGATTCATGCCGTAAAATGTGTAGAGACGTGGAAGTCCAGCCAATAAAGCATTAATTGTGTGTGGGGCACATTTTGATTCTATGACTACATATAGTGCACACCTATTATTCTGCCCATAACTGTTCCATTATATGTTTATATTTTATTGAAATATTTATTTTACCTGTAATTAATGCACCAAAAATTCTATATGATATAAGATATTAAATAATTACTATTGCTGTTTGCTCCCAAGATAATCATACATATTTTACCTCTGATTATAGAAATATCTGCAATTCTCTTCACTTTTTTTGTCAAACAGTGAGAGATATTCATCAATCCGATTTTTGGACACCAGCGGAAAGTCTTTCTGCATTCTACTATTGATGCATTCTACTATTGAGTATTCTACTATTGACTCAGTCTCCAAATTCTTTCCCCATATTATGGCCTCACTTGAAAGTAACCTGATCAGACTTGCAGTATTTCTGGACCTCTCTTAGGCATTTGACACAATAGATCACAATATTTTGTTGAAAAAGCTACATTTTTATGGTGTTTGCAGCATTGCTTTGGAGTGGTTCAGGAATTATTTGACAAACAGGTCCCAATTTGTGTCATACCATTACATACACTCTGCCAGTCATAGCGTAACCTGTGGGGTTCCCCAAGGAAGTGTCCTCGGGCCCACCCCTGTTCATCATCTATACAAATGATTTACCATATGCATTTACACATTCAAAATGCATCTTATTTGCAGGCGATAGAACAATATATTCCACTTCTCAAAACCCAAAAGAATTACAACAAAATACCAAAAATGACATGAGAGCATTATCAGACTGGTTCTATGCAAACAAATTATCATTGAATGTTCAGAAAACAACTTTTGTTGTGTTTTCTCCAAAGAACACAAACAATAACATAACATCCATCACACTGGGAAATCAACAAATGTAAAATTCCTCGGTATTAATATAGACGATGAACTTACGTGGGATGACCACATCAATCATATTGTCAAACAGTTATTCAGTGAACCATATGGAATTCATACGGTCCTGACGATAATTTAAAATCATTATACTACAATCTTATTCATTCTCCTCAGATGAATCGAGAGAATAAAAAGCCGATAATGGTATTCCGGAACTGATCTGTAACTGTGGGCGCCCCACAAGTAGGACTGGATCGCTCGCATTGCCGCCTCGCAGATTAGTTCTGGAGTACCTCATTTATCTGGTAGCCAGGGATTCTATTACCGGTATGTTATGATTTATACAACCACAATCACGCTGGAAGCCATGCAACTGTATTGAATAAGCCTTTGAATCAGTGGCTCAGTTTGCATAAATGTTCGCCAATTAATGGGAGCAATTATAATGTGCGCTGGGCAACTGTCAACCAGAGAAATGACATGTTGGTTGATCTTTTGTTTGGCCAAGTGGTGATGGACAGAAGACACAAAATCTGAAGCAAACCAAGGCCTAAATATCTCCCTCGTCATCCATTACTTCCTGTGGTTTCTATAGTTATCAGGTAGGTTCCAATCGTTAATGTATTTGAAGCAGCATGGATTGGCTGATTTACTGACAACCAATATATAAAATATTGTTCCATATTCACGAAAAATTGGTTGAGTTCATTGAATTATCCTCAAAATCATTGTTTTTCCCCCCGGAATATCTGAGATAATACTAGGGCGACATCTTTGTGCTATTCAGTTTATCAAAATTTCAGTTGATTGAGATTCGATTATTCGAGAGTGAACTGTAACTAATAGACTGACGTCAACCAATGGAGAGAAATAGCTTGATGTTTTGTGAAAAAACTTTTAACGTCATAAGTCTATTTTTAAATATACATAGTACACTCCAAATAATCCGAGATTGTCATACTTTACATGAACAAGGCAGGAAGAGATAGTTCATTAGGAGCACACCGAACGGATTACGGAAGAAAAAATACTTCAAGCACGGAACGTCACGCTTGATTAAAGTTCTCTTCACTTACCACAAGTCTATTGAAAACAATAAAAAGACAAGATAAAATTATTATATGAAAACATCATTAAATACAGAGGATGGAGAGGATTCTGTGTTTTTTTTATGGAACCAAACACAGGATACACAGGATACGTTCGATTCGGATATCAAGAATATCTGTCTCTTCTTAACCCGAGTGCGGCCCAAATTGACCTTTGATAAACGCATACAGGTTTGAGCAGAATACTTACATTCCTAAACAGAAATGTAATTGCTCATAATAAACTCAGGTGAATTAGTTTGCTAAATATTGTACCAAGGCTTATTAAAATAATAAACAGTTTTATTAACTAGATATTAACTAAAATGTTTTAAATTTGTTTTCAGATAAACAAATGTTCTTGATGATGTTATTGTATTTATTATCCATACAGGTTTGCGTCTACCTGCCAGCAGATACACTTTTCAACCCTGGGTGTCTTTTATAACCATATACGCAATAGAAGATATTTTCACATTTACAAAGGTCTAGTCTCAAAAAAGATCTGCAGAGCCATGGGGATGGAGTTATGTAGCATCAAAATTTCGACATTTATGCATTTTTCCATTCATAAAAAGATGGTCATTATTAGATAGCTTAACCCTTCATAAAATATAGAATGCATGTGTTCCTATAGAAGTCAACACAACCTCAATAAAGTAAATAGCCAACATCTGCTACCACCATAAATAAGAAAATGTTATAATTATTTAAGGATATTCCACAAACAAGATATACCTCTATTACCGTAGGTCCCAGCCATTAAGCCGAGACTTTGTGTCAACATTTTGACCCTTATTTTGGGGGGGTCGGCTTAATGGCCGGTGTTATTTACGTGTCAAGAAATCCAGTCATCGAGAGAAAAATTTCAGTGTGTTAGCAGCCGTCTAGACGCTAGTGGCCTAGGTCCTAGTCTAGATCTAGATGCAAACGGACATCAATCGTTATTTTAATTTAAACTTGTGCAGTCATGGAGTGAAAATAGAAGTGAATCAAGTTGATGATAATTATACATGGCTTTATAATGAAAATCAATGTTTATATGTAGAATTATCTGATTTTTGTAATTATGGATAAACTTTGTTTGACTCAGTCGTGCATTTCACGAAGGCAGCGCTGGTAACAAGACAACTTATATCCAAGACATCCCATACCCAAGAGTGTTGTATCTCATTCGTTTGGCGGCATAGACATTAGGGTGCTCCCATATACATATTTTGTATGGGCATATTTATATTAATAACGGGATAATTACTGATTAATTAATTTATTTTCAATAGAGAGTTATAGATACTAACTGACCTCATACACTGGTAATTTACAATTACACTGTCTTGGTTATTGCCGTGTTAGTGACCAAAACGTACCATCAAAGGCTCAGTAGTAATTGACAATATGTTTAATTACTTCTAAGCCATTGACTTCATGTACGGTTCATTGAATGTTTGCGTAAACGATGGTTACAAAATTATTTTCGGTGTTCAAAACGTCACCTGGGCTGGAAATACTACACGTAAAAGTTAAAATTTTTAAGTCAACTTACTGGACGGTAACACCATAAATCAAGATATTTTAGGACTAAAAAACCATCCTTGGCTTAATGCCCAGGATCTACGGTATAGAGATGTAGCAGATAAGTGAGAAACCTATTAAATCAGTGACCATGAGCTTTGCCGTACCTCTTCAAGTTGTGCACTTAATGTGCGAGCCATGACCAGTTGCTGGGCCTCTAATTGTTTCTGTAGCAAAGCCATTTGGGGAATGAGTTCGGCTCCCTCCTCTTCATCTAGTGACATCTGGTGGTGGGCATGAGATCTGTCTTCCTTTAGATCATTGGCTTGGTCTGTTCTTCGTTTTGTTACACTGATGATGCTGCTGCGGTATATCTGTTCCTTCAATAGCTCAATCATCTAAAAACCAAATTTATATCTCCTATCAGTCCATTCCCTTTTTAAGTATAACATATCAAATAAACTTCCAGTATGTCTGTAACTATACTGAAATGCTGCCAAAATCTAGAGATAATATATAAATAAAACATTGGAAGCTTTAAACAAAATAGCCTAACAGCATTTCCACAACCAGAGTTGTTCCATTTGAATAAAGAGATTTTTAAAATTAATTCAAATCATAATTTAAATAAATGTCTAATATTTTAAATCCATATTTGTTCAAATTACTATTTTGTTGATTTCCTAAAACATTATTTGGAAACTCACTTATCAATTGAATTGCAATTAGATTCTAACATCATGTAGTCAAACAAGTATTACTGGCATGTCACAAATCATTAACTTTATGATTGAGAGAGGTACCAGGAGACAAACAGAACAGGTGTCCAATGAAACCCATAATGATGTGATGATCTTACTTGAGTGTGGTAAATATGTGATATATATATATATATATATATATATATATATATATATATTACAAACTAAATTAATAAATCCTTGGGTATTTAAATTGAGAAGAAATTATAGTCTAACAACAGTAATAATCAACAATGAAGGTATAAAATATCTCATGGTTCCAGTTCTAATTATTCAGTAATTCAAAATTTTTGTAATATGGACACTTCATGGAAATTACTTCCAACTTGAATATGTATAATTTTATTTGTAAGAGATCATCAGTTGCAAAGGAATGAAGACATCCTAAAGTAATTGCAGAATTTGGTTCTAAAAAGGCGGCATATGTATCAGATACACGTGTTAGCTGAGAAAATAGTTCTGCTCTATTTTTATTTCTTCATATTGTATATAACGCCTCAAAATAATCCATAATAACAAATGATTCTCTAAGACCAGGGCAAAATTACAATTTTAAAAACCTGAATATTGTACATTTTATCAAAAGAAATATATCACAAAAGTAAACAGGTTTGTCTATGCTAAAATGGCTCAGTCACAGCAGTCAGTTAGAAAGTCTAACAACTCCATTTCATTTAATTGCTCATTGCACATGAAATAAAGACATGTTTCAGGTGGATTTGTTGATTCAAATTGTTTACACCTGGGACAAACAGCCAAGGAGTGACAGCCGAGACAAACAAATTCCACAAACATTGGGTCAGATTTGAACCCACCACTTTGAAGTTTGCAACACAGAGCTCTAATCAATATGCCATCAGAATGGCTGTCAGTTATATGTGCCTACAATTGGTGGCCAGAAACAGTTTGCTCCTCGGGTAGCTGAAAACGGTGGTGGATTGTACAAGTCTACACACTGAAGGGGAACTGGTGGAATGGGGGAATGCAAACAACATGCGGTATCTGACTATATAGTTAGCTATAACAGAATTGCATAAATAAATAAAACAGTGTCAATTTTATTGCAATCATTTAACATCGATGAGATGAAGTCAGTCTGGTTACCTCTCTTATAATAAAAAGCCTTGCCATATTGGTAGGAAGCACCTCATCATCAGACACTTCTTGTGGCAACAGAGATGAGTAGCAGCTCTTCAAATTCTGCTCCATTATGGAGATTTCATTGCTGATGTCATGTTGTAATTCTCTCAAGGCATCAGCAGACAGTCTAGACAAAGTAATGCAAACAATTCAAATGTGATCTGAAGTCTACCAAAAAATAACACCACTGTATCTAAATACCTTAATAGTATCTTAATCCATACCAGTACACAAGGATGTTAAGGATAATATGGGCAGCAAATTTTGTCCATTATTCTACAGGTGTAAAATATCTCGTTTTCAAACACATATAACAGACACAATGAAAACTTCCAAAAAAGGTATTTAACTTATGGATCCTAGAATTATCACTATTAAAATTATTTGAGAAAACTTTATAAGGAAATGCACAATTTTAATCACATTTATCACAAACAAACAATTTAAAATGACAAATTTCAGACACTATTAAAATTATAACTTGCTAGTGAATTGGCTGAATGGCAAATTTGTATTATATGACTATGTGTGGCAAATTGAAACATAAGTGTAGTAAGTTTGTACGTTTGTATGCCAGTACTGCTGCAGTCGTCAAAAACTATCAAATTAGTTTATAAAATAACATTTTATCTCATCATACTGTGATTAGTCCTAAGTTAGACTTCCTCCCAATCTAGCATAATTTGAACATTCATATATTCTAGATAATAATTATTGGGACCAAAAACAAATAAAATATTTACTGACTGAAGTAATTTATGACCCGTGACACAATCCCATTATACATTACTGTATTATAATGATAAGAATTTATGCCTCTTGATCAAATATCTAGATGTACTCTGTATGTCATTGCGCGTGCACGTGTATTAGTGTATGTGTGTGAGAGACTTCACTTGAAATATATAGCTGTATGTGCCACTTTATGTTGACTGTCTATTCTCCATTCGTTTAATGGGTAAATGTAATGTATAGTAATTTATATCAGTATGACTTGTAATAGTTATCTGTAACTTCTTTTAAAAACAAGCTATACCCAGTATATCATAATGTTTTATTAATGTACAACTTCTATGAATGGCACCTGCTAGTCGGGTTGTAAAAAAATCTAGATTTTTTAAAAACTGAAAATAATCGGATTAAATTTTTTTTAACAACATTTGAATATTTCCTAACACACTGATTAGCATGACTCATTATAATAACAATAAATACAATAATCATAAAATAAAATGAAACATAATCAAAATAAAAAAAATTTGCAGTGATTTAAATCATGATTTTTAAATATTTTTTTTTAAAAACAACATTCAAACATTTCCTAACAGACTGATTAGTGTGACTTGTTATAATAACAATAAATACAATAATGATAAAATCAAATGAAACATAATAAAAATTTTCAAAATTAAAATGCATGATTTTTTTGCAGTGATTTAAATCACTCTTTATAATGTTCTTTATTGGTGTTGTTGTTGAAAGGCTACCAGCTAAAATAGACTTAAGGAAGAAACACCTGGACCTATAATGATGACCTCAGATAGCTCAAAAAGAAAGTTCTGGAACTGATAATTACCTGTCTTCAGATGATAACACGTCGGACAAAGATAGATAAGATGCTGATGACTTCAATTCAAGTAAGCGAAATTCGAGTTTGTACTTGTTGAGTGCTTTCTGAAGTAACTGAACTTCATTTAGCAGATGCTGCAAAAATAAAAAATTAACACATGCTGATTATGTTATGCGTTAACAGTTCAAGAAAATGTTAAAGGATCATAAACCAGGACAATAACATGGGATATCCTTATAGTTATATGTCAGGGTTTTACACACAATACCACACCGTCAAACTGATGAGCAGCTGAGAATTTATACGACGGAATTAGTTTAGCGCATGATTGGTTTCGCCGAGAATTTTCCATAATACCAGTATAAATTAACTGACATGAACATCAATGGCAAGTATCCTGATGATGTGAATAAAATGTGGGCGATGATAAATAAATCTATACTAGAGTATTCGTATATGTGTATCTTCATTTGTTTTCTTTGAGGGGAGGGCGCTAAATCAAACAGGGGCGCTTATTTATTTCAAATCATATTTACCCCCGGTCCCTGTTCAAGCATGCCCCTGTTCCAGCAGAGGCCTTTATTCGCATGAGTACAGTAATTATTTTATTGTATATACATCTGTTGTGTTTAATTGTACTTTAAATTGTTTTAGCCTCTTTTATTATTTAATATTAATTAATTTTTTTCACACTGTTTTATTAATTAGAAACACGGTTATCTTACTTCTAACTATTTTCTTAAAACAAACATTTTAAACAATAAAATATTTCATATATTTTATGTATATCTGAGGCACACACCTAGACATGCGTCTGTTATCCCAACACCTATTAATAAATGCATTTGTTCATATTATAATAGTCAAACCGCTGTTGATAAATCGAAACGGTAACTTTTAAGCATTCTTAACGGCGAGTTGTCGTAAGTCAGAGCTGCTGTAACTGGAGGACTTTATATACAAAAAATCATCTAAAAAGAATAATAAAAAAGTACCATTCCAGGACCAGATCATCTGAGATTTGACCTTGAAGAATCATTCTATGTCCAAATTACAGTGAGTGATAAGAGGATTTAACACAGCCTCGCTATTGCTACCTGTCGGCTACATTTAAACCGATTCGTCAAGCGTATTTCATTTAAGTTGTTTAGCACCGGCACTGGTCACACCTGGGACATACAGACCAGGAATGACTACATATATCACAAACCTGGGCATGAGCCAGATTCGATCCCACAACTGCAGGTTTGCCATGCAGTGCTTCAGTCATTGTGCAGTCAGAATGTCCTGCCAATTATATGAATTTCCTAAGTAAGTGCATGGAGCTAACCAAGTCTGAATAAGGTAAACAACGGCAAGACCATACACATGGTTCTTGAAGGTGTTCATTGGTTAGATAACTAACATGTTCCTACTAGAAATCACCACCCGAAGAAATGCATCTTGGTAAATAATGAATTATGATTTTTTAAATATCCATTAACATTTGTTTAACAAGGCAGTGGAATAAATGATTTAAGTAGTTATCGAAATGGACCTTTATGGGAGTTACACACACACACCAGGGACAGAAAAATATTTCTACATCTCACTAGCCCCACCAAAATTTCTTATACTCCCCCCCCCAAAAAAAAAACAACAACAACTGCACTGCAGTCAACATAAAATGCCAGATTCTCAAGTTGGGTGTGTCTAGAGTAAATGTCAATGTAACCTGAACATACCCAAAAACTGCATCCTCGATATACCTAATATTCATATTAATATGTTGCATTGTAACATTTGCTGTGAACCATTGTTTTAATTGGCCAATTTTTTTTTAAAGTCATCACAAAAGTTTGAAAAACCATAAAACAGTAATTGTGACCACACAATTGATAGTCTATAAATATAATTAACATCTATGATCTGAATGCCAATCAATCGCCCCCCCCCCCCTCTCATGACATCTAAGCCATGATACTAAGTTGGGGGATATACAAGTTTGAAAAGGAACTACTCCCCACTGCAGCCAGGATGCCTGCCTCTACACATGTTCATATGGCAGATGTGAACATTTTAAAGCCGTATTATGGCTGGATGCTCTGGCAACCCGCCCCCTGCAAAGTTATCAACGGAGAGTCAAAAGTTGGTGGCTTCATGTTAAAACAATTGAAACTAAACAAACCTAGAGTTTTGAATAATAATCTTAGCCTTTAGCAGGAATTATCTATATTATAGATGAGGTGGATTGATTTATTTGTCACAAACTATATATTTCCTGTCATGTTTAAAGATGAGGTTGATCAATTGGTGAAATCCAATTTCAGAACGGCGTTGACCAGTTCCTAACCAATGTAACAAATTCCAAACAAATCTTAAAATATATCAGAATATAAATTATAATATTATTTACCTAATATGTTAACATGGTACTATTTGATGATTTTTAGTGGGCACATTTCACAGAATTATTAGCACATTTTCATAACATTCTTGATATGTCTAAATTGATCATGCCATAGAATAAATGTGCATTTCTTCTACCACAAAGAGTTCCAAAACAGCTGAAAACCGTTGCACCAAAAAAACGAACACAAGACTGCCACATATTTTGCCTCAAAATGATAGTAGCCCAGCCATGCTAGTATTTTGAATCAGTCACTAGCCCAAAATCCACAAGTCATAGACAGACAGACAGACACACCTGTTTTTTGTCTCCACTGGTAGACTCTGGCCAGATGGGTACCTCACCACCCTGACAGGAATCTGGCAGCTTTGTAAAGAAAAAGAACAATTATAACATGGATATTTGAATAATGGAACTATATTGCAGTGTGCATGTGTGTTTGGGTGTGATATCGGTGTTTATCTGTCTAACGATGCTGCAGATCCATGACAAAAATAGGCATAATTACGTCAGATATTCCTGGATGTTTCATCAGATGGCACAGTATCTGATGTTGACAGACTTCTCTTGGTGCTGCCCCATCACGTACACCCTGTATCAGGCCTCCATCACGATGACAACATACACCAGGAGGACTCCCACAAACAGTTGGAGGTCCAGATCTCAGACTACAAGGACCAATAGAATCCTGAGCGGTGACGTAAGGGCACACATTTGGATGTCCCTGTTCCATCTTGATAACCATCCCATCTTTCTGTGGAGGTTCTGCCAACTCGTGAGGCATATAATCTGTAGATGTGTTGGACACAAGGGCCACAGTGCTGCTCTCTGGTGACTTAACCTCAACACAAAATGATGCAACCTGTCTCTGACTTGTTGCCAAAGATGTCAAGCTTTCTGACTGAAGTGAGAAAGAGTCGACGAAAACATCATCAGGAACAGTGGATTCTGGACCCTGTTTACCATCATTTCTGGATCCAATGTTGAGGTTGCTTTCCTCAGAGTCACACTTCTTCACGTCTTTCACCTCCCCATCCACCACCATGAGCATCACCTCCGATTTGTGTGCTGTTTCCAGACTCTCAGTTTTCTTAAGATTGATGTGCAATTCTGAGATGGTACTATTTGCTGAGCTACGCAAACACTCGTTCCTGACAATCTCAGTTGACTGATGATTCGGTGAGCTTTGTCTCGGTTTCCCACGTGTTGACATGGCAACCGAAGTGTGGACTCGTGCTGGTGATGGACCCTCTTCATCGGAATCACTAACTCCCCATTTAGACGAAGCCTCAGAGTCTGCAGACATATAATTCACACCAATCTCAGGATTCTGGACTTCAGGATTCATCGGTAAAGTGGACAGTGCAAGCTGTGAGATGGCATCATGTATGCTGGCATTATCACTTTTAGCTTTTTGCTGCTTTTTATGATCTTCGGCATTTTCCCTCGTTCTATCCTTTTCATTCGTCTGTGAAGCTTCCTTCAAGTTTTTGGGTTTCTGGGAATGCAGGATGTTTTTGAACCACTGGGAGAAACCTTTTGAATCCGACTTCTTCTTGGAAGCAGGAGAGAGTTTCTCTAAGTTTTCGATATCTATTTTGCCAGGTTCAGACTTCGAACGATTCTTCCTCCTTCGACGTAGCAATGCTGGTTTGGAGAGTCTTGATCCTTTGTCATGCCTCTTTCTCAAATCTTCTGTGTTGGCAATGGTTTCAGATTTTTTCAGAGCTACAGCAAAAATTCAAATAAGTATAATTAGAAAAATAAATTAAAAAGTAACAATAAGACTTTTGTGCACATATTAGGCTAAATGGGCCAATCAACCTCCAAAGGTAATGAAGCGAAGTCAAACATGAAACACCCTTCAGATATGCCCATGCCGAAATTTGAAGCATGGGATTGGGGAAAATGAAGCAATGTTATGACCAACGTAGACCAAACATCTAAGGAATATCAAGTTTTTATTCACTAAGAATGTTACATCTGTGAAGCCATAAAGGGAAAGAGATCTGTTAATATTATAATAATAATAGAACACACTTATATTTATGTACTAGCTCAATGTGATTGTGTATTGATCAGGTTGGAATATTGTAATACTAATGTGTGTTTTAAATGTTAAATACGGGTAGCCGCCGACTTATGACCTACACAAATTATGACCACTCGATTTTATGAGTGACAGTACTACTTAAAATGATTGTAATATCATTACACATTATAATATATGTAAGGTAATTATAACTGAGACCGACTTATGACCAGATCAACTTATGGTTGTAACCAATCAAGGTCACAAGTCGATGACTACCTTTAATTAATGAAAGATATGTTATTATTGTCTTTTTGACTGTAATATATACATCTACAATGTTTAGATTGTTGTGACATGTTATTTTAAAACTGTATAAACTAATTAAAATAAACATTAATTATGCTAATATTTTTAATAATTTTTATTAAAATAATTAAATAATTAAGTACCTTAAAATAATTGAGTGTATTCAATGTATTCATAATGACTGTAATTGAATATTTTCTATTATGATAATAAATTGTAATTTAACTTTTGAAACAATGTAACAGTTACAAAAATATGAATACTAAAACTTACTTTTAAACATACCACATATTTTAGGTTTCAAGCTGCAATTTGTAGCAAATAAAAATGTTATTGTCTTGAATTAATTAATGGACAATTAGTGATAATCTTTCTCTATCTATGTGGTACTGAGCTCTAAATGAGTGGACTGAAGTATGTGAATGTTGAGTGGACTGAAGTATGTGAATGTTGAGTGGACTGAAGTATGTGAATGTTGAGTGGACTGAAGTATGTGAATGTTGAGTGGACTGAAATATGTGAATGTTGAGTGGACTGAAGTATGTGAATGTTGTGTGAACTGAAGTGTGTGAATGTTGTGTGGACTGAAGTGTGTGAATGTTGAGTGGACTGAAGTATGTGAATGTTGAGTGGACTGAAGTATGTGAATGTTGAGTGGACTGAAGTATGTGAATGTTGAGTGGACTGAAGTATGTGAATGTTTAGTGGACTGAAATATGTGAATGTTGAGTGAACTGAAGTATGTGAATGTTGAGTGGACTGAAATGTGCGACTTGGTTACAAATGTGGGAGATGTGGAGGTTGAGTGGACCGAAGTTTGTGGAGGTTGAGTCAAACTGATATTGTGGAAGTTGAGTGAACCATTGTTTGTAGAGAGGGTGAGCAGATTTTAATTTGTGGACGCTGAGTGAACTGACGTTTTTAGAGGTTGATTGAACCGAGGTTTGTGGACGTTCATGGTTCGGTGGACAGAGGTATGTAGAACTAGAAGCTGAGCGGACTAGTTCTGGTAACTGAAATAGCTTATTGAAGCTAGTTTTTGGACTAGAGCCAGTGACTAGAACCTTGCTTCATTAACAGATGATGATGATGATTGATGTTTTATGGCCACTTTTGTGTACATGGTAGGCTAAATGGGCAGAGCGACTTCCAAAGGTAATGAAGCGAAGTCAAAGATTAAACAACCTTCAGATATGCCCACGCTGAGATTCGAACACAGGTGGTAGTGATCTGTGGTCCAACACACTACCACTAGACCATGGAGGTGCCCCACTTCATTAACAGACTAGGAACTATACAAACGTCAGTGTGTATCTGTTTGGTTTTTAGTCTTTATACCAAGGTTGGGGTGATTACAGGACCAAGGTAATCAATTATGATTGCGATTAGTTGAGAATACCATGATAATAAGATTCAGTCATTTTGAATGTAATCAATTATAAATACATTGTAAAGTAATCATGATTACAATCATGATTACCATGTATAACACAAACAAGAATCTGATTCTTCATCAATATTTACTCAATTACATGTATAATACCGATATAAACATGCTACAGTGTTTACATCTTGCTTTATAAGAACCAGACGCACTTTCTTGTAAGTTCTTGAAATGAAAATGATGCCATTGTATGACGTTAATTTGTTTTAATATTTCTGAGATCATTACTCACCAGAGAGGAAAGGAGCAAGTAATGCATTTGTCTTTTGCTTTGCTTGCATTTCGACGAGACAAATTCCCAGGCTGTCACTTAATCAGCAAAGCCTCTAAGCTGGAGTGGTTGAGAAAATCTCCCCCCCCCCCCACCATTCACAGGGGAGCAGTACGGAAAGATGGAACCGAAATATGTAGCCTTGTTTATGTTTGCTATCGCATGCATTAATATAATTGGTTGCTTGTCATTCGACTACTGGCCAATCAGGATCATTTACTGCTGGGTACCGTATAAACTTCATACTGTACCCAGCTGGAGTGTATAGCCAATAGATGACCACCCCTGGAAATGACATTCCATATTAGGTCAAGAGATTTATACTGTAAGATAAAATATCTGACAAGTACAAGTAACATTTACTGATATGGATTCAATCACATTACAAATAGTACCACAGTGTACTACATCACATACCATACGACAACCGGCAGCATACAGGGTTGGGAATATGATAATGTTAATCAGTGAGTCTGATTCATTTTCTATTTGTATTGATAGCTTTAAGGCCTTTACGAGGTGTGGGCAGATGAAAACATCAGGTATTCTGCCATAATTGATCCGTGGTCACATCAGGACGAATGTAGCCACATGTTACAGATGTTACAGCCCAATTAGTCATCCGACTGTCAGATGAATTATGGGCAAAATGGTGCACTGACATGTTGGAAAGGGGACTAATTTTGCTGAACATCAATGTATTTCGATATGAATTCTGTAATATTTTAAGTTGGCGTGCGTTGTGCTGTTAAAATGGGCATTAAGTTAGAACTTAGATGGGACGGTGCATCATTAGCACAGTTGAGAGAGTTTAGTCTAGCAGGTTTAATAATAACAGTTACATCTGTGTAGCATGAACCTTTACAAACCGAACATCATTGAGACATAAGACATGATAAGACTTGTCTAGAGGCTTCACTGAACTAAATATTGAAGCCAAATGTTACAGGTCCTCCGACAACAGCCAATGTTATTGTTGTTGAAGTTATGTCCTGATATAACACGTTAAAACATATATTAGACGCTTAACATTTAAATTGACTGACAGGTTCATTTAACCTCAGAGCAACACCACAAGAAAAAGTCCTACAAACAGGAAACCCCAGGAAAACTTCCAACAAACACAAAACACAAACAAAACATTCCACAAACATGAAACCCCAGGAAACATCCCGCAAACATGAAACCCGAGGAAACATCCTACAAACACAAAACCCAAACAAAACATCCCACAAACATGAAACCCCAGGAAACATCCCACAAACACCAAACCCAAGAAAAACATCCCACAAACATGAAACCCAAGGAAAACACCATACCTAACACAGGGTCAGTTCCATTTTGTCAATTCCAATCAATTCCATTTGGTCAATTCCACGTCAAATTTATCAATTCCAATTGCAATATACTTTTTACCATTAGTACTCTGAGTAGTTTATATTCCAAGTAGAATTGTCGTGGAAGAAATATTTCTGAATTAAAAACAGCAAATTAATTTGTGGATTTTTTTTTTAACCTGTTCTAAACATTGAACGGGAGTAAATTTCTAAATAGCAATTTCGCCATATAGATTACAGGTATGCTATGTGATGGTGTCACAGTGTTGTCAGCGAAGCCCACAGTATCCATACCATTTTAATTGGTTAAATGCTCACGTGGGGTGCTATGGTTGGTGTGCATATCTGATATATATATATATATATATATATATATATATATATATGACGAACCAAAGCTCTGGATCAATTTGGTTCCAATATATTGGTAACAACACATGCAAGTGTCAACGTGGCATAAAATTGCAAAAACCTAACCACAAGGCGCTTTTACTTTTAGCTAAAGAGATATTTGATGATATCAAGGGGTGGATCATAGCCTTGGGTGTATCCCCACATAAACATGTATTTTATAATCATCAAAGATGTGTCTATATTCCAAAGCTGGAGAATCCTAATCAACCATTGTGTCCAGTAGGAGCCTTCAAACAAATGTTTTTGCTTAGTTCTGCCCAGCAGGGATCAGATCTTGTGTTTACTTTCACAACCTTGATAACGTGGTAAAAATGGTAAATTAATTAGTGGGTTTAATTTTTTTGGTAGGAATTGAACTGACCCCATGTCTGTACCCTTCAAATACAACATCCCAGGAAAACACCTAGACATGAAACCCCCAGATAAACATCCTAACAACTCCCCCAGCAAAACGTCCAATAACCACAGAACCCCAGGAAAATATCCCACAAACAAAAAACCTGCAAAAATCCCACAAACACGAAACCCCAGGAGAACATCCCACATTATGACGTCCCAGCTAAACAGATCCCATAACTATGGTTTCAATTGCTTTTATACAAACTATAACTTATGTATGTAGTGTGCAGTGGACTGCTCTAATTACCACATTAATGAGGCAAGAGAAAGCTCTTAATTATGTATGAATTTCTTGTTAGGAATCTAGAATCATACGAAAAAATCTACACACGTGCACACACACATACACACACATATCCAAACACACACACACACACACACCTGTTCAACTATACTTCTCATTGTTTGCCTTACCTCAGTCAGATTTGAAGAGATAACAAATTAGAAAAGATTATTTTCTGGATATAATAATATTGAAAAATACATACAAAAATTATTCGATAAAACAAATCTTCAAATTTTGTTATGCAGAGATTTTTTTATTGCAAATGTTCATACAGGGACATCACAAAGTCTCTAACAACACACTTCTTTAAAATATGTTTTAAACAAATCAAATGCTCACACGACCTGGTGTATTGCGTTTCAATCACTGTGTAAAAATACGGCCGTGCAGCATTAATAATACAAATAGTAACGTCAACAGTCAGTTGCGGTTCCAAAACCAGTGAGATCAGCAGATGTAAATCCGGTGAGATATCGTATCCTCGTTATGACAAAACGAGTACAGTCCAGTGAATAACACATATTGAATCATAGTAAATTTAAGCCAAACCCTTTTATGAATGATTATAATATAGCTGTAAATCTAAATGGTATGGAGGGTGGGTTCTTCAAAGGCACATTTTTGCCATTTACAGACACCCAAGAGCATGTTAAGAACACACGAAGAGTTGCCTAAACCATCCGTTAATGATTTTTTAGTTCATTCCAATTGTAAACATGGTGATGATGATGACGATTGATGATGACACTTTTGTGCTCATGGTAGGCTAAATGGGCCGAACGACCTCCAAAGATAATGAATGATCTGTGGTCCAACACGCTACCACTAGACCATGGAGGCACCCCACCATTTGTAAAGATACCTGCTATAAGATAAGCCGAAGAGAAACGAAACAGACCAGAAAGGGACGCTATTTGACAGATATCCCGCGTACATCAGAACAAATATGATCTATTTAGCTTCACTGCCTTATGTCAAATTCCTAAAATGCTAGCATTACACATTAAATTATGAATCATAACTGGAAAGTAAAACTATCTGGTGATCATCTAAAAAAATGCATCAACATAAATAGACGACTCCATCATACCACCCGATGGCTAAAACTTAGTAATACTAAACGCATTCTTTACAAATGCAGTACTTATTACAAACAGTCCATGCCTGTGTTACAGCTCAGATAGGCCACTGTAACTCCCTGTTATATGGCACATCTAATTATATCAACAGTTGCTTTCACTGAATTCAGAATTCCTTTTAACTAAATGTCGTCATTGTGTGACTTCGTCGAACAGGTTATTGGAGGAGACAAGGAGTATGTCATCTTATGAAAAGTTTAAATCTATTATTAAAATCTTATCTTGTCTGATTGCTTCATCGGGTAATTTGAGCTGTTTCTGCCGGTAGACATTCTATTAACTTTATATTGCTATTATTATTATTATTATGTAAGAAACTCTGATGAAACATCAACAACTTTGGTACCAGTTTAAAAAAAACATCCAACACATCATGCAGAATAAATATTTAGTTATCTAGCCAGCTCAACACCAGCCAGCAAAATTAAATAATACGATATATCAAAATGTATGCTAGAACTCGAAATAAAAAGAAGAAAAACTCGATTAGAAAATTCTCAGCTTTGGTCAATACATCAGTCATACTGAGTGAACTTTCCTATTCAGGGAGCTATCATTAAATCCACTCATTCACCCACCCACCCACCCACCCACACAAACACACACACACACATATATATACAATGTGCACACACACACACACATATAAATCACACACATATATACACACACACACACACACACACACACATACCTGCTCTGTTCCGCTTCTCACTTCTTGCCTTTGGCTGTAGTTTCTTCATGAACCTCGACAGAGGACTCAGTTCTGACCTGTCAGCATGTTTTTCATTCACACACTCCTCACCACTCAACTCAGAAGATAATAGCTGCTCACCAGCTGATTGTTGGGATGTGTTCTTTTTGGCCTCCTCAAGCGCTCGACTGCTGCTAACGCAGCGAGGAACAGCCAGCTCTATGGCAAGATTGTCTAAATACTCAATGTCACTGGGAGTCAATGTTTTATCCCAAACAGAATCATCGAGCCCTTCTTGGCACAATTTCGGATCCTGGACATCACCCACTTTAACATTGGGCTCGATGGGCCAAGTCTGCGAGGAAAAGATTTTCTTGGACTGGGTCGTGTTTTGATAATCGTCCTCATCACTCAGTGAACTACTGCTCGGTGGACTTAACACAGCATGTTTTGTGTTGTCTTCAATGCGTGAAGTCACAAAAGCAGGTATTTCTTGGATGCTGAGATGCAGATCACTGGCAGCAGTTTCCATGGAACCATCACTGAATTCTTGTAATTCTGCCTTTCCTATGTTGATCTGCTCCAGTGATTGCCGCGCATCATCATAGATCTCACTCTCATCATCACTGCTATCCATGTGATGGTCTTTTTCCACCAAATGGTGCATTGTGTCATAATCAGTTGTCAAAAAACTAGGCCTCTTCAAATCATAATTAATTTCATTGCTATCGGCCTGACCTATTTCCTGACCCGATCCGTTCACTTTCTGTTCTCTATCGGTCACCTCTGGATCGTCACGGATCAGTCTGTTTCCTCCTGGATCAACATTTGTCACCTTCAATCCTGTGGAGGCTGTGATTTCTGCAAGTTGGCCAAGTACCACCATATCCTTCTCAGTGTTGACTGATTCACTTATCTTATCACTTTCATTGTTTTTCACATGACATCCTGTCAGAGTTGATTTAGCCAGCTCATCCAGAACTTTGGACTTCTTCTTTTTCTTACCCTTTCCCAGTTTCTTAAGAAACCCATGACCTTTGACCTTACCTGAACGTTTCTCTGAGTCAGATTCCTTTTGATTATTACCCGATTCACTACTGCTATCTTCAGATCCATGCGACTCATGAACTTTGATGTTTGTGTTCGAAGCTAACGGCGACTCGTTGACAAAGTCCACAGTGACCTGAGCTGGACTGAATGGTGATGTTTCTCTCGGTGCATCCGTTTCAGAATCCTGACCGCTTTGTTCTGGATGGCTTTTGATAGACACGTGGTCTGCCACGAGTCTGCAGTCAGGCTCGCCATCACTAGATGATTCCTCAGTCACTGCATCTGAAGTATGCATGGAATTAGCCAGTAAATATCCCAGTTCTTGTAGGGCTATTTTATGATCACTCACATCAAGCGACTTATGTAAGTCGCCATCAAGAGGACTGCCTTTGTTTGGTTCACTGACAACATCAACAGTTTCACTGACCGGACTCGCCTCCTCATCTGACTCACAAAGTGTCACATCACTATTTGCGGATAGAAAGTTGCCGAATTCCACGAGAGCCAATTTACGGCTGTCGTCCACCTCTTCATCACTTCTCCACGGATCCTTCTCTTTTGGATATTCCTTCTTTTCAAATCCAGAAGCATGGCCGACATCTAGCTGAAAGTCAAAGTCGACTAACTGACCAACTTCAGGTTTGCCGTTATCAATTCTCCAGGAAGCAGTATGATCCATGATGGCTGGCTGTTCCAAGGTGAATCTTTCCACCCCATTGTTAGGCTGTTTCTCCACCATCTGGACCACTCCACAGTATTCTCGATTGCTATCCATGTGTTTTAATCTGGGTACTAATGTCCTTAGGTCCTGAAGCTCATCACTGTCTGCACTGTTTGCTTCAGGTACTGGTGATCCAATGTGTATGTATCCGGCATATATCTGTTATGGTACATGAGAAAAGGGAACACAATGTGTAGCATAAATTAGCATATGGAATATTTCTGTAGAAGTGCCACATTAAGAAATTAATTACTTTCCAATAAACGCAATAGTCCAAATTATCAGTCCACATACCAGACATGATAAAACAGGGCACAAAGATGAGATGTGTAAACAATCCAGATGTACAAGTTAGATATATAACAACCTAATATATAAGGCAGACATTATAAAGCAAACTACCAATGTATAAACCAGATGTCATTTAACTACCAGTGTACAAGGTAGATATAACATTTAACAATCAATGTAGAAACCAGATGTGACACAATTGCCAACATGCAAAGTAGATGCCACATGATAACCAATGTGCAAACTAGATGTAACATAACATAACATACAGTGCACATACAAGATGTGACAGAACTATCAATGTGCAAACCAAACGTGTACATACCAGAGCTAGTACAATACCCTATACAGACATATCTACCAGAATACTTGCTATAATGTACTTTATCCATCTACAAATGCTATATAACGCAACATGCATTAATGACGCAGAAAACCACCAACATTGGTCCGAAAGCACTACAACACCTTGTAGCGAAAATGAACTGTTTTCAGACACGGACAGGAAGTGACCTTTTCCTAACATAACACCCAGCTGTGACAGCTGTACTAGTACTTACACCGACCAGTGTGAGCACCTACCTTTTTGTGCAATTCATAGCTCGATTCCGGTTGGTCAATTGATTCTCCAAAGCCGCTACTATCCGACTGTAAGCTACTGCCGCGTGTGTACGCATCTGGAAAAAAACAGACAGACACACACACACACATAGGCAAATGTATTTTATACTCACAGCTGGTGTTATATGTTAATGGCAATAACTAAAATAATTACTGTTCGCTCATGTAAAAATATTAAAGTGCACTATCAAGTGTGCACACGCGTGCAAGGAAGCGCGCAGAAATACGGACAAAATGAATAAATAAATACCGAATTATTCTATCCATAGAGAAGAGATCTGATATCTAACTTCGCATACAGCATGTTGCTTCTCACAACATAAAGTATTAAACTGGCTTATCATAGCAACGGACTGTCACAGATGGTCAAACTTTGAGGCTAAGCCAGGTTAATTGTCGCATCGCCAAAATCTCCATCGGAGAAGTTCTCATTTGCCCTTTCTTTATTATAGGCAAAGCTGCCAACTTTCAACTGAATGGGCTAACAAAACCAACAAAATAACTGACACCTGCTGACAGGCCACGGAACTAAACATGCCAGTGTACTGATGCGTCCTGAAAGTCTTCAATCCGATTTGTTCGTGTTAAGATAATCTCATTTAGGAAAAAATAACTAGAGATAAGAGAAATACGATTCAATTGCACCAGTGACCAATGACCGTAATCCAAAACTAAATATCAAGACCACCGAACAGAAATGTAGGACGAGCGGATAAGATGGCTATGTTTCTCAATCACTGATAGACGCTCCAAGTGACAGAACAACACTAACGGAACAGCCCATGTTAAACAGAATTACAATAAGGTGTGGCCTCATAATCAGTGAATCATGCCATTAGATCAATAGAATGCAAGATGTCACCTATACTCTCTATACAGTGGAATGTTCAAATTAATAAACAACTATCAACTGTATCTAATGCTCTCTCTCTCTCTCTCTCTCTCTACACGCACACACACACACACACACACACGCATTCACTGACTAATTGATTGAATGATTGATCCACTCACTCACTCACTCACTCACTCACTCACTCACTCACTCACTCACTCACTCACTCACTCACTCACTCACTCACTCAATCAATCACTCACCCAGTTACCCTAACAGTATACACAAGTAGATGTGTAACCTACCTTTATGTATCAGCTTCCTGATAGACTCCTGTTGTTGTGTCTCATTGCTGTTTACGTCAGAGCTCTGTATCTGTACAATACGTAAGCCATATTATTCTAGAATAACGATAATCAGTAATAATATTAATAATGATTATTTTAGAACCTATTGTCAGTATAATAATAATGATGATCATTACTAATAATATAATAATAATTATCATAGATAATACCGTCAGTATACAAATTAACTGCTACATTTGCCATATGAAAGCACAAGATAGTTATTGGATAAACTGCATTTTAGATACAAATAATTTGCGTGAGCGAGCGTGTGTATGTATGTATGTATGTGTATGTGTTTTATATTATATGTGAGTGAGAGAGTGAACAAGTGGTTCATTTAACCTTGACCCTGATCACATGTCACCCAGGAGCTGTGGCCAAAGGGGTGACTCCTTTGGGAAACACCCCCAAACACAGTTACCTGGAGTCAACTGGCTGGTAGTACAGAGCTTTAACCACTATACTGGATGTTATATATAAACATAATATCACACACAGTACATCATATAACACTTTCATGTCTTCATGTCTGTATGTATATATATGTGTGTGTGTGTGTGTGTGTGTGTGTGGCGTGCGTGCGGTGTGTGTGTGTGTGTGTGTGTGTGTTTCATCTTCACTTGTCTATAAATGTTACAGTCAATCTGTATAATCAGGTAATATGTATATTTCCTGAAATTTTCTGGTAATGCACCTATTGCTATGTGATTTCAGCTAATATACATATTCTCTGATTATACAGATTAACTGTAACATATATATGTCACTTTCATATATATATATATATATATATATATATATATTATATTAAATCTATTCTATAGTAATAATAATCTATAATAACAGCAATCAAAATACCTCTTCCAAATCAAATGATTGTAAAAGTCCACTTCTACCACTGTCTATTGATATTTTCTGATCCTGAGAACATCCCATCCCTTCTGAAGCATGTTCAATAACATGTTGGCATTCATTCTTTTCTAAGGAACTGGCACTATTTTGATGACACCCTGTCTCCAGGTGACCCGAGTAGCACTTGATATACAAATCCCGATTAGCCTCATCACAGAATTTGCTGTTAATTGCTTTAATTTCATTATCACAGTCCACTTCGTCATCTGTCCGCAGGCGCTCACAGTTGGCGAGCTGATTCAAACTCGTATTGCAAAACAACTCTTCAACGTGATGAGGCACAGTTTTTAAATCACGTGACATTGTAGCCACATCACCTGACAAGGCAGTTAAGTGTCGACGAGACCAATCGATCACAGGCACTGTTAGCATTGATGAATTATCACAATCTTTAGACACAGGTTGATCTTGCGGAAGGTTTTCTGGTGTATGTTGCAGATGATCAGGAACCTGCAGACTGTTCTGAGATGCATACTCGGATCTCAGAACATCGCCGCTCGGATTTGGTGAATTCCCGGGGCTGTTTCTATAGATCGGATAAGGCAAAGGAGAACCTTTAGCATCTCTAAACATTCGCCTTTTCTGGTCTGCATTGTGTTGCCTTATCTTGCTGCTGTCAGAAAGCACGTCAACAAACCGCGATCCTTCGGTCGTCATTTCGGCACTGCTGCCACTGTACCCACCAACGGCTTGCTGTTTCAGTAAGGACCACGACTTCCGTCGCTTCATCCACCTCTGAGCATCAGATACGTCCGGGGGTGGGGTGACTCTGGTCTCATACAAACCCTGCTCAGCCCGATATCTAGCATTGTGAGGATGCAAAATGCTGTTGTAACCAACACCAGAGGGTGCCACATATCTGATTGGCTCCACTTTCCAGGTGACCATGTTGTCTATCACAGAGCGTGTACATGACAGACCTGGAAATAAGGCCACCGTGGGACGCATCAAATCGGTAGCCCTCTTCATTGTACTTACCTTCCTCGCTATTTTGTGGAAGGAATGGGTATTTTTTCGAATGGTTTCCTCTTCATGATCCAATTTTGGGTTTATGCCAGAAGTGGCCAAAAATTGGGAGAGTGAATTGGGGCAAGGGGGTGGTGTGGGTGGAGAGTGAAAGATGTAAATAAAAACTAAATCAATTCAAATTCAACAGAAATTAAATTATAGTTTAAAAAATAAATTAATTCTAAAACATAATTCTAAAAAATAATTATACTAACTTTTACTGCAGTTTTGGATAGTTCAGTACATATGTGTGTGTGTATGTGTGTGTGTGTTTCAGCAGTGTGAAATAAGGCATTGGCACAGAGAATTTCAAATCATCAATTCAAACTCTGGACAGATCGTCCGGGGAATAAATCAGGACCAAATGACCTTTCATGCCGAGACACACGTAACATCTCACCACTCTAGTCGGCAGTCTTTTCAAAGGGTCTACTGAATTAGCAATCTAGACTCTGGCAGGCTCCCCCGAGCAAGTACAAACTTTTCGGCATTCACTTCTTGGCTCAAAGCACTGTGAAGTTTGGCTGACCACATTAAACAACAATGTCTACCCGTAACAATAAACAGGTACTGACTGATCTATGACGAGGAGAAAAACACTCCTGTACTGCAAACCCACGAGTGATTGGATGAGGAATGATGAACATGGCCATAATGATAATGGGCTATATAAATACGGTCTTACCGCGCCCTACGTCATTAATTGGTTCCGAAAGTCGTGATGTACCCCAATTTTTTTTATGTAAACCGGATGTAATGCCGCTGGGTGTAAATGTTTTATTGTATATACCCTGTTAAATGTGTTTCTATTGTATTTTAAAGTGTTTTTCTAGGTTCTTTTATCTTTTACTCTAGATAGGTGGCTTAAAGGCAAATTTGGTTTTACTACCGATATATATATATATATATATATATATATATATAAATAACACCAAAATCTACACAGTACTTATCTGTGAATGACTGTCTAGTTGACAACTTATTGTTTGAGAGGTGGCTAGCTTAATGACTGACACACCTCGTGTGATGTTCAAATGATGACTAATAGTTTAGTTTCAAAATAAACGTCATGATTATATCCAAAAGACGTACCTGAAATAAAATGATATAATTCTCATCTGTATTGAAAGATGAAGGTCAAAAGGCCCAAGCCTGAAATGACATGGTCTCTACAACTGATGGATAGATGCTAAATGAGGCTGTAAGAGGAGTGAATGAGTGAGTGCTTTGTTCAACCTGAGCCCTGGAACACAGAGCTGAGGGGGACACACTGCACAGGGAAACAACATGAAAGAAGACAAACCTAACAGACAGTGATGAGGCTCAACCCTCTGGCCTGGAGATTTAGACTCCAGTATGCTACCAACTGCACCACCGAATCATGCATAAGACTGTGTTTAACAAAAGGATGAATAACGTCATGTCAATTTTGACCGATACTGTGTTGCCGTTTTACGGCCACCTTTGTGCTCAAAAGGTAGGGCAAATGGGCCGGGGGACCTCCAAAGATAATGGATCAAACTGAAAGATGAAACACCCCTCCGACATAGCCAGGCCGGGGTTTGAACCCAGGTGCTATAGATATGTGGCCAACCGCGCCTACCAGTTAAGCCGCGGAGGTGCCGTACACCTTTAGATGCTGTGCTTTGAATTGGCTTTTTTTAAACATAAATTTAAAACGTAGTCAGTACAGAATGCAACTATTAGGAAGGAAAGATATATAATTAACGACATCAATAGTAAATTAGAAGACTCTGGGGCATAGCTGCAGCCGAGAAATACAAATAAATTGATTAAAATAGTAGTTTTCATAGAAGAAAGAAGTGTGTGCATGTGCGTGTGTATGTACAAATGAACTTCTACAGTATAACACCAAAAAATACAACAGAATGCTTATTATCTTCTGGTAATGTAAAAATATCAATCAGGAATGAATGAAAGAACTGTTTAATGCAAACTGTAAACAAAATTATAATAATAAATGCATTGTGAAACATGTTACATATTGAAGGATGACTGTGTACTTAGTAGTATTAGTTAAACGATGGGTGAGTGAGTGAGTAAGTGCTTTGTTCAGCCTCAACACTGATCACATTGTAAATTATAAATAATATTGTAAACCGCATTAGAGCAGCTTCTAGCTGAATAGGGCACTATATAAATATCACATATTATTATACAGCAGAGACATGTGGCCTAGGGTTCTCAGCCTGGGGAACCTAATCCCACAAACACAGCCATGATGCAATCGATTCGAACCTACACCCGGGAGGTTTGCAGATCAGTACTCTAACCACTGGACTGTTTGAGCAACCTAGCCACACATTGAATCTGATTTTCATTAACAGGTCAAGTTAACAGTAATGTATATGACTAGTTTTTTTTTAACTTTAAAACACCCAACTGGGGTTAGCCATTATTCTGTAAGCAAAGATCTAGCAGCACCAAACCAGAAACTAGAGCTTAGTGCATTACTAGTAAACAAGCAGTGGTAATCATACATCATACTTAGTGCACCCCCGAGTGTTGAAAATTTGTCAAATATTTTTCAGTAGTCAACGAATTTCAACGGCATACAGCCCTAAGTACCGTATACACTTGTGTATAAGACGAGGTTTTAATTCTTGAAATAATGCACTTTTTCCAACTCATCTTATACACGAGTCAGCCGAAAAAAGGCTGGTGAGTGATAATAGGTTCAATTTTTTAATGTTTCAGTTAGATCTACTCATGTTTCTACTAAACAGTTCAATTTAATTTGCAATTATCAATGAGAGTTTTGTATTTTAATTTGTTTCATTCGATGTTTTAGAAACATAAAGCAGTGAGTACCAGCAATAATTAATAATTTCAGCATGATTAGCTGTCTTTGTAGTTAGTTTTATGTATAAATATCACTGATATCTTTGGCTGTGAAATAAGTTCCACACACACACACACACATATATCTCTACCACTAGTTCAATGGTCTTCATAATTTCAACACACCAGATCAAAAAGAAAACTATTTTAAGAAAATTAAATCATTTGTTTTAAATTCTGCCTCGTCTTATATTCAAGTTTCCAGTGATATTGACTGATATATTGAGCCCACTTATATAGGAGATAGACTTATAGACAAGTATATATGGCAGCAAGAATGGTTCATATTTGATGCATCTAAAATATTCTCCCATCAGAGATTCCACTTAAAAAATAATGATGCAGTGATTGTTGCACTAGTTATTGCAAGGGTCTAGGCAAGATTTTTCATGTACACGGATTACAATTATGATAGGAGAAATTAAAAATCTTTAAGAAATGCCAAATTGCACTGCAAACAACCTGTAATATTACCGAACATGCACTAAATATGTTCAATAAAATGTGAAGAATTAATATACAAAGACCAAGAAGAGCCACATCCATTAATCTAAAACAACAAACTGCTGTTAGTATCCGGTGTTTGATTGGCATCGTGTTACTTTTATTTCATTTCATGCAATGATTTACACAGAAGACATCATCACATCTCAGAAGTAAGGTATTAGAATGTGTTAAACGGCAAAACTTACAACATTCTGTTCACAAATAACCTCATAACAGTTCTGGTATAAAAACTAATCCTGGTAAAGTCTGATAAAAATCTCAATACACTTTTGTAAATATAACACAATGACAGATTACGCTTGCCACATAACTGGCTGAGTAATTAATGCAACATTTGTTTTACATGCAGCTGTGTATATTTGGTGATAGTTACTTAGAATATACTACATAGAATAAAGAAAACACTAACAGCACTTAGCGACGTGTACAAGTTTCTGACTAATATTAACAATAACATCTTGTGTGGATATGAGTTCTATTAGCCTATAGATACTCATCCAACAAAAACAATAAAATAAATATTTAAAATCCTTAGAGCATCTCTACTGATTAATAATTTCAGCTGTTTGTACATAAGGTTCGACACCGTTCTAAGGACTTAAAATTTGGGTATGACTAAGCGCATTTATTCAGTTGTACCAGCGGCCCGGCACCTCCTCCATCACTTCCACTCCCAGTACAAAAATACACATTTAATACACATTTAAAGAGCAATTCAAAGATCAGTACACAGAAGCTGGCATATTTTTGCCAACCAACATCATCATGAAATTACAGGGATGAGAGGCCTCGTGGAAATAAACCCTCAAAAAAGCAGCTAAGGAAGTCGCAGAGCAAACTGAGCCATATGTACCTGGGGGTGTTGTGCATAATTAGAATAATATGAGACTACTAGGAGATAAAATATGACATTTGCAAGAAAATATTTTTCAAACCATCAGTTGGACACCCCATTTCAATTTTTTTTATTTTCAGCTGTGGAAAACCCCAGAAAACTCTCATCCCTGTAAATTATCACAGACAATCTCTATCTCCTATTTTAACAATTAAAACAGTATAATAACAATATCTGATGTGGAAAGAATAACAAAACCAGTGAGAGGAATATAGTACATTTTGTAAATATATACTTAAACTTTGTCAAAAATAATACGCCAACGCTAATCCGATTACACTCCACTATGATGGAATTATGGCATCAAAAATTAAATATTTAAATGCCAATCTGTTTAGTATAACGTCAAACATAAATATGAACACAAGTAGGTCAGTTAACCTATTTACTCTATGAGAACACATTCAGCATATGGATTTACACATATTAAGACCATTAGTAAAGTGAGAGATCTTTAAAAAAGATAAAAACCAGATATCATACAGCCAATATTATCAGCACATTTGAAAAATGGATCTAGTGTAAACTTTCCAAAGAAAAAAGATGCTCTGGTCAACAACAGAGATAAAACATCTTTTACTAAAAACAATTTTGCAACCAGATGCTAATGATACGCATGATTAAATAATGTGTAATACAGGTATAGTATGGCAAATGTGTTCATTTGATTGGCAGTGCTCAGCAATAGAACTCATGACAGCCTATTACCATTCAATATCTTTCATATTTGTGCTGGATACTAAAAGTATTGGAAAATATTAAAGCAAAACATTGAATTTGCTGCAGTACAAAAGTGAAACATTAATTAAAAATTAATTAATGAAAAATATCAGCACCTAACGGGGTGCCTTTTTACACTAGAAACATTATACACATACACACAGCTTAAGATATTATAGTGTATGAGGTACAGGAGAACACTGATTACCTACAGAACATATATAGCTATATCTGTAAATATCCATAAGAAAAGTGTTCTGAAGAGAAACAAATGCAGACAATAACACATGGCTAAATTAGCTGTAATTATAAGTTAACACAAAATTAAAAACACTCTGAGACAGTTGCAGGCAATACCGATCAATCACACACACACACAAGCCCTGCAGGGGTTGGAAAGCTGAACCCATACCTGGCCCAAACCGACAACTACTCAACCTGTACCCAACCCACAAGAATAGAGCCCAAATTCTAACTTATTCACATCTTTTTTGGATTAAAAAATAAATAAAACCCATCTTTTTTCAAGCAATCCATACCCAACCCAACCCACCAGACAACAACCCGACCCACAATACTTTTAAATCCAAACCCAACCCGTGACCCAAAGAAAGTTTCAACCTGTTCCGGTTAACCCAACCCATGCAGGGCTCTAACACACACACACACACACACAAATACTGATAAGTAAATTTTAAAAATATCATTTCTGGAATCACCATGAAAACAATTGTTATATAAATCTGATAGAACTCTTATGTTAACAAATAACAACGTACACATCAACAAGTGAACTTAATAATGTTACTGATTCAGCATCAGGCTATCACCGAGTAAATCTCAGCAATAATATGGCACAACTTGTAACAGGAACTGAAATTTAGTTTGGTTAGCAATGTAAACTTTGTTAGCAATTTAATTTATCCAGACCGCACATTTATTATGAAATGCAAACATATACACAACATCAACATTGCATAACTTCAATCATTGGAGCCAGCATGGAGTAGATCTGTCTATAATCCAATCAATTATTGTTAAGAAGTTAGCAAAATTATAAGGAAGGTAATCTACGGAATTGTTAACATGAGCAAAACAGACGGACAGACAGAGGGAGACGTCTTCATAAACCCACAAAACATATCAAAGAAAACACTGAGAAGAGATCAATATGAGGCTCCATTCTGACTATACAAGGTAGTCTGTATATCACACAATTAGACTGAAATGTATTTAAACAAAACACAAATAACCTTCAGATCAAATGTGAATACTGTTATTTATCTCTACATAATTTGTTTATGCTTTGTGAACGAATTTAAATTCGTAATTTAAAGTCGCAAAGCCCAGCTACTAATTTCTCAAAATATAAATATTCTGGAGAAGTGAATTTTATTACAATTAAATACAAATCTCATAGCTGACCTGTTATATTGCCTGGTGTACATAAATATTTTCCAGTATCTGTCATAAATTCCTGGTATGTTCAAACACAATATGATCAACAGACATGGAACTTCTACAATACTAAATATATGATGATGACAAAAGTGTAATATTTCTTACATACGGCAATTCTGTTCTTAAATGTCACTTGAAAATTTTATATCCACTCTAATAACACACCTGTTCAAGGTTGCTTTCAGTTTCATGGATAAATAATAATTATCATTTAAATCTCTTATAGCCTTTTTACAGACATTGTAAAGTGCCTTTGAATGGCTCCTGCTAGTAAGGGCACTTTATTAAATATAGCTATTATTATTATTATTATTAAATGTTAATATAACAATTAAAACTTCCACATAAATTGATCAACTTACATCACATCACATGCAGATAAATTTCTGGTATCAACCAACAACTACTACAAACTCTATGACAATTGTTAATAAAATATGTGTAAATAAAGCTTTACACACACACACACACACACACACACACACACACACACACACCCTGCATGAATGTGTAGCTTCAGTGGGGAATTAACACTTTCACACAAGTTAAATTATACCTGTTAGGAAAATGTACTACCAACTATAATAATACAGATATGCCTCTATTGAAAAGAAAAATGTATATATATATATATATATATATATATATATATATATATATATATTACACAGATAATGGAAGCAATAAAGAGAAGCAGTTTATTCATAGTAATGATGACTATCCTATGCCATTTTCAACAGCTGTAAATTACCAAATATATATCAGGTGTTTGAAAATGATAGCACTAAATTTCATACCAGACTTCACACCAATCACATAAACTATAACAGTGTTTCCAAACCTTTGATATTATTATTGTATTTAGGATCAAATGCTGCCATTTCATCATCTAACAGGCTCTCACTTTTAGCATTATCATAGTCATATATGAAGAAGTCAATGGTTTCACTCCGAGGAAATTCATTGTTGTTTGAGTAGAATTCATCGCTGTGGTAGAGTTCCAGTTTTGGCATACTGAATGACTTCTTAGGTCGGTTCTCCGACTGAAAGCCAACCACATCACTGTAGTCCCATTGCTCCTCGGTGTAGTCGCACCGACATAACTGGTCATCGCTGCCAGGCAATGAATCTGATGCTATGGTAACAAATCTTGGTGCAGTGTCCTTGCTGCTGTTGGTGACGTGATCCAGGAGCGAGTCGAATCCAGGCGATGTGA
Source organism: Paralvinella palmiformis (assembly GCA_025642065.1). NCBI lineage: Eukaryota > Metazoa > Annelida > Polychaeta > Terebellida > Alvinellidae > Paralvinella > Paralvinella palmiformis. The sequence goes on along the minus strand of JAODUP010000688.1, from coordinate 161,164 downwards.
TATGGGACGAATCCTCACCACATCTGGGTGGGTAACTGGTGCAGTTCTGGTGAGACGGCCGGGTACACATCTCCATGATAGATGCCTCAGCTTGACAAGCTGCCAGGATGTGCACATTCTTTAAGTCCGCGTTCTCACAACCCCTCAGACCACAAGTCGCTGTTTTAACCGAACACGTCATGCTACCAATGCTCATAGCGACTACTGCTTCATGGATTTGTTCAGCCGCACAACAATCCGAAACATTAATGTTAGACATGCCAATGTTTCCCATCTGGCCAGCGAGTGGCAACTCTATATTGGAATCAGCCCCAAACTCTGACCCCATTTCCACAGAAGCGGAGAACAGTGGAAGCGTAGGAAACATCTTGACTAATGACAACAGGAAGCGGTTAGGTACATCAGATGACATGCAGTAAGCAGCAAGCTGGCTGAGGTTAGTGTACTTATCTACATGAGCTAGTTGTAACAAAGAATCGTGGCAGACATTACCTGGTTTACACTTTTCATCTAAAACTACACCCTTAGCAGCAAAATATTCCTTTAAGTCTGGGTTGTTCTCAAAGAATTTCTTCACGTGAATGCCCGAGGCCTGCGTTGGTGCCTGAAGGAATCGAACTGGCACTTTAAAGATGGGACTCTCCATGTCACCTTGGTTGGCAAATCCAAGGTTTGTGAGGATCTCTTCTGGATCTTCAATGCGGTCCTCAAGTATTTCATCAACACTGGAAAAAAGAGAAGTATATCCCATTATGGAATAAAGCAGTTTTCAGCTCCGCCTACGTTGACTGACTCCTGCCCAGGTCCTAAAACATCGCCGTACAAGTTTGGACTCAGTAATAATTTGGTAATTAAACACGATATAACTGCAGCTGAAATTTAAAATGATTGCAGGTGCAATCCTGCTTGTGTTGTCATTACAGCTGGCCACCATATTGGTAACTGTATTTAGAATGGCAACTAATTTGCACTGCAAGATGCAGTCACTTGTTTACAGATTAGTAAAATTAAATTATTCCATATTAAGTTGTATTTGCCCATCAAACTATCAATAAATCTGTCAGGGACAGATTAACAGAGCTAACTAACAGTTGTTGAGAGATACGATGAGAAGATGCATTAAAACCTGAAAGACTGGACTACGCCAAATAATTGCGATCTGTAGAATGTTGTCTTCAGCATTAAGTCGTCCCCGAGTTCAGGGATTTGATGGTGATGATTGTTCAAATTAGACAACTGACATACTGGGATATTTTTATAGGACAACCTTCCCCTGCAAACTCCCACTTCGTGCCTTCCCCCTAAAATGTGGAACTTGGATGAAGAAAATACTCATCTTAATCAATATTCAATTTCAAGTACATTATTATGACGAGATATTAAATCATTATATATTATAACACATAGCTTACCTGAGTTAGTTACTATATATTGTCTTTACTATATATATCTCTGGGTGCAAATATTATTATTATTTATTTATTTTTATTATTATTTATTGTATACTGCACTCCATTTCTCTTATGAGAAATAACAAATATGTAAAATGACCATCGGGGAACAGTGGAAAAACAGCCCTCGGGCTACACTGTTTTCTCACATAGGAGTACACATGTCAATCTTGATCTGTGAATATTTTTCAAATGTATTTAATTACTATTGTCATTATGTCTGTATATCCGTGCAGTGTACTCCTGTTATGTGAAATAAATTCAATTCCCATTAATTCAGGCTATGTTTTTCAAAAGATTTACTTTGGTTATTATCTGTGTATTCGGTCCATCTCCACTTCTACACTTAAATTATTTAGTTGTGTTCTGTGACATCACCCTTCGTCTGGCAACCCGTTATGGCAGATAACGATGTCACAGGCAGATAGTCCATTCGTCAAGTGACACCGAGCAATATCACCTACACCAATGCATTATATAATAATTATTTGTAATAATATCCTGATATTGCCTAATAAATTTCAATTGATTGATTAATATGACTGATCACACGTTAGCTGTAAAGGTGCATACGATTTCCTCTTGTCCAGATTTAACAAGCAAATCACTTACTATTCAGATACAATTGCCAGCCTATGTAAAACACTGATGGCTTGTCTATTAAACTGTTGTATAATTAATGACCAGCAGTTGACCTGGCGGTTATCTATAGATATGAAGCACCTTACTAATACCATAACTATTATGTGAGTGAAAACTATCATTCAACTTACATATATGTGTACCGTAAAAGTCTAAAACAATATGATATTGTACAGATGTGTGAGTTTCTCCCCTCCCCCCTCTCTCTCTGTACATGTCTACATTTTGCTGAGGGACACCAGCATATTTCAAGTTCGAACTTTTGAATTAAACCCAATATAAAATAGTTTCTGATTCTAGAATGCGAGAACAGTGTTTTATTAGTTGAAATGAGATAATTTCCCTTTAGTCCAAACAAAATGTGTAATCCTTGTGTCATAACATTGTCACCTGCATATTTGATAAGTAAACAAAATTCTTATTGTTTATCAGCATTCTTTTATATTTACTGTGTTGCTCAGCAGAAAAGCTAATATTTTGAGACAAATTATAATCTATAGATAATAATCTAATTCTAACCTATGTACTATCAGCTGAAACAGTGCACAAAAACCAACCAAATGTAAAGTCATAATCATATTCACATATCTCCCTTCTTGTGTCTACTGATTACCAATTACAAAGTTTGGATTCATGATTTTTTGCTATTACTGATTATGCAAACATGCACAAGCAATACACGTCATACGTGATTGGTGACAAGAGTATATCGGCATCTAATTACTTACCTAGTGTACGTCTTGCTGGTGACGTCTGGCTGTGATTGTATACTGTCCATGTGTATCAGTCCCATTACGGCCAACTTCGTCCTCCATGAGAGCTCCCTCTCACAACTCGACTCTGGGCCATCCCACTGAACATCGGCAGCCATCTTCTGGATGGCGTCATCTTTCACGTCGTTGGTCACATGACCTTTTGTACTGCTGGTCTCAGAATCCATTGCTGCCGACTCCTTTAAATCTGTGAATGAATTCTGCTTTGAAGGTGCCAGCTTTGGGCTGTTTCTGGATATGTCTTCAACTGGAAAGGTACTTGTAGTTCTGAAAAACAAACAATATTAGCCAGATCCTACTATAGTCAGTACAGGCTGTATAAATCTTATATACATATGTATGAATGTTGATTATTCGGTTCAATTATCTGGATACATTACTACGGAATATTCAGTCTGTATGATTATACTGACCTAGCTTCGTCATGAGTGATCTCTTTATCATCTGCAGCATCATCTTCAATCATCATTTTGGCTGAAATATTACAATAATGGTATGATTTACTCGTGATACACTCAACGTAATGACACAAACACTTAATGACTCAAAACAGATAATGGAATAAAAAACATAGCACACAAAATGGATACAAAGATTTGTCAGGAATAAATCTAGTATTTCAGCAACAGAACAATCGATATAGGATGTACCTTGCATAAAGCTGAGTAAAGATTGAACAAGATTAATAACAGCCTCGTATTCAGGGAAAAGATGTGTTATAGTACAATACACTCTATTAACACATTGTAATAATGAATCAGTGAAATTAACATAAAAATTATGACAGAAATAAGATATATTTCTCCCAGTAAATGTAGCACAGGATAGTGCCATCTTCTCAATAGATGCTACAACATTACTTTGATTTTGTAGCATACGATACAAATGTTTTAACATGTAATTGGTATGATATACAGGTAGTCATCGACTTGCAACTTCCAATTGTTTGACTTTACGACCAGCGGTATGACTTAAAAATGATTATAATATCATTATTACATAGTAAAATATATATGTAAGATAATTACAACATAGGCTAACTTATGACCAGATCAACTTACAACCGGTTGCTCGTAACAAATCAAGGTTGTTAGTTGACTATCACTAGCAAGTTGTTCAAACCAATTTTTGAATAACAAATCCCATATGAGTACGATAATGTAAATTAAAGATTATTGATGTTTTATGGCCACTTTTGTGCACATGGTAGGCTAAATGGGCCAAGCGACCCCCAGAGGTAATGAAATGAAGTCGAAGATGTAACAACCTTCAGATACGTCCATGCCGAGATTCGAACACGGGTGGTAGTGAACTGTGATCCAACACGCAACCGCTAGACCACAGAGGTGCCTCGTGTAAATTAAATAAACATCATACGTCTTTGTTCCATTGAACACAACATATTTTTATTCATGGAGATCGTAAATCCCACAATTCTGAAACAGAGAAAAAGCAACAGCTCCGGAAAAGCTGACAAGGTGTCTTGGTTCAAACCTTTATAGGACAAATGTCTCGTACGGTACACTCATCAATATACACTTCAACAACAATATTGCCACATTGATCCATGTCTCTTTGTAGAAATATCCATGTGCACATCGCCACAGTGAGCCTTGCTTTTCCAATGAAAAAAAACTTTAAACCAGTGAAACTTCCAACACATGAACTGTTCCTAAACTGCTACCTGATGATTGTAATTATTTGGCATTAATCATCTTGTAATCTGAAGCCACACTCAAGCCTGCTTGTTATACAGATTAATGAATGAATGGTTCAGGGTACACGCAGGATTTCAAAAATAAAATTCCCAGAATTTTATGTCTTATTCAAGAAATGTCCCTGTTTGATGAACTTTTTAGCAATGCCCCATATGCCATAAATTTGGAATGAAGGCATAAAAATACCCTGTGTTTTTTTCCCTATGCTGTGGGTACCCTGTGGTTTCTTTAGCCTCAGCGCTGGTCATATCCGGAACATGTGAACGTGAGGTGACTCCTCAAGGAATGAGTTCAGTCAAGTTGTTCAGCCTGGTTCTGGTAACACTTGGAACGTATGACAGAAGGGCCACTCCGCAGGTAGACATCCCACAAACGCAAGTATGGGGTTGGAACACAGAAACTGGAGGTCTATGTTACACTGCTATATCCACTGTGCTAATGGAACACCCAGTTATTCTGATTAATATTCATGGCTAAATAAAGATACTATCCAGTGAGATACTATTGCAGGTGCCAGTGTCTCGGCTCAAGTCATATGGTGATTGTGCGTTTAGTGTTGCAGCCCCCCACCTTGTGGAATAAGTTGCCGGCAAATATTAGAAATGCGTCGTCTCTTGGAAATTTTAAGTCTCTTCTAAAAACACACCTATTTAAGGTCGCTTTCACAGATAAATAATTAGTATCTTTTAAATCATTACAGGGTTTTTGCAGACATTATTTGGGGTATTATTATATTACATATTATTTGTACAGTGCCTTTGAATGGCTCCTGCTAGTAAAGGCGCTTTATTTAAATATACATTATTATTATAAAGATCTGGACTCGGGTTATGATAGGGTAGAGACTAAAATAAATAAAATGACTTTATAGACTGCCAGATTTCCAATTCTTGTTAGCAGTGTTATACTAATATATGCCATGTATGCTGTACAGTAAATCATATATGGCTTCAATCATATAGCTGACGGGCAACTGCCTAGGGAAAGACATCCCACAAAAATAAGAATGAGCTTGATCTTGAACCCACATCCTAGACGTTTTTTCAGCACAGTGCTGTTACTACTGCGTCATTGGAATGCCCTCACTGGTTAACAAAACGATGCGAATAATCATTCACTAGTGTGTTCTGTCAGATCAGTTTGCATTTCTGTTTAATCATATAGCACCATGGGACTGATTTAAAAATGTATTCAATAATAATCACAAATTTACAAACCAATCATGAAATACCAACAAACAAAACTGAAAGAAAGCAAAATATTAAAACTTTTTATATTAAAGGAATGGTTCACTTTCATTTCAAATTTTCAGGACTAATAGTAGTAATACAAATAGGTTCAAACAAATTATAAAAGGTCAAAATTTGTTATATATATATATATATATATATATATATATATATATATATATATATATAAATAACAGACTAAAAGGTTGGCAAATTAACTATAAATCATCTGTGGGCACTACCATTTTGAAACCAGACACAGAGTGGATGCTCCTGAAGTCTGACATCAGTACGTACAAGCTATATGTATAACCAGGTTATACCAACGTAAACTAGCATTAGCTAAGCATATATTTCAGAAAGAAAAAACATTTATATTTTTTTTGGCAAAATGTGACCTATGGCTAACATGACACTATGTATCATAAAACCTTGTAATTTATCGATACCAAAACAGTGATCATACAAATAAACATGAAAGGGGACAGAGAAATCCATCATATAAACAAGACCATGTGCTTTTATTTACTTTAAACAAAGACTACTGGCCAATCAGGAGAGAGTATTTGAGTCATAATGCAAATGGCTGTTTACCAGCCAAGATCACAAGCTCATAAAAATCTCTCCCATCCTCAAGCATGGTCCTTATATTCAGTAAATATTTATAAATATGACATCTGAAATGGTTACAATAGTAGATTTTAGCATTATTTCAGATCTGGAAACTATCGGCTGATAAATATTTTTCGTTTATTATGACCAAAATCCAACCTACAACTGGGAATAGTGCTTTTTAGCAATCGCTGGTGAGGTATTTTCAACTATGATGTATTTTCGACAGTACTTAGTGACCTTAAGAACCATCGAAAGTATGACTTGACACGGCGGACAACCAAGCATGTGGTTTTACTTGTCCGATTACGAAGTTTGGTTGTCCCAGTCCCATTAATGTCGAGCCCTGTAATGATTGGCGGCTCTGTAGTTGGTCAAACAATTCTACATGTTAATCAAAGAGCTCCAGAAATTTACAGAGTGAAATTCATTATGAAGAATGATATCACGTCAGATTTACTGGTTAGTAGGTTGAGTTTAGGGAGCAGGTAAGGTCATAAGGATGGCTAAGCCAGAACATCTGCAACCTGATTATATCTGGATGGTGATGGCTTACAGAATAGTTAGGTCAAACAATGGAAATATCACAGTATATGTTATAAAACAACAATATTAATGTTTAATTATTCATTTAAGAAACTCTTTTATTTAGAGATTATCCCAATAAGAGATAAATATTATCATAGCAGCTTACCTTCTGCACCTAGCAGGAGGTCATCTTCAGTACACATCATTACTCCATCACAGGAAGCAATACAGTCTGAATCTCTGTAAGAAAATGAAAACAAGTCAACAAACTGGATGTTAATTGGGGAGTAGCAGCTGGTGATGAACAGCTGTGCTAGCAGGTGGAAACAAATCAAGTAACCCACAGAAAGATTGCATGTCGAACTGTGTTCAGTGATGCCATCAACAAAAGATGATGATGTACACAAACAGGTGATAAATCATAACAATGATAGGTGCTGCATGATTATAATATGAAAATGGATATCGGTGGCATGCATTAGTCAGTGTTTATGTCACCTCCAAGCAAAAACCAACACCTTTAATTAGCAGGTATTTGTGTTTAATGAATGTAGCACAATTAGCTTTTTGTACATCACTCAACAATGTTGAGCAAAAACACGAACCCTTCGGGAATGATGCTGTCCACCCAATTCTCTATTGAAACTTGTCGTCTCGATGTATTTCCACCTGGAAAGATTGAAATTTTTTGGTTTAGGAGTATTAAAAAAATTTGAATGAGTAAACTAAACATCATACTACCAAACAACATCATTTTCACCACCATTTAACTCTCTTATCGGATTGCTTTGTGAACACACAGACAAACACACACACTCACATTTGGTTTTATTTATATAGAAGACCCAAATCTTGTTATGACATTTGCAGTCAAAGGTTAGTGGACTAATAACCTGAAATCAACATTATAGCATCGTAGTTAATTTCATCAGATCAGACATTACAATGATAAACTGCCATATTGAAGTAGGTTTTATAAGGGAGCTCTTACGACAAATTGGACGTGAATTCGCTACGACAAAAATACTGAGAGAAAAAAGCCCAGATTCTCCCTGAACAACAAAGCAACCCCAGAATTTCTATGAAATCATTTAAGAAATGTTTCATAAACCAGATAACACCAACGGATATTATCAGTTTCTGTATACCATATATCCGTAACAATGTTCATCCATATGACTCGTCCATCAGCATGCACACATATGATATCTCCTTAATTTAGGTTACCTGTGACATACTTATCACCGATCAATAAATTAAGAACAGCGAGGATAAAATATTAAATCTCTAATAACATACTCGCCTTTTCCCAACAGCTTCACTCTCTCCATCACCGAACCATGTTACGCGACTGTTTCATGACAATAACCAAAGATGTCTTCACAGTCTTCTCTCTCTTCACGGAGGTGAGATACACGACATGTTCAAGCTACGACCATCGTCCAGTATTCATTAAATGAACAAACGTGTGTGGTAACAACCACCAAAGTCACCACTTTATTATAATGGCAGGGACTAACCACAAACTGTCCCTGCTGCATGCTTCAAGAGTTTCACATGACAACTAACAGGCTCATCTTGTGCAAACATTTAGGCCATTTTAATGCACACCGAAGATACGTGGAACCTTATAACACTACACACCCAGCTAAGGTCACAGCCTACTGCTCTTCTGAAAATAATAGATTTATATCAGTATATATATATATATATATATCATTTTAATGAATTAACTAATTCTACATATTTCTCTATATACAGGGTAGGATTAATTCACAATTGACAACAAGACATCGAAGTTATATTACATCAGTTTTTGGCTCACTTAGAGGCAGGGGATTTTCTCTCGACACAGAATAAGTTGGAGTATTTAGTAGATCAGCTCCATTTATACATTTAATAGACGTTTAAAACAAGCATCAAATACTTAAACAATTGAATTATAAAGTTGGCACTGATAAAATGTTATAATTAGTTGTCAAACACAGACAATTACGTTACTGAAATGGGAATAGTGCTTCAGATTTGGCTGCCAATGAATTACATCGATTAGGGCCAAATTTAAATATGATGGGTCAGATGTGGCACATCTCTTTTGGTAATTATTATTTTTATTACTGATTAATTAAAACTGGATCATCAAATATATATCATATGTAATTGTCAGAATTTTTATTTTAGCTCACATACACCCACACAATATTATGTCTAAATATTTTGTCAAAATTATATCCCCCATATACAAGTTATCTATTCAGCTATTCTATTGTACAGCATTCCCCAATCTAATCCAAGCTTCTTACTGCTTAGTGATATCTCCACAATAAGACTTAATCATACACCTGCATGAAAAGGTCATTTAATGTCACCTCCTTTGATTCATCTCTTACGCCGTACAGTAGACAGCGCCCCCCCCCCCATACACACACGGACATGAGGCTCTGATGAGTATTAATCATCTCTAACCAGCTGATGATATAATAACTATATGCACAATATTCTGTTTACTACCATCACCACAGATAAGTAATGTGCCTACCTAGTACATCATCCCAATACTGAATAGACCATAATGTATTTCGACATGAGTTTCTTCAGTAACTTATGTCTCTTCCAATCGGTGAAGTGAGAATGAGCACTATCTTGCTCCATAACTGGCGTATATAATCCTGTTACAACTGCTGCTCATTACTGTAACCAATCATAAGTTTACTATCTCACAAATTGAACCAACCAGTTACAGTCAGCTACAAATATCTTAAAATATAGTTTAACATTAATAAACACTGCCAGAAGCCTCCTGATCTCAGCAAGTCTAACATAGAATAGTAAAATGGTGTGTGTGTATATATATATATATATAAAATATATACAGCGAATTGCTTTATAGGTTACATAGATCGCTCACTACCCAATCCTAAAACGCATCGCATAAATTTGCGAACGAATATCTGGCACTGTATTTAGTTCAGAGATGCTTTTGAAATAAACTCATCTGTGACACTGACAGTGCTTCGTGTGAACCTTTTTATCATAAGCAAGTAATTGGCAGTGTTCTTGCACTGCATTGTATGGGAGTATAATTGTGACCACCGATTATTTAAAAAATTGAGTTGGCTGTAGATTTAAATAATTCGAAGTGTCTACATGTACGTTTAGATCCATAGTCTATACACACATGAGGATGCACATGCAACTGTTTTTGTGTGAGGAAGCGCACGCATCTGTTTTTGAAACGATAATGGTGGAGTTATTTTCTACCATTGACCTGAAAGGAAACTAATCCTTGCATGCACACCGATTTGATGGCAAAAGGTCTCAACTTCCGGTTAGGGCAAAACGGAAAGCAGACGCTAAAATCAGATTTATAAACGTGGTGAATTCTTGTGGTGTCGTTGGTTGCATAAGCCACATGGAAGTAATATAAAATGAACATCTTTTCATTGGCAAGTGTAAGGAACACATTTAAAATAGCTGTTAAAGTGCTTTTGGTGGGAAATTAAGCCTAACTGTAATTATATTTAGCCTAATCTCTGGCGTTTGATCCCAAATATACTAGATCTACGGATTTGCATAAAATGATATTTACATATTTGATGGCATACAGTAGGGCAGGAATAATACAGATTGTCTGCACACACAAAATTATAATGCACACATCACAATAAATGTCTGTATTCATAGGTTCAAAACTCATAGCAAAGCCACTTCAACATTGCTTTTTCCCCCTACCAGAAGTCAGCGCTGTTTGGTCGTGGCGGCCCATCAAACACCACTGAATGCTCGGTCTAGCTTTCTTTCAGCTCCATGGATCTATCATATTTAATCTGGTTTACTCATGAAAATGTTGGCAAGCAAACAACTAGTGTCTTCTGGTAGTACTAGTAGTACTTTAAATAGTACTAGTAGTAGTAGTCCTAGTGGTAGAAGAATTGTACAAGCAGTTCATTATATGACAGCTGAGAAGTGGCTAAAAGAGGCAGAGTTCAAACCGTGACTGAAGATAGATACAAAAGATGAATTGTTAGAAAAGGTGCAGTGATGAACATACACGTCATCTGAAAGTCGGATCAACAAGTCTCGCAAATTCAGTCGATCATTCATTGACAGAATAGCTGGCCCCTCTTTTCTACTAGATGCCATTCGAGCGTACATCCACACAGGAAACATTCCCAACTTGATGACCCAGCCTCGGGAGATGTGGTCGTCAAAATACTACTGAGCTGCAACACGGTGTTTGCTCAAGTGACATTTCTTGGTCATAGTGACAAAATTTCTGTATTATATAACACAATCATTTATTTGCAAAAACATATGACTAATTGTAACCTGCCTTAAAACATTGCTACACAAACTATACAATTGCTAATCAATTAGCAATTGTGGCTAATCATTCTGTTTAAAACAAAATGTTCCCTGATATATATATATATATTCGCAGCTGATAACAATATTCCAGAGATAGTGTAGCCATAGCCAGTTACGCAATCTCATGAAACCATTATTTTCTGATAGACCATAATCATAATGAGTTATAATGGATAAAACATGATGAAAATCAGTGTTTATTCTTATTATCACACACGCTGCTTGATTATTTACTGTGTTATTTCATACCAAAACATCAATATAATTATAAACAAACATGATGGTAGACTTGACAAATCAACATGTTATGAGGGTTTTAGCCCCATCCCTTTCCACAATGAGCAGTGTTCGAAACAGCACTTGTCCGTGACAAGTGATAATTTATTTGGACAAGAAGAATGTCGATGACCACTTTGTCCAGTGAACAAATGAAAATTTGTGGTTTCCTTTAATTCTTATAGCGGTTAAAGTAATTTAAATTTTTGCTATGGAGATGCCTTATAAAATGCACATGTATCAAATTTTGCAAACTTTCGGAATCATGCCAGTGTGCATGTGCCTGTTAAATCCAAATTCCATATACACAGTATGCATATCGGACAAAAATTGGAAAACATGTAGACGTACGAGAATGATTCCATATGTACAACTTCATGTGGGACAAAATGGTTCACTCCATGTAGCAATTGGTCCAAATTGGACGTTTGAATCCAGAATTTAAAGCTAAAATTCCAAATACACAGTAAGCAGCAAAAATGGAACAGCACTTAAATAGACGAGAACGCTTCCATATCCGGGGATGCAGCAAACTGAATCGCTCCAAGTAGTGATTCATAGGGCAACTTGTAAAAAAATGGACATGGGGAATCTAGAATAAGCATTCTAAGGCTGTAACAACAGGAAATTTTTTAATAATAATCGTATAAGTATTTCTGGGAATTTATAATGTGTAAATTTGTTTTGGGGAAGTAACTAACCCTACCTACATACACACACCTGTTTTTTTCTTCTTTGCTATCTGTATTTCTGTTGTATTGCCATGTTCTTAGCATGAGAGACTGAAAACGCATGGGAACACACATTCATATGGAATCACATCTTTACTCTAAAAGCATTCTTCGCAAGCTGAGCAGGACTAAACAATATTTAATACAGTTGGTAAAAAAATGCAAAACCATTTCAGAGTACGATCATTGCAGGAACCGACAGATTTCTTTTTTTCTGGCTGGTTTGCGAATTCCAAAAATCAGGGTGGTTGTGTTACAAGGTTGAAAACACTAGTCTTGATAGGATGCTGTAGCTCTAGCTCAGAAATTAATTATCATATACATAATAAATTATATATTATGTTTTTCACATCGTATGTATTGTGCTTGTTTTCAATCACAAAGCTTGTAGTTTTGCTTAATTGGCCAGTTGCTCAAACAAGAAATAGAAAATTGGTGGAAAAGATTTTTTTAAATCAGCGGACAAGTACAATTTTTGGCGGACAAGTAGATTGAAATTTTCACTTGTCTGCCAGACAAGTGAAAAATATTCCTTATTTTTATCACTGATATATATATATATATATATAAATAAATTTATATATTTGTTTTCCGGAGCCGAGCTGTCCAAGCACCAAACAGTAAAGTAACAGGGGTAGAATACTAATTTCATATAATTTATTATATGAAGGGATATATATCCTATAATTCAACAGGCAATGCATGATACAGGAGTAATAGGTCCGACATGTAATATCGGCGGTAATCGGGTCCAGACAGTAGTTTCATAAATATCCGACATAAAGCAATAAATTTTTAAGGTCAGTGCCGTTGATATAGTAGTTTAGCACGATGTCCAGAGATTTAGTAAATTTGTAAGGTGTACAGTGAGTGATATTCTACCGGATATTTGGGAACCTGCACATGCATAGTTGAAGTGCCCGAATTATAGCTATTTTGGTGTACATCTGGATCTGGATGAATAGCAACAGCTTATAAATAGTATAATAATGTACCTGATTAACATTCTAAGCATTCTCTTGCCTCATGATGAGTAAGCATTTGCATACAATAATTTCAAAACTTCTGTTTCCCTAAGTTATAGCTTATTATAGTTATACTTATATTAAACTTATAAATCTGATATACACATTCGAAGTCTTTATCTTCAGATATAAATATTAAATGTGACAACATCGATTTATGTTGTCTTTGATCGTTATCATTAAATATAATATATTAACGTCGAAATATTAATACCGGAAATAAAATACGTTTTGGATTGAACAGTGAAACCAGTGAATCATTGAATGGGTCTACTAAGATTGAGTACTGGGTCTAACTTAGGCTAAGAATTAGTCTAACACTAAGACGGTAACTCAGTAGATTTTTCTAGAGTAGATCTGTAAGTCTGACTAAGTCTAAGAGTAAGATGCTAAACTCAAATGTCTTGACGTAAACTAGAGTCTAGTCTAAAGACTAGATGACAGCTCTATTTAATTATTATCATCTTAACGTAAACGAAACGGTAAACGAAACGGGAGTAGAGTTTAAAGCACAGGCTCAGACTGTCAGAGGCTGGCTGAAGAATTAGATACTGCCATCGATCAAGTAATTAATATTTACCTACCTACGTATGTCGACATTTTTTCCAACGTACTGTTAGACACATTGACATTTCTGAAGCCAGATATAGGATAATATTTTCCCGGTTTAAACACTAAAAAACAGAACCATATGTAGATATAGAATAACCATCTGATCAACTCGCCATAAAATACTAGGCCTTATTTATAAACTTCCGGTTAATAGACTGTTCAGTGAGTAGGCAAGTGGCGCCACATTGAAAACTAAAAACGCGGTCTAGCTGGCACACATGACATGGGCGTTACTCTTGCCGCGCCATGTTGAATTATGAACCAGTGGCGCCTCAAGCGACCGGAGGTATTTCTCAGATAAACAAAACTTCTCTGGTTGTCTACATGTGATTGTGTACATGTGTGCGATGGTTGAAATCAATTGCCAATATTAGTACTATATGTTACATGATCACATACTCTTTTATCAATAAACACTTTAATTGTGCACACATGATATTGAAGGAAACGAAGCTGTGAAACTGTAAATAAATAATTAAGTGATTTCGCGGCCCAGTCCCTTAATTAATTCATAGCCTACAACTTGCGATCACTTGACAGCTGATCAGAAAATAATTGAACATGGTTTAGGTTATTTCACAGCTTTGTGTGTGGAAGGCGTAGTTTTTTTTAATGAAAACAGTTACAATCAGTCATTTGTTATCAAATGGACAGAATAATCCAATTAAATTGCTTCCAGCTCTAAACAACCACTACTACAAAAATATGACATTTAGTCCAGATCAGTGAACTATTTAAAGTTAGACAGAATATACCCAGAGATGTAATAGACACATGCATTGACTACTGTAACAGATAACATCAGTAAATCTGTATCCAAGAGATTGGCCTGTTTACATGGTATCTCATCATCATAGAACTTCAAAGACTGAAACAGATCAATACTTTGTAAAATAATGACTTGAACCAAGTCCATACACAATGTGTAAACACATGTTTTCCTTTTTTCAAGTTGGTTAAAGAGTTTAATTTGATATGCATTTAAGTTATGAAGAGAAGTATACCAATTAAAGCACATGAGCTGAACATTCAAGTACTAATTCAGGTCCTGGTAATCCTTTTTTTTTATTAAGATATGAAATGGGCTGAAAAATTTGGTGCCTTGTTTCTTATTTAATTAATTTTATAATACCAATTTTCACTATTAATATTTATAAATATTAATTGCCATCACTGCTGGCCCTGTCTCCTGTGTAGGTCTCCTATCTGTTAATATCTTCCTCTTTGATTTGGTACATCCAAAATAGTTGGAATAGCATTCTAGATAAGTTGTCTGGTTCATAAATTCCGTTTCAGTGAAATGCATATCATACATTCTACAATTAGTATTCAAGTAATTTAAATCTTTCCTCATCATATATCTGAACGACAACAATTAATTAATAACCCATCTTTTACTTCTGTCAATAGAAAAATAACAAAATTAATATTTCTACCACTAGTTGAGGTATTTAATAATTAATTTCATAACATTTAAATTATAAATAGAAGTCTATATATATCAATAGGTACCAATTGATTACGTTTAAAAATAAATATGGATGCAGGTGATCATGTAAATACTTAGCTATTTATAATTATTGTAATTAGGGGAAAATATCCGATTATAGTAATGTAATTTTAGAAGTCCAATTATATTATTAACAATAATTTAAAAAAATATACCTCCCGCCCATAACATCTTCAGTGGCTCCAGTACATGTAACCGTAAGCTTATGTATATCTTACATACCCATTTTGTGATTAATAGGTTGATATTGTTCAATAAAATTTAAACAGATTTTGTCTGAAACAAATATAGATCTAGATAGATCCTGCTTGGGTCTACTGCTTGGGTCATGTCAAGTAGGGGCGTGTCTACTTCAAATTGTTATGCTTATTTTTTAAATATCCTTTATTTTTAAAAAGCCAGATCATATCAAATTTTTACACTAGCTTTCATTTCCATTCGGGGATGTCTTTATTTGTGCATACTTTGTCTGTTACTGCAGCCGAAAGCGGCGCAGAATGAACCAGTGCCATTAGGCGCCATATTAACGAAGGGATCTGTCCGTGACAATCTACCTCCGGTCGCTAGGGCCCTGGCGCTCCATGAATTCAAAATGGCGTCCCATGTTAAAACGCGAAGTAACACGACTTGTTATAAATAGTTCGAAACAATAAACAAATTCGTATCTTTTATGTATGTTCGAGATACACACCTAGACATGCGTCTGTTATCTCAACATCTATTAATATGTACATTGTGATTTGTTTGTTTTATAATAGCGTTACTGATATCATTTTCACATAACGCTGACATCGAATTGTGAAATAAACAATATTGCTAGCCCATACCGATGCTATTTTTACCTTATGTCGCACATACCCTAACCTAACTGCGTGTAGTCTCAAT
The DNA here is from genome assembly GCA_025642065.1 of Paralvinella palmiformis. Classification (NCBI taxonomy): domain Eukaryota; kingdom Metazoa; phylum Annelida; class Polychaeta; order Terebellida; family Alvinellidae; genus Paralvinella; species Paralvinella palmiformis. The sequence continues at coordinate 144,804 of JAODUP010000688.1, read as the reverse complement.
TGCTTTTCTTTCGTTGTGTGATATATGATCGTGAAACAGCCTAGGGATACCACACGGAACATTTATTCATATAATGCCTGTTCTTGTAAATATTTGATTGTATATCCATTTAATATGTTTTAATGTGTATATTTAGTGCATTCATTTTTTAGCTTCTTTTAATTTTTATTGTTAATTTATTTATTATGACACTGGTGACGTAGCTAACTGACGGGACGTCGAACGTAATGACGTTTACTGAACTGAAATTAACCCTAGAAAAGTGGCGTAAAGGGGAATTGATCATCACATTAGCTGCATAGGAAACTGGAGGAAAATTAGAAAATGGTCTAAGATCTCTACCAATCTTAACAATCCAGGCTTTTCTTATGTTTTTATCCTTAGGTAGCCGATGAAAGTGTATGCCTATAGTGTTGTTTGTGACTCATTTGACATAGTGGAAGACAACAGTGTTTGTGCGTGCCACCTGATGAAGCTATATTCACTGACATTATAGGATGCATGCATAGATGTGCTCCGGATTACAGGTCATACAATGTATATGGTGGCCGTTACCACAGATGCTATGTTTGGACTTCCCCCCTGAAGCCCCCTCAGCGTCGTTCTGGATCAGGCTATGCATACATATTGAGAGAGGCCTATTAATGGTCTAAAGAACAGTTACAATATTAATTGTTGTAGGCCTATAGTAGTATTTATTCTCGACAAAGTCATAATAACCCAAAATAAATAATTAAAACATTTTGTCCAGTGATCACCTTAATAGGATCAGGGCGAACGGGGAGTTTAATTTAATATCTATGTACAACAATGCGAATAACACCGAGGATAGAGACTCGACATTTTCAGTTTAATTCTTCAAACTGTTCGTATTACGAGCCGCCAGACTTCCAGCGGTACATTCACACCGACATATTGAGGGGTCAGGTTTTGTTGTTCGAGGAGAATCCCCAGGCTGTCGCTTAATCAGCACAGCCTCTATGTTCGAGTGGTTGAGAAATTAATCCCTGGAAAAGTTTCGACCTCTTACGGGGTTCGAACCTGCGACCGTTGGCACCAAGTGCCGGGTGCTTAACCGCTACGCCACCGGAGCTCACTATTGAGAGATCAGATATCTCTGTTCCATTTAAACTGTCGCGGTCTCTCCGCCAATCGCGATTCATTTCATTGGCTCATTGGCAATTTGGCTGTCCTACTTGTTATTTTGATGTCACAGAAATCAGTGAACGTTATCGGTGCAACAATGGCTCGAGAGGACGTGTCAATAAGTGGTGTACTAACAATGATGATGACGATTGGCGTTTTATGGCCCACAAGGATCCATACTGGGACCACTACTGGATTTAATTTATGTGAATATTATTGGAAATTCTTGTCAATTTCATAGTTCGTCATTTGCTGGTGATACAACCTTGTATGCGTTACACTCAAATATTAATGAACTGTTTTCAATTGCCAATAAACAATTGGAAAATCTATTTTCGTGGTTCTGCGCCAATAAGTTGGCTCTCAACGAAAGCAAAACCAAATACATAGTTATCAGGCCATCCCATATGAGCCCTACCTTGGCCCAATTAAATAGCATTCAATTAGACAGAATCGGGAATGGCTGTAATGAGCAATGTTGCAAATTTCTTGGATTTCACATCGATGAACGATTGACCTGTAAATACCACCTCAACCAAGTAGGTAAGAAGGTTCCCAGGGCGTTGTTTTCCATAAAGCAAGTGAAGCGTGTGTTGCCCACTGATTGTCTCAAAACATTATATCAGGCTTTGGTACATTCTAACTCTGCATATGATATGATAACCTGCGGAAATGCCAACAACTTTATTTTAAAACCTCTAGTTACACCGCAAAAGCGAGCAATTCGTGTAATACACAATGCGCATCATAATAGTCGCACTGACCCAAAGTTTAAATCATCGGGAATACTTAAAACTCACGATTTATCGGTGTAGCAATTTAGTTTTGACTACCTTTTAAACAAACTGCCACCTTCATTCAGCGGAACATTCGACGGAAACTGTGAGAGACCAAATACGCGCCGAACGAACGAGACAGTCGAGATTAGTTTTTATTCCTCGGTGTAATTCAGGATTTATTACGTCTGACCATTTGACACGCGGATCTTTTAAACGTCACGTCAAACACTCTGGCAGTGACCACCCTCAGGGTATTTCGGCTCCATCTTTCCGTACTGTTCCCCTGTGAGTTGTGGGGGAGGAGTTTTCTCAACCACTCCCACATAGAGGCTGTGCTGATTAAGCGACAGCCTGGGGATTCTCCCCGAACAACAAAACCAGCGTCGATCAGTGAAGACCTTGTTTATAAAGCGCGTTCTCGTCATATAGTATATAATTAGATCTACCGGCATTTATCACCTACTTCTAGAGTAGGTATCATTCACTTTTATGTATTATATCTTGAAATGTATGTGGTGTGAGTTATATGGTTCCGTCTCATGGATATTGTATATAATTTCATTAGGCAATAGTCTTTAATGTATTAAACATAGGCATAGCTGCACGTATTCATAACTTGGTTAGTTATAGTTAATTTGTATGGTTTGACTGTGGCATGTGTTGGTGAATGTGTATGCGCTATCTATTCCGCACATAACACCCCATACGCGTTACAATTGGTGGAAGCGGTGGGATAATGTCACCACTGCGGCATACAAGGTCATCCGAAGGCAGACTGCTTCAAGAAAAAACGGGGTAGTTACTTCCACCGGGCCGGGAAACGAGAATTAGCTAAGGTGTTGGGCCAACCATCAGCTTCTGGTTCAATACAAAGACCCTCGACCATTCAATGTGACAGTCTATACTTGGTCGCTAATTCCAGCGGGACTAATGTAAAATTTCAATACTGATGCAACGTCTTCTGTTCTTAGCCCGAATCGTTTTATGCCATTCCTGAGGAGTCGAGACCAATGCTCTAATTGTTATATAAACTAATCAAGCAGTTGAATAAATTAAACTGATATAAATAATTGTTATGATTATTACTTGTTGAAGCCAAACTGAATCTCAAATCATCTTTTTTCCAGCCTCTATACGCATTATCTGTCCACACATAATAAGTGCCGTAATGATTCCTGGTAACGTTTGTTATGTTTGGAATGGCCAGCCCATCATTTATCACCATATTTACATCCGGTGGATGTGTCAACACAGAATGAGATATGTTACTAGGTGAAAACGTCCAATGCCACTCATCTGGTCTGGGAAATGGTCGAGCTATGATCGAAACCTTAAAGATTACGCATCCTCCAATACCAATTTGAAGAAACCGATTAGCTGATTCTAACTTATTCCATCGGGCTGGTCCTATTGTTGAAATTAAACACACATCTTCAGGACTTGAATACAATAGATGATAATATAATAGAGGTTGTCTTTATATCTTAGCAAAGGTTAAAGTGTCGTTGAACTATTATTGGAAGACACTAACCAAATACGGTAATGTTTCTCTTAATATTAACTGGGGCTCGAACTGCCCATTGTTAGCCAGGCATTCGTTAGTTCCAGTATGAAATATACTCAGATTAGACAGTATTAATGAGCAATGAGTCTGTTTTCTTCTTTGTACAGCTAAGATCTACTTCATCGAAATTTGTAATGTTCATCCACCGGAAGAGAAATGACGGTGTTCTCCATCCGCGATATATCTTAGCGTTAACGTTGAACCTTCCACAATAACTCCATCAGGCAACTGCTTAACAGGCAGTATCGGAGCATCTTAATCAAAAGGAAACACGAATAATCATTCTATCTATTTTAACCCTGTTTATAGGCTAGCATAATAATATTTAATCAGTGGCTTATTTCAAGATTCAGCCGAAATCCTGTAATTGTTAGATAAAATAATCAAGCAGTTGAATAAATTAAAAATGATATAAATAATTGTTATGATTGTTACTTGTTGAAGCCAAACTGAATCTCAAATCATCTTTTTTCCAGCCTCCATACGCATTATCTGTCCACACATAATAAGTGCCGTAATGATTCCTGGTAACGTATGTTATGTTTAGAATGGCCAGCCCATCGTTTATCACTATATGTACATCCGAAGGAAGTGGTTGATCTTTTTTTTCGTGGCTTCCCATGGTAGTGCATTTTTGACCTTCCTGTAGGTGGGCAGGAAATAAGACACAGGTTTGCGGTAGCAGATCTAATAGCCCCAGCAATATCATGTTTGGGCTTTCTGAAGGCTAATCATGCATTTGTATAAATTTGTAGTGCGGATATATGGATAAATGTGCAAGAGATCGTCTGATTCCCACAAAAACATGGTGTTTTTTTTATAATGTAGCCTTGCGGGAAACCATTAGGATTCCGCCTCTCGATGAAGCTATAGTGATCGACGAGGCACAGAGTCACCTGACGTACATGTGTGCTTTGGTTGAGCCTTGTCTGTCATTTATGTCTCGCAAATATGTTTTGTTGGCAAAGTCGGTGGTGGACCCCAGTAGTTGTGATTTGCTTTCTCCGATATGGAGGATAAGTCAGCTACGATTAGTCAGCTAGCCATCCTGAAACGGAAGGGGATGAATCAGAAATAGTGGGTATACCTGATCGACTCCGTTTAAGCACCCGTAATTGGAAATCACCTACACGTTTTGGATGGGAAGATTAATTAGGTCACTTTCAACACAGAGGAGAGATGTCCTTAGATGTCCGGAGCCTCACGCGCGCTACACTGAAGAACTCAGAGTGTGTCTATACGGTCGATCTCCTGATGAACAGATCCATTTCGCAGAAGTCGGCCCTCTTCCAATAGATAACCTGGAGCGTTTATAAAGTGAACCACCTACACCTGCTAGGCGGCGACCTGACTTCACGCTGCGTGCAACACGCTGCTACATTGTCTCATCCAAATCAGCGTCTATTCGCCGAGATAAATCATCGCTATCCTATTGGGAATAATGCACGGCGGAGCTGCCAAACTGGTGGGCCAGGAACGGAGATCCGGAGCTGCACAAAGACAAGAGCCTGACCGAAGTGATGCCGAAGACGAAGAACACCGCTGATCTAGAGGCTACACGGGGCTACCACTCGACCGAATACGTCTCCTCCATTCCGAACAAAATCAACGTCTATGCCCTGCCTAACTGGGCTGTGAATGCGGAATACGAACTATGGTTTGCGGTGTCCGAAATCGACGCGGTGGAACGTAACGGGAACACGTTCATCATGCGGGAGATGCACACCTATAGGGTGTCGGATAGGATACTGACCTCGCTCGAACTACTGCAAATAAACAAAGTAATCGAGGACAAATAGAAAAAGATACAAGAGCAGATTCATCGCCTGTTTCGTATTTGATAATATTTACCATGTACACTGGCGTGGACCGAATCCATCCTTTGTTTCGGACTAATCATCGCCTGAACCACGCCATTCGCAGCAATCAGACGACAATGCCACCTTATCGGATCACATCTGTCTCCTGCTGGAGATCTTCGTACTCGTGATAATCGCGGACTTCGGATTGGTAACCTCGCCTCCCTAGAATGATAGCGAGGCAAATCGGAGTTCTGGGCGCGCAATGGGTAGTGGGATTGTTTCTGGATAAGCAAACACACGTGGTGTACCAGAGGAAGTAAATACAAATAAGAAGAAGCAGATGTCATTTGGTTCCACTGGCAACGCAAAGTTATAAAACAGAAGAACATTTTCTCTATTTGTGATATCGAACACCTGTATACTACCGATTTCGCCACTTGTGTCGTCAACATAACAAACTTATATTAAAAAAGCAACAAACTGTGTCTACTCCGATTAAGAAGATCATGAATATATGCGTTCCTAATTACAATTATTATTCGTTGACATGGCCATCGTACTGTGCTTCCAAGACAAGATGCTATATCCAGTGTGATGTTTGTCATTTATGGCAACACCGGACCTGTAACACTGGTATATCTCGGCAAATATATCATCAGAGGCATTGCTGAAATCCATCGACCTCAGCCTGGCTCCAACGTTGCTGCATCCTTTTGGTGTATTGCTAATGAAAAAGCCCATGAAAACCCATTCCAGTCTGCAGGATCTATCGTACAAGATCTCATCCAGCACTACCTGCCGGCCAACGAACCTTGTCCATCACTCCAACTGGCAGACTATATCGCTAGAAATGCCAATAACCATCATTAGAAACTATGACCAAAAGACCCAGTAGAATTAAATTTTGTCCTCAACGACGTGCATGTCCCAGACAATTTCTTACGCAAGGATATCGCCGTTACCTTTAAAATTGATCAGAAAGCCCTTTAAGGAGATGTTTAGCGTCCATGCTTTTCTGAGGCATGAAGACTCCACAAAACAGGTCCCATTTGTGAGCAACATCATGTCATGTCGCTCAAAACAGGACTATATCGTCATATTCCATGGTATCTCATCACCACCACAAATTCGGCTTGTGGTCTTGGACAACGAAGAAGCTATCTGGAGAACCATACGTACAGTAATGCCAAACATCCACGTAGAAGGTTGTGCATTCCACTTTACCCAGGCAGTGTACCGGCATGTGCAACAGTTAGGCCTATAAAAAAGGCATATGAAACTGATAATGGGACATCTAGTTCATCAGAGTACTTATATGGCTCTATGTTTCTTGCCCACAAATCACATCCCGGCATTGTTTGGCCAGTTGAAAAGAGAGGCCAGTACCGAGAGCATAAAATTCCTCATGGAGTACATGAGGAAAATATGGATTAGCAGCACCGATTTTCCACCCCCCCCCCCCATCAACCTGACGTGTATACGGACTCATTATCTGTACATACAATGATGTCGAGACTGAACAATCGCGGGCGTCATCACGTGCCATTTTACGTGCTTATCATGCTCTACCGTAACGATGCAAGGCCGGTACATTTCCAAGTCCGACCAGTGACAATCTAAACTCAAGAGCCACCAAGAAAAGAAATATCGTGAACTCCAGAAGAAAATATCGACATATTGGAGGAATGTGAAAATGACACACGCAGTGCATTGAAACTTCTACGTGCATGTTCCCCACTATATGGACTTGGGCAATAATAACATACCATTGTAGTGCCTATTGTAGTGTTTACAGCCTATATGAACTGTATTTTAGTGTTGCCAATAAATAATTAAAATAATTGCCGTCGTAATTGACTATGCTTATCGGTAATAGAACACACAAGTCCCCCCAAAATATATAGAAGCTACCAGTCCGAAATTAGTATAGGGCTTTCCAGATATATGCCTAAGCATATAGAAAAACAACTGCATTACCATGACAAAATACTATCTAAATAATACCATAAGTGACGCGTAATAACACAGTGAGAGACATGAGGGGCTGAGGTTATCCTAATTCGGTGTTTATTATCTGTCTGTTCACGGAACTCGTCGATCGGGTGCATGTTGTCAGAAGACACTGTCGCTGCGAACGTTGTCCCGGCGAGAGCCTGAAGTATAACCTCTTGGTCCTTTTGCAACATTTTGACTTGAACAGCTTGATGATCTTCCTCTTCTCAGCCAGCGTGCCGGTGATGTTCGACCTGTGCACAGTAGACTCCTCGTCGTTGCCCATGTTCCAGATGCTGGAATCCATCCACGACTGGAACGAGAATATCCAATGATTTGCCGATATTGGTAAATACAATGTTAGGCTAATTATCTAAGCATAGAGGTGTGCTGTAGCAAAAACTTCAAACTGAACGGTTTAAGTTAATTATCCAAGCAGCCCTATTTATAGCTATTTTTCATTGCTGTATCTTTCTTCAAAGCAATACTATATAACCTATATTGTCATTGTTTTCAAAGGTCAGTTTGTACAATGGGCAGACTACTGTTAAAACTGATAGCTTCATTGATATTAAAAGACTAATATCTGCGCTGAACCAGACCCTAATAGCGCGTCGTAGCTTCGGTATTGTTAAAACGATATGTTAACATTTTCAAAATAGTCCTATCGTCTGCTATTCAAACTATTGTAGTAATAACGTTCTTAAATGTTATTTATGACAAGCAGATTACAGCTACTCTTGCATGTCATAGTACAAACTGGACATAACTGGACCTAGGAAAGATAATTATATTCCCACATACCAGGGTTGGCATGTTTCTTCCGTGGACGGTAAAAACCGGGTTTCTTCCGTTACGGAAGAAATGCTTTCATCCCTTCCATTTTGGGAAGAAATGGAAGAAACTAAAAATGGTACAAATTCATCATCCAAATTTTGACTTGCTAATTTAAATTTAACAAATATCATATGTAATAATATACTTTTCATGCTATTCATACATATATGCTGTATTTGAGATTAGACTGGAAGATAATCCTCATATTTGTTATTTTGCACAAATAATCTTTGGGGACAAATGGAAGAAACTAAAATTGAATAATTTTGTACAACACATTTGAAATAATTTTAATTATTATTGAGGATGATGACTACAATTCACCATTAAACACTACTAGTGAGATCAAGAAGATCAATTGACAATTAATATGTGAACGAATGAACAGATAATTGCTAATTTGCTCTCTTAGAGATCTAGCTGAACAACTACGTCCGATAGCAAGTGCACTAGGAACACCGCCATCAACTGCATCTATTGAGAGAATATTCACTAGTTTTGGTGCCATCCATACTAAAATAAGGAACAGACTCGGCAATGAGAAGACAGCTAAGTTAGTGTTCTGTTATAGGATGCTCAGGGGAAACCTTGATTAGGACTACTAAACCACTATTGAACAATATTTGAAGTTGAACTTTCTTAACCATGATACAAAAATTGACAATTTAATGTACTTAAAATAAATATGCTGACAATACACATTATGTTTTATTTTTATTCTGACGTGTGTGTGTGTGTGTGTGTCTCTGTGTGTGTATATATGTGTGTGTTTACATTAAATATTATATATATATATATATATATATATATATATATATATATATATATAATGACATATATTAAATAGACCTTGCAGGTTTGGTTGATTTAAATCAATTGATTTCTATCATTGAAAGTGACACTTCCTAAGTTAATACATTAGAGTAGGATAATACTCTCTCTCAAACAATACCATAAAGTTACACCTACCTTCTCAGTGATTAGTGGAGCATGACATTGAATTGTTTATACAGTGGAGTAGAGGTGGTGAATATCATATTATTATTATTATTATTATACCACATTTATATAGCACACTTTCCATAGTATTATATAACTTGTTCAAAAGTGTTTTACATGCGAAATAAGATTACATATTGAAAATATTTAAAGAATATATATACACCCTATAGTTTAATAATTAAATAGATCATCATATCAGTTTGCATTTAATATCAGGTTACTGTATCCCTTGGGGGTTTCTTCCCAGTTTCTTCCATTTCTTCCCAGAAGAAAGAGTTTCTTCCTGGTAAAAACCCATTTCTTCCCATGGGAAGGGAAGAAATACCTTTCCTTCAGGAAGAAACCCAACCCTGCCACATACAACTACCGTGAATTTTATATGGAACTAAAGTTGTTATATAAAACACACGAACCCATAGTTGAATTTATACACGCAAAAAAAGTACAGATCTATACATACACATATATATATATATATATATATATATATATATATATATATATATGCAGTTTTATATGTATGCAGCGTACACGCATATATGAAAGAAATACACACTCATTTCATGCAGTTTTTACACTGAAAACTGAAGTTCCGATGGGCGTTGCTTTCAGATATCGTGTATGATCGATTACATGTTTTGTATTAAATTGTTTTGAAGTAAATTAGATATTACGATAAACATATCATCATATGATAAGTAATGCTATAAGGATTCCTAAATTCTGATAAATATGTTAAATAGGAAACGTCAATGGCTCTACCTCTAACCCCCCTGAAACTCATTGATTAATCGATTATGGATCTTCGATGATCGATCAATCGATTTATACAGCTGCCAGAGGTCTGCTTCGGATCATAGTTAATTTCCAACATTTATTGCAGTAATCGATCCGTTAATTTGTAGGAATCGAAATTACCGCACGAAACATCACAATTACATAATAAGAGATTAAAGCTAATTAAATTACTTATGAGAGACGCCTTCCTGTTACTTAGGAAATGGTTATTAGTAGCAGTATAATCACAGATAATGTAATTTTCAGAGCTTCCACATTCCACCAAGGGCGCCTCCGTGGTCTAGCGGTAGCGTGTTGGACCACATATCACTACCACCCGTGTTCGAATCTCGGCCTGGGCATATCTGAAGGTTGTTTCGTCTTTGACTTCGCCTCATTACCTTTGGAGGTCACTCGTCCCATTTAGCCTACCTTCTGCACAAAGGTGGCCGTAACACATCAATCATCATTACCATTCTACCACAAGCAGTATGATGTTTTTGGTATTCACCAGGTGGCAGCAGTATCGCTTCTACTTCCACAATCTTCACTTGACCATGTTATTATACATAAAGCTGGCAAATACCGACTGTTCTGCACTAGTTCATCACAAATTAATGTTCGCTCTTTGTGACTGAGACATGGGGTGATCATAAATGATACATTTTATCCGAAGATAACTTTTTGATGTACATTTGTAACACCTTTCAACCAGTAAATCCACTAATGTAAATATTGCTTATCTTCTTTTGACTACATATAAAAAGAATATCGGAGCATTAGCTCTGGATAGATAGAAACAGTGCTGTGAAGAAAATGTTGGGGTCACATCGATGTCGGACCATTGAGATATAGTCATTTTGGGATGTCGGGTTTTTTTTTGTTGTAGGGCACTGAGGGGTTGGTGACACGTGTTTGGTATCCACCTCTGCTTGGGCAGCCAGGAAATTTGGGAGTGGATGGTTGAATTTGAAAAGCATTTGGAACAAAGGGTCATAGAGAAAAACCATTTGACATTTGACTATCGAACAGTTCTGATACTGGACAAAAAAGGAGTAGGGGATGTCGGTTTTGTACGAAGGATGATACTTAGATAAATAGAGAGGTTATCTGTGCCCAGGTGACTCATACCATGTATCTAGAGTAATAAAAGTATGATAAAGAACCGGTATATTTACATTCTTGCTACAACGGCTATAAAATGGTATTTATGACAAATTTAAGCTGAAAATAACAAGAAAATGCTTAATGAATATTCATTTGCCTAACTACTGTATAAGAAACAAAGTTTGCCGTTTTCACTGAGGCAATACACTGTAAAATGTCACGGCGGTCGAGACAGTTTGTATGGAACGACCGAGATTTTAGTAGATAAAGATGTCTGGTGCATTAAGTCAGCCAACAGTTCTTTACGCATGAGGGCGTAACAACAGCCAGTGTACGTTCTAATAACAAACACTATACAGACTTAAACCTTAGAGTCGGCTCATTGTTACTGACAATAATATGTTCGAGGAGTATCTACCTTTAGAGTAAAAAGAGACCCATTTCAGTGAATACGAGACAGACAAGTTGGAACAGCTAATGGTGGATCTAAACTTCCGTGTTTGAACTTTAACACCTGTTACTCAGTATCAACGGCTCTTCAACGTTGAACGAATAGGGAACATGTGTGTTGATTACTTACTTATCATTTTGTGTAAGTAGATGTTTGTGCTATATATTAATTGGGAATTTATATGTATACCGTAGGCCCCGTTATGGCGCATTCGTTAGGCGTCCACACATTAACACATTTTAGCATAAAAATGCTCTGTCGTGGATTTCCCGGATCGGGGTCCAATCTCTGACCGTGTTATATCCGATTTCGCATTATACCGGATCGCGGTACGAAGGGGGCCTACCGTATATGGTTATTTTGTTTATATTACATTCGATTGAAGTCGCCCATTATGTTCATATACTTTTATTTATTGTGGAATAACTTCATTTTATTGGCCATGTCACTACGATATGTAGAAAAGTAGGTCACCAATTAAATGCTCTGGGGCGTCTTGCAAATGTCCTAAAATTTGACGATAGGAATATTCTATTTGAGCGTTTCATTTTATCACATTTAAATTTTTGCTCAGCTCTGTGACACTGTTGTAGTTTGGCAGATATTTAAAAATTTGAAAGCGTCCAGAAGCGAGCTCTTCGCTATATTTATAATCACTATCTTTCTTCTTATGCCGAATTACGTGGACAAGGTAATAAACCAATATTGTATGTTGACAGAATTAAGCTGATTCTAGTGGGAGTCTTTAAGACTGTAAATATGCTGGGACCAAAATATCAACATGAAATGTTTATTGTGCATGATTCAGCCTATGGTATGAGAAATTCTATGAATATTGTTATGCCAAGATTTAATACTTTTAAATATGTTAAAAACTCTATCTCTTATACTGGTGCAAAGTTATGGAATATATTTAATTATGGAACAAAACAAACTATTAATATAAAGACGTTTAGAATATTTATTATATTATGGAATGGACCATCCTTGTCACCTATGTTTTAAAACATAAAATTACATTTCATATAATCATCAATTAATATTGGTATCATACATTTTCATCTGTCATCAGCTTCCTTTCTCATACATGATCATTCGGTCAGTAGCTTTTAGCTAATGATTCCTATTGTATTTGTACCGAATTTAAATAAATTATGTCTAGCCGAGATACCAAAGCCACAATCAGTACAGACCCAAATGTGAGTGTAACCATAATTAAGAAAGTGATTCTTCGTTGTCAGTTTGGTTATTGACCCTAATTAAGATTGTCTGTTTGGTTATTAAGATTATCCTCACCTGTCTTATTGAACAACTGCCACCTCCAACCTTTTTGCTTCACATTTGCTAATAATGAACGAAAATCCAGGTAATATTCGCCAATAAATGTAGGCAGAAATGCAAATCGTCATCGCTTATTTATCAACCAAGTGTGTCAGCTGAGCCACAACAAAACCTGGACAACTTGACAACAAAATTAATACTATTCTTGATCACTATTTATTTTGTATAATTGATTAACAGAACACAAGTTTGGAACTTTATGTATCATTTCCAAGTGTGGCAACATTCTTTTGCTATTGACGAATTCTTTTCACTTAAGAAGTTGACATGCCTAGTTTCGGCACGTCGTTTTAATGGCGCCAACGGGGTGGTCTCGTTCTAGCTTACATTATTCATGTTGCTTACATAGGATCAAATTATCGGAAACAGAACTAACGAAAGACGTATTAATGTACCTAAATAAACAGTGTATAGAATCGCGAGATCATATATACAACAGCGCGGAGACATCAAATCAATAATGCAACGCATTCGATCATCAAAGAGCGCACATGTCGTGGCTGGGAAATACCATGTTCTTATTCATTCACTGGACAGTGCTCTCGTCACACACATAGAAACTCCCCTATCTTGACAAATCATATAACCTTTTGCAAATATTATTTAGGAGTCTCTGTTTTAATGTAGAACCCACGAATGTCACCAAGCATGACGAACCTTTATTCTAAGGGTGGGCACACGTCAAACGAAAGGCGCCCTTTGTTTCTAGGGCGCCCTATCATCGAGGTCGGTCCTTTACTGATAATATAGTTTCATATGTGTTTCATATATGATACGCAACCATGTTGTGAACATTTTAATTGTACATGCCCTGTGATATTTATACTATTTGTATAATAAAGGATGCAGTGACTATTTCTCGGAACCATTCATATGAATATTTGCGAGAAATTAAAAATAAATATGCTCACTTAACTTGAAATGATAACTGGTCATTTCACAGCCGATCAGAAATAAATTCATATTCTGGTTTGTGTAAGTGCCAGTTTTAATTAATCAATGTGTCTATTCGTGACTAAAGTTTGTGTAATGACACTTTTGATTTGCAAATTCAATATTTCAAAACATTGCAAACATAATAACTGTCAATGTACATCACAAAAATATTTTGCTGCTAATTTCTCTCTCCTTAACATGTTAACGCAAATACAACTGTTTTAATATTCCATGTATATTCTTTCTTCTCAGCTAGGCTAGCCTATAATAGTCTATATTGCTGAGGTGTAGACACTAAATGAACTTATGAATTATTTTGTTAATATATGATAAACGGACATGATGAATATACGGGGGAAAGTTTGTAATCCATTGTGTATTGTTTGCGTTATAATAGCTGTATATGTATATATCCAAATAAATAAAAATGAACGGACCATGGCATGGCCCGTGATTGTTGTGTGATAATTGTTGATAAATTGACACGATGAAAAATATGTTTATGCAAATACCTCGTATATATATATGTATATATATATATATATATATATATATATATATATATATATATATATATATATATATATATATGTTATATCTATTTGTTTTCATTATAATGTTTTTTGGAAAATACGCCTTCCACACACATAAGAATATTGGCTGTGAGATTACCTAAAGTACGTTCAATTATATTCTGATGGGTTGTGAGGAGATTGCAAATTGTAGGCTGTGAACTGACTTCTTTATTTACAGTTTCACAGCTTTGTTATTTCGATATCATGTGTGCAAAATTAAAGTGTTAATTAGCAAGAGTGTGCTCATGTAGCTTATAGCACTAGTATTGGCAATTCATTTCAATAAAACGGCACACATGTACACAATCACATGTATACAACCACAGAGCTTTTGATTATTTACCAATTGCCATGGTACCAAATCATCATATTATCCAAGTAGATGTGTACCCATTAATGGCCATTGTTTATTAGTATTTAATAACTAATGTCAGTTATAGAATAACTTCACCATCAGTCAAGTTGTCTCTTTTTAAATACACGAGTATTGAACATGCATGTCTATTCAATCGATTCTTTTTGTTTCGTAATCCGAATATTTCAACTAGAGTTGATTATCATACCGTTTCTCTAAATCGATCATCTATCTAATATATTAATCGATCAGAGATTTCATTCCAATAAAGTGGTTAGTATGGATAAATGGTTCGGTATGACGACCAATAAATATTAAACTATCGATCAATCAGTATGATTAAACATCATTTTTTTAAATATTAGTTTTTTATCAACTGTTGATTAGCTTAGACAATATGGATGTCACAATTTCTATCAGAATTCCAGCGAAAACAGTGTCAAACCATAAGTCATTAATCACGTGGACATTTGTACACCTGAAAACGAAAATTAGATTTTTATTTATTTGTTAGTTATTTTATGGTTGTGAGAGGTACTAATTGTTATCGTGATGGGTACCTAAACCTAACAACGATACTGATAATTATATGTTATTATCTCTCATAATCCACAAGATATATCACTGCCTGTAATATTATCGTGGTACTAAGCCAACTTGGATGCGACTCCTCGGCGAATGGCTGCATCAACCAAAACGGAATCCCGAAAAGAGTCAACTTTAGCTAATAAAGTTGAACTGATCAGATGTGAAGAACACGAAGGGAAAGTAATCAACACCTTGCTGACATATATAATATATGTAAACTAACAATATATAGTAATGTGAGCAAGTTAGACACGAAGTGTATATTCCCTGGACATGTTGGAGTTGGGTTTATGTGCAATCCACTTCGAGGGGTTTTACTGTTCTAGTTGATATATAGAAATGCTCTCCCGGCTTTTATTACCCGGTTGGGTATCGTGTTACCCTCACAGATCCGTGCCCGGTTGTCCTATAGAATGACAGCCAGTTTAATAACAAAAGCCAACGGCGCGATATCATTGTATAACCTTTTGCTATTCAAGTTTGCTAAAAGAGTCTGTTGGATCAAATGTTTGTTGCGATTTGGTATACCTTTTTATATTCCAGGTTGTTCTGTATTATCATCTAAATGTCAACACCTCCATAAGACCGTATGTGAAGGATCTTCATGTTATTATCTGTATGAAGTTGGTGTTAACTTTCTAACATGGGATCACAGTCGTGACGTATGTATTAAATATGGTCTAGAAGTGTCAAGGATTGAGTCTAATCAAACACAAAATGTTATAGAGAGATTACTTCAGGATCTGCCTCAGTCCACACCCAGACAAATATGGATTGGAGGACGACGAAGTACTGATGACAAATGGATATATATGAATGGAGCAGAGTTTAATAAATATTGTTTGTATTTGTATATAAAGTTTAGAAGATTCTCATTAATTTTTTAAATGACTTTTTTTAAGAACTTTGTGTGTATGTGTGTGTGTTTGTATGTGGGTATGCATGAAGGTATGTATGTGCGTCTATGTGTGTTCGTGTGTGCATGTTTGTGGCTACTTGTACAATATAGTAAGCCGTTTATATATTTTTGTGTTGAATTAAGAAGCTAACTTTGTACATTTTCAGTCACAGCACCTCACCAGACAGCTTCTTATTGCTCATATGTACAGATATGTAAAGGCTTCGCTTCAATATATCATGATGATAATTGTGACGAAAAAACTGGTTCTTCACGAATACTTTGTCAATATGATCAAAGTAAAACAGGTAAATGTTGAATGACAGTATTCAAAAGGAGTAAAGGTGCAGATGTTATTACTTTAAAGGTAATCTGGTTATATTAATGTTGTTTGTATATGGATAATAATGTTGTTATTTTATTAACATATTTAAAATTAAATAAATGCTACATAAAATAATTATGTAATTATATCCTGTTATTAATTTTCACTGATTAATTTTGATTAGTCTGTGATTTTGAGGAAATATTCAGGGATTTCCTTAGAACCGTTATCAAACAATAATCTCTTTACTTTTAGATAGTTGTAGCTCATTAGACGTCCATTTTGGTGATAAATGTTACAGAAAGACAAACTATGATGGAGAGGAACCAAACAAAATAGATTGGTATAATGGTGAGACATATTGTAGTCGGAGTGATATACAAGGTGATATAGCTTACTCTTACTTAGATAATGACACTTTGATAAACGACATCATTAACTTTGTTGATGACAGTAAAGATTGTGTACAGTTATGGCTTGGTGTCAGAAAGAGAATCTGGTTCTGGATGACAGGTAAATTTGTATATTGAGTTAATTTTTACGAAATAATTTATTAACCTTTACGTAACAATCATTTTAATAATATTAAACCAGCAAAAACACATTCTTGTTTGTAAACAAGTAATTAATATTGTTATCTATATTAACTTATTTTTACAGGGTCCAATCGTGATCAAGACAAACAACCAATAAACTACTTTAACTGGAATAATAACACAAAGATAGATTCTTCAGATGATGACTGTATCTATATAAACAGAGATAAAGGAAACAAATGGTTTACACAAAGTTGTAATAGTTCACCTCTGAAATATTTTATATGTATGAATGGTGAGTTATAGTTAAATATCTGAAATAATATAAGTACCATATAGTAAATTTAAAATGTAGATGTTCAGTTAAAAGCGAACAGACCTTATACATTTTAAAGAAACACGGAAACCCACGCACACGCACACACGCACACACCCACGCACACAGAGACAAGAACACATAAATACATAAAAACATACACATACAAACATATATATATATATATATATATATATATAATACACAAAAACTAATAGCACCAAATATTTTAACTGTGCATAATATAGTTTATGTCAGCCACATGATCACCTATAGAATACTAGATGCCATAGCTGTGTGCGTTTCTAATTGTTTAAGTGTATTTGTCATGTATTGGGGAGAGCTGGGGTTGGCTGTTGGTGCATTGTTTAAATATGACACTAATTAAAGTTGGTCAATTATGTGGGCTGTACAACATTTTAGTTAGGAATTGAACAAATACAGATAACATTTGAACTCATTAAAAGGCAGCAGTATTAATTGATTGATTGATCGATCGATTGATTGATTGATTAATTAAATGAATTGTGTGAGCGTTTGAGTGAATGACGAAGTTAGATTGTATATGTACGGCAACTGGGAATTAATTGATTGATTGATTGATTGAGTGATTGATTGAGTGAGTGAGTGAGTGAGTGAGTGAGTGAGTGAGTGAGTGAGTGAGTGAGTGAGTGAGTGAGTGAGTGAGTGAGTGAGTGAGTGAGTGAGTGAGTGAGTGAGTGAGTGAGTGAGTGAGTGAGTGAGTGAGTGAGTGAGTGAGTGAGTGAGTGAGTGAGTGAGTGAGTGAGTGAGTGAGTGAGTGAGTGAGTGAGTGAGTGAGTGAGTGAGTGAGTGAGTGAGTGAGTGAGTGAGTGAGTGAGTTTAATAATACATCGATTCTAAATTTTCATCTCCAGAATATAAAAAAGACCAGTTGCAATTCGTAGATAATCCATCCTAAATTATATTATATGATTGCAATATGACTTTCCCAATATTTTATTTCTGTAATTAATCACCAGTAATTTGTTATGCAGTTACTTAGCTTTTTCTAACTCTATTAAGATAATATATAGTCTTTAAAGGGTATAATACGATCAAATATCTCAAGTGTTTTCAACATATGGGTAACTATTTTATGATAAACTTGTTGCTACAGACAGTAGTGGAACAACAACAACAACCACACCATCAATAGCAGTAACAGTACCAACAATGATATCAACAACAAAAACATCAACGACTACGTCAGAAAATGTAGCAACAGAAGCAGCAACAGAAACAGCAACATCAAATATGAAGGATCGTGACTCACAACTGGGTGCAATTAAAAATAAAAGTTTCAATATCGGTAAGTAAACCATGTTCATATATGACACAACGTTAACTAAATTCACACATATTAGATAAATAAACAATTATATAATGATATAAAATGCAACCAAAAGTTGTCATTCGTTTGTATTAGTAAAATAATGCAATTGTTTTAGTCGGTATGATTCAAAGACTAATAAAATTAGGTGTTTCATACAGTAATTCTTACAGCCACAGAAAACTCTAGGTATCCCTCCATTCTCCAAATATCAAAGACTGGCCAATGGCAGAGATTGTTACGTTCCCAGGAAGGGGAGGGGGTTCAGTACAGTTTACTTGTAATCATCCTAGTGCGCACACGCACATATGCATATTATTGTATCAACATGTAGACAAATTATCAACATGTAAACACCCCGACCACTCCTCCCCGATCCAAACCTCATCCCTTCACTATAAGGAATAAAATTGTCACTATTAATGAGTTTAATCTAGACGTTGATAACACCTGGGTTATATGAGCGAAGGAAAAGGTGCCTCTTGGCAAACATCTAACAAAGACAGCTATTAGTAGTATTTGAAGCCAGAATCTGAAGGTTTGCATCAGAATGTTCTAATCACTACTCTATCAGAGCAACCTGTCTCATTATTGATTATCTGAAGATTAACATCTTGATTGACAGTTAGTTAGATGCTAAATCGCCGTATTATATATGATTTATAATTGCTAATTGAACCTATGTGTATGACGACATTTGAATACGTTCAGTGTCATACACCAACGAAATGCTTATTATTTGTGAGTAACTGATTGATTGGTTGATTAATTGAGTCGGTAAGTGGGTGAGTAAGTTGAAGAATGAAAAGAAGGAATAACACAACAGGACGTTTACTATCCAATGATTCCATATGTTTTTGAAACATGTGCCACATATTAAACATTCACCACGCATGGGAGGGACTTTAGCATGTATTTATTGGTATAAAAATGTTTTAATATTTACCAAAAGTGCGATTGCGTAACATAATTTAAGGGTGCACCAGTCTTTACTAAAGAAACTAAAATTTATGCCGATTATTAGAAGGAAATGAACATATTCAACAGAATATTAACACAAAGTTATAAATGATACTTGTTCAAGGGTTTATAATAATATTTTAATTGATGGTAGCGATATCTCATGATATAAGTGTCTGCTTCATATCAGATAACTTGTAATAATAACATGATATTTTATTCTAATTACATGCATGACTAAGCAAAGGCCGGACTAAGCCTGGATGTTTTTGTGTTGCATTCATGCTAGTGCACGTACACATACACATAAATTTTGTTATTAACATGTGCACAAGTTATCAACATGTATACCGCTCTACCACTCCTTCCCATTCCAATTATTCCTCCTTTCCTCTGTTTCCCCTTTTCACTTACAGACTCACTCACTTACTCACTCAGTTATCCCATTAGCAATTAATCAATACATTTCTTATTTCCAGTTTATATTGTCCCTATTGTTGTTGTGATAGTAATTGCTCTTGTTATTGGACTGGCTGTATTCTTTGTGATGTAAGTATTGGCTAACTAAGGTTTAATTTATGTTTAATGTTTGGTTTAAAAAAGTTATATATTCAAAAAATATTCGGCATTTAGGACCATTTTTGTTAGACCCTCCAACATGGTTAATGAATATTGATTAATCTAATGACTGCCAGAACTACAATTTTACAACTTGTGTACTCGGGCTTTTCTGTGTAAATATTACATGTTATAGTTAAAGTATTGTTAAACTACAGTTAGGTATGTAAACAAATATAAAGTCATGTAGGTTCTAATACAAAGTAACATTTTTGAGAAATAACAATTAAATGAGAGAAAAAGCACCAAATATATGAACAAGAGATGCATCATTTTGCAAACTACTGTTATATAAAACGTACAAACCAGTAAATACTCTGCGTATTTACCAAATATAGCTAAATATAGTAAGTGAAATCGCAAAGAGTATTTTTTAGCAGATGGTTCAACACAACAAACGTCAAATGATTTAGGGCTCAAACATGAAAAGGTGTTGCGAATCCTCTGGGACGCGTTTCATAAATGGAACTCTGCGTGGTGGCACAGTCGTCGAAAAATACACCTATATTTGGAGTAAATTATAAATTTTGTGATAGTTTTAATTCTTGTTAGGGGTCTGGCTTATTTTACCACCAAAGGTACTGTATATTTATCAATGTTATTTAGTACATAAAGAAATTGTTATCTTATTATACTCTTGTATCTATGAGTTTTTAATTTAGTTCCGTGTACTGTTTACAAATTGAAGAATTAATGAACCACATATTAACACACACAAAAAATTATACAAATGGATTATGGTTTAGAAAATAAATACGGACACGTAAACGCGAACACTTAGCTAGTCTTAAAGTTTTGGATAAAATAGAGCAATTTATACAATTTGGAGGAAATTATATTGTAGCAACTCAACATATGTCCATTACATAATATGGTTAGCTGTATATAACATCTGCTAAGCAAACTACAATTAAATACTTCGTATTACAGAAAGAAACGGAAAAAGTCAAATGATGAGCAAAAATATGTAAATGAGGAATTTCATCATCCGTCATCAAAGCCAGTGAAGAATGATGATCCCGAATGTGCTGATGACCAGCATGACATGATAGACCCATACATTGTGACTGGGGATAAAAACACAAGAAATGCTGACGTAGGACATAAAGTAGCCCCATCTGGTGATTTGTATGCCGTATCAACTAAGCAAACAACCAAAATAGATGATGACATAAACAAAAACAAAGATGGAATAAACCCCGAAGAGTTGTACGCCATACCAAATAAGAAAAGAAACCAAAAGTCAAAGATGGTCAAAGTCAATGAAGAGAACCAGGCTACAAACTCCAGAAATGATGTGGACACAGAGTCGCCATCTAGCGATGAGAAGAGTTCTGCAAGTAAACACACAGAACACTTCGAAGCAGAATCTGGTGACGTGTACGCCAAGGTGACTAAATAGATATTGAACACTGAAGGACACTTATTGATGTTGTTAGATTGAGATTAATATACTAACAAAGTTAATCACGGATCCATAGAGAACTATCATTAATATTGGAATGAAAACTCCACAAATATTGAAATTTGTTTTTTATCTAAGCCAAGCTTTTAATTGCTGAAAGCTCAATAAATGATAGTTAACCCAAATTCAGCCAAGGTTTCCTATTATTGCATGAGACTGAAGCATATTTATCATGTATAGCGCAGTTTTCATCATGACTACATACTTGATGGTAGTCATTCAGATTATCAGATTAGATGCGCACCATAAAATGTTTCTTTCTACAGGAGCTCTAAATTTATTGATAGATACAATACGTTGTTGATAAAGTGACATCATTGTAATATTAATATTGATTGATTATTAAACCTATTTCAGTAGCTTTTGGTCAATGCAAAGTAATGTATGAAAGAACAGTTACTGGTAAGATATATTGTTGGCTTCAGATTTAAATAAGTTTTGTGTGTGTGTGTGTGTGTGTGTGTGTGTGTGTGTGTGTGTGTGTGTGTGTGTGTGTCATAATTCTGAACATTAGCGCTATTTTCATCGTATAAAATTAACATCTGTATAGAAACTTGTAAAGATAAGTGTCGACAGACAAACAACTAACCTGTATGAGGAATGACAAAATTGGCTATTACTAAAATTAATCAGTGTAACATAGATATTATTTGTATGCATTGCCATGTATTGATTTTGTTAATATTTCTTGGCTAAAATTAATACAACAAATATCAGTCTATGCATAGATGAATATGTGTGGACTGGCAGAGTGAATTCTGGATCCAATACCTGAATGATTCAAAAGGGTGCTGATTCAATAGAAGGTGCTTGTCACTGAGTCATGTATTGTCTCACCAGTCCCAAATTTGTATGTGTATACTGTACTTTTTATGTGTATGTGTTTACGTTCTCTATGTTTATATAAGTGTTTGTTTGTGTGTACTTATGTAAGAGTATCTGAGGTGACCGTTTGCATCTCTCTCTCTCTCTCACTCTCTCTCTCTCTCTCTCTCTCACTTACTATATATATACCAGTATATATCAGGCTAATGTCTGATTCGAGTAGTATATTTAAATTTATGATTGTGGAATGGAGTTTTTGTTATTTTACACAAGTTTACATGGTCAAAGGAATCTTGCAGTAATATGCTTAAAACATATGTCTATTAATTGAATTGCCAAAAACAAGCGCCCTCCATGCACAATATCATTTATGTGTGTGTATGTGTGTGTGTGTGTGCGTGCGTGCGTGTGCGTGTGTGTGCGTGCGCGTGTATGCTAGTACAGATATGTTCAATTCGCCTGCACATAATTACTTTTATTGTTTAAATAACTTTACAATTCTTCTAATAATTAGTTGAAGGATATTATATGAAATAAAGGCTTTAGATACGCGAAATATATAGTTTATAAAAGAAAATTTAAGATTATTGTTATTATTTAACCATACGCACTCAACAATATTAAGTATCATATTGGTTTCATAATATACGGCAGTAGAGCAACAATAATAAGGAACTTTAGCACAACAGTTATAAAACAAGCTTCTCTTTGTAAAACTAATAGCACGGTATATGTTTTGTTTCTTTTGCATTGAAAATCTTCAGCTCGTGGGGATAAATGGCACTGTTTGTTTTTCTGGGATGTTTCATCCACCAGTAAAGGATATTCTACACAACGAAGGTATAGAAACCACCTACTCGCTAACTTCAGCACACACTTGGAGTAATACACGCCAGTTAACAGCAAGCCATCGGGCGATAGCTGAGTAATACTCAAGGCTAGCTACTTGATTTTTTGTAAACACCTAGGTAATAAACAGTACCGAGTATAAAACAGCCGGTACAATATTTAGTTTTAACACAAAGCGCATGACAGAGCCCACCCCCAACACAATACACAATATATATATAGTTGTGACTTACAAAAAGGAGACTTCAACCGGTGAAATAATTCTTACCAACACGACAGTTTATAGATCATTAAGATACGCTTAAAACGAAACAAAGGCTAGCAATTCTTCGCTCATGATTCACAGCAAGAATTGAATACATGTAATATATTTTTATATCTGTGGGGATTTCCCATTTACTTCCGCCTGGCTGCGTGCCAACTAGTAAGGCCAGTTGGTACTAAATCTATGTTGCCGTTGTCTTTACTCGGATAAATTGTTTCGCAATAAGAAAATTTCAAAATTGTTTGCAGTGACAGATGTTTGTTTTCTTCTGTTTGTTCGTCTGACGTATTGCATCAATATTGCAAAATCAGAAGTTGTAAATGCATACAGTCTTCAAGATAATATTTTAGCTTAAAACACAGTACCTTGTCTACATAGAAACGAAGCACACACTAACCAGTGCCTTATTCGACACTGCTAACACACACACGCGCGCACGCACTCACTCACACACGCACGCACGCACGCACACCACACACACAGAGAGAGAGAGAGAGAGAGAGAGAGAGAGAGAGATAATCATGACCTCTAACATGGCTCACCCGCACTTGCTGTCACTTACCATCAAATCAATATCATATATCCCATATTCATACGTTAATTCATAGCTATTCGAGAGAGTAAGCGAATGAGAGAGTGAGTGAGTGCATGTTAATGTGAGTGCCTTATGCTAGCAGAACTTGGCTGTACGAGTTGATAAAATTACCACGGCTTATACTGTCATTTGTTTTAGAAAAAGGAACCATAAACACATTACCCTATCACAAATACACATACACGACATGGTGTACATCCTCTGTAGATAACGTTAATTTAATCACAATAACAAATTTCTACGGTGTACTATTGATTGATTGATTGATTGAGTGAGTGATGGTGAGTGAGTGAGTGAGTGAGTGAGTGAGTGAGTGATTGAGTGAGTGAGTGAGTGAGTGAGTGAGTGAGTGAGTGAGTGAGTGAGTGAGTGAGTGAGTGAGTGAGTGAGTGAGTGAGTGAGTGAGTGAGTGAGTGAGTGAGTGAGTGTTACGTGCTTGTACCTTAGCCTCATGGGAATGTTCTCTTACACCGACGACCTTAGTAATCTTTCAAATAATATTTTTTCTTATTAATTTTTCTCACCCATATTGTTTATATTAGGTTAATAAAATATATATCTATAAACAATTTGTTTACATACAATTTGATTGCAATAAAATACCTAAAACACTGTGAATCACCATTCTGAACATATAGAAATAAGATCTACCTGTAGATCCGATAAGAGTGTCCCTTTACACGATCGGCCTCTACGCTGGGAACATTCCCATATGATTGTTGACTCGTTTGGACATTGTTTAGTGTAAGTATACCATTCATTACACACTTTCACACCACCTCTGTTATTTGTTATTATCTCCACGATTGTCAAAATATATTTATGCTGTGCACTTGTCTTGTCTTGTTGAAGTTTGGGTTAGAGACCGTTGATTTCGGTTATTCTGATGATGGCAGTTGTTTAAAATGGTGGCACTTCAGTTTACTATAAGTGTCATTTTCGGTGGAGAAAAACCTTGCCAGTTGCCCGGTTGGATGAAAAACTCCCCCTACTATAATGTCACGGCCGGGATTCGAACTTCCGACCGGCCTCCGACATAGCATGAAACTTCGGTACGGACGTCCCACGCTCTTACCCACTAGTCCATAGAGGGGGTCTGATCTTTCCTCATTGTTTTTTTGTTGTTGTTGTGTGTGTGGGTCTTTCTGGAGAAGTGGGGTTATGATGTCTGGTAATGATATGTTTGTTTGTTTGTTTTGTTGTTCGGGGAGAATCCACAGGCTGTCGTTTATTCGGCACAGCCTCTATGTTGGAGTGGTTGAGAAACCTCCTCCCCCACCACTCACAGGGGAGCAGTAGGGAAGGATGGAGCCGAAGTACCCACAGGCTGGTTACTGCCAGAGTGTATTACGTCCTCAGGGGGATTTAAACGTCCCCTTTTATTTTTAATACTTTAGTGGAGACGGCAGCGCCATTTAACGTGGTCAGCCACCCACGACGTTGTGAGCCGAGAAATTAATCTCTGGAAAAGTTTCGACCTCTTGCTGGGTTCGAACCTGTGACCGTTGGCACTAAGTGCCGGGTGCTTAACCGTCAGGCTACCGGAGCTCACTAATGATATGCACAGAACTATCAGCACTATTTGTAGTGATTCATTTCTTAATTAATCAAAACTGTCATTTGAGATCTGCTTGCTAACTGTTCTCTTTATTCATTGTCTGTCATTTGAAGATCTGCTTGCTTCAAAGACATATCTATCTACCTGTATATATTATGGCTTTAATCAGTGGTTTTTGTTTCTTTCTAACTATTCTCTTTATTCTTTGAGTGTCATCAACAATTGCAATTATGATGATTCTTTGATCAGAAAGATGAATGGTAACAGAACTTAGTTATATATCATAAGAAGGGATTCTTAGTTCCAGTGAGTGTCTCCTTAATTACAATTGATATGTGTACAACGAAAGTTATATTGCATATATTTATAGTGCATTAAAATTATCTTGTAAAAGACATTTACCAACTTAATGTATTATCATAGACTTATTTATTTATCTTAATCATTTTTTTATAAACAATAGCGAATTAAAAATATGACACAACAAAATAAGTTTATTGCACTTTGATCAAACTGTTTAAATCTATATGGCAAAGATCGAGGGGCAAAAGACCAGGTGACCAATTATTAATGAGGCAAAAGATCGAAGGGCAAAAGACCGGGGGCAAAACACCTGGACCAGAATTAAGATCAGTATAGACCTCCGTCAGAGTAACAGCATATACTATATGACATCAGTGAGAAATTTCTCCAGCAATGCCACTGCTGTAAGTCACATGGCCTTTCTGTTCGTTCCAATCTAGTAAGCAGAAATGATCGTCCTGACACCTGGTGGGAGCGGATATCAATAATAAATAAAACAAATTACCCGTTTGACACGATTTGCCTTCAAACTGTTTGTGTCTCTTTCGATTATTCATTGCCTTTTAGCAAAATGAATACAATCGCGTCGCATTTTTACAATCAAAGGTGTTTTATGTTTTACTTGAGGATACATTTAATAAAGAAATATTTATCGAACTATCCTACTTCATATTCTATATCCTAATTCTTAGCATAAGCAATATTCGCTAGCTTGTGGCGACATCTGGTTGCGGTCAAAGGCCCCTCCGGTCAAAGGCCCCTTCAGTCAAAGGCCCCTTAGTTATTTTATCCATTTCATAATGTAACTTTTGTAAAGTAAAAAAAAAAACATTCCGGCGCATCCAGCCACCACCTTTTCCGGATGGCACTATTCCGCCTCTGCGTAGGCGTCGTTTGCCTCCACTGTACCTTCCTCCTTAAATAATACAATGTGTGCACTTTTTTCTTGTCACCCATATTTTTGTACAAGGTCAATACAATATCTATCTATAAACAATTTATACAAGAAATATTAATCTAATTAAAACATTCTGAATATATATAAATAAAAATAATTACCTGTAGGTCCGTTACAAGAGCCCCTTTACACGATTGACTTCTACGCTGCGAACATTCCCATCTGATTGCAGACTTGTTGATACACTTCTTAGTGTGTGTGTGTGTATATCCTTCATTACACACTTTCACACCACCTTTGTTATTTTTTATTATCTCCTATGATTGTCAAAAGATTTATGATATGCATAGCAATAGCAGCACTATTTATAGGAATTCAATCTCTGAAGATCTGCTTGCTTCAAAGAAATATCTACAATATATATGTATATTTATGGCTTTATTCGGTGGCTTCTTTTAAATCTATAATAAGTTTTTGGTAATTGTCTGTCATCTGAAGACCTCCTGCTTGCTTCAAAGAAATATCGATCTATCATCGCTTTATTCAGTGGCTTCTGTTAAATCTATAATCATTATTTCTTTTGTAACTGTTTTCTTTATTAATTGTCTATCATCAACAATTGCAATTATAATGATCCCGTGATCAGAAAGATTAATTGGAACAGACCTGAGTTAAATAACACAAGGGAAGATTCCCAGTTCCAGTGAGCGTGTCCTTAATTACTATTGATATAAGTATAATGAAACATTGGATATTTTGCATCTAAATATTGCATTAAAATTATCTTGTAAAAGACATTTACCTATTTATATAATTATCATTATTATTTTGTTCACCAAAATCACAATTAAGGTGTGCAATTTAATTTTTGTTTAATTCAATTGTTTACTTTACAATAGTCACATTATGAAATGGATAAAATAACTAAGGGGCTTTTGACCGAGTTACGAGAACACTAAAAGTATTTGGATCGATAAAAATAGTGGATAGGAGAGTCGTGGTCAACCAACCGTAAATAGTAAACACCTTAGACTGGAAATACACACATACACACACTGTAACTTAACTCTAGTCTGCTTGTCTTAATTAACATTTAATAAGGTTATTACTACAATATTTAGAATAGCAGACATAAGGTCTGGTTTTAAAATGTTAACATGTAGTTTAACAGTACCGAAGCTATGACGCGCTATTACGGTCTGCTTCAGCGCAGATGTCAGTCTTTTAATAGCAATTAAGATAAACAGTTTTAATAGTAGTCGCTTCATGACGCCTGCCCGTTGTAAAATCTGATCTTTGAAGACAGTGACAATTGGGTTATATGGTTTATATAGTATTGCTTTGAAGAAAGATAGAGCAATTGAAAAATAGCTATAAATAGGGCTGCTTAGATAATTAAGAGGTCGAAACGTTCCCAGAGATTAATTTCGCAGCTCACAACATCGTTGGTGGATGACCACGTTAAATGGCGCCGCCGTCTCTACTGAACTATTAAAAATAAAGGGGGACGTAAAAAAACGAGGGTAGTTCGGCTCCATCTTTCCATACTGCTCCCCTGTGAGTGACGGGGGAGGAGTTTTCTCAACCACTCCAACATAGAGCCTGGGGATTCTCCCCGAACAACAAAACAATTAATCTAAACATTCTCACTACTGCCGTGATCTGACTTGGGTGTTCTACTCCCAAACTCCACGGCTGTAGGCGATTCACTTTTAGTTTTTCCCTGGCGGCTTAGGGACTGGTGAGACATTACACATGTCTCAGCAAGAAAAGTCGCCACTCTGGATTCAGTCCCCTGAAGAAAACGTCCAGAGTTTGAATTCACGGTTCGAGATTCTTTGTGCCTTATTATACACAGCTAAAACACACACACACACACACACGAACACACACAAAGTTATATATATATATATATATATAAAATATATATATATATATATATATATATATATTCACAGATTAAGAACTTCAAAGCAGACTATGTAAACATTAATTCTAACAAACACACATTGTGAAGAGTGAAACTCACTTTAAAAAAAATCTTTAATTATAAGGTTATAATACGCATGACTGCCATCAAATCCTATACTCAGGTCACTCTCCGGGGTTGGTATAGCTTCTTCACGTTTGGCATTCTTTGATCAACAAAAATCTAAAGTTATTTGATTAAACACGACCAGTGTTTACACATCCGTTTATTACGAGCTAGCCAAACTGAGGCTATTTCGCAATATTTCTTGTTGAAGCGTCGTGGAATGTTAACGTTATTTGGTCAAATGGCTTTGAAAGGTTTATATTTGTTATTATGTAGGTATATTTTCAGTTGATTTTGGCATATATTTGTGTAGAAGGTGCTGTACATGTGTATATGTAAATGTGCTACTCCATGTACTAATACACGATCCCACTTTCAAACACTTAACTATACCACGAGATCATCATTTATGCACCTACCCGTACGTTTGTGTGCGGGGAGACCGGGAAGAGACCGGTGCATCATCCGGAGCTAGTGTTCGTCATTCATGATTTTCTCTGCCGGTGTCTTATCCACCACACACACACACACACACTCCCCCACACACAGTCGTTTGTTACTCTGGTAGCCATCTGCATGGGTATTAACCTGCGGACAGAGTTTTTTCCCATATTATGAGTAATTAGGTTACACTGATATAAGAAATTTCTTAAATTTTGCTTTTTAATCCCCTTCTTCCTTTCGGGATTGTGTCCCCTGCTTTGTGGGCGTAATGGGTACCTTTTTTTGTCCCCCCCTTGCTTTTGGGAGTAAAAGGCGTGAATCAACGTTCACTTAGTATTTAACGGGAAAAGTATAGGTTACTGTTGGTTCGGTAAATCAAATATTTATCAGGTTTGAACAATTTCGTTCTATCCCGTAATAATCCATTGTACAGTATTGCTACTTTGTTTTTTTTTAAAACTAAATCCTTCGTGAGTCATACTGAGTTATGTCATTCTCTTTGGTGAACAAACTGTAAAGTTTTTTAACACGCTGAGGATATAAAAGCCTACTTTTTACTTGGTTAGAGAAGAACTTCGACACAGACTAATCGGACGTGTATCGATATACATCGTTCATATAGGTACGGTTTATTTATTTTCGAACCCTAAAGGGGGTCAGCATCTGGGGGCAAATGTTTTATATACGGTTTCTTTTTGGGCCCCAAAAAAATTACTGTTGAATGTAAACTGTGAGGTCAAATTGTTATGATATGTATGTAGTATGTCACCATTGCCCCCCACGTGTTGTTTAAAAACTGTGGTATCAAATGGTTTAATTTTGCTTCCGCTTTTTTTTAGTTTGTGCCCCTTTCCCGTGGGCGTGTTTTGTCCTACGAAAAAATTAGCTTTCCCCCAAATGATGATGAAAAATGTGGGGGATGAACATCTATCAATATGGGAGGTATGGAACATTTTTTTTTTAAATTAAATGAATTTTTTTTTATTTTTTTAGGATTTAAATTTGTTGGTGCTCTGTACCTGTTGCCTCATACTATGTACCCTAAAACCATTGCCCGTGCCCGCATCTTATTATTTTCGATTCCCTTATTACACCAATGTAAGAAAGTTATGTCTTTTAACATTTTGAGTTTATTAGCTTTGTTATGTATAATGTAGAATCTATATTGTTGTCCTCTTATGTGGTCTGGCGAAACGACCTATTAATTCATACAATGCTGCTTGATGGATTTATACTCCTGGAGTCGTTTATTACTCCGGCAGGCATCTCCATGGGTATTAAGCTGCGGACAGAGTTTTTCCCATATTATGAGTAATTAGATTACACTGATATAGGAAATTTGTTAAATGTATAGCTATTATAATCCCGACGTGTCATTCCCAGTATCGGAGATCTGCCTGAAATCCGCTGTTCTCGACCATGGGTCAAATAGATCAAGTGGATAGGCACTTTAATTTAGATCCCACCACACCTAACTGCATATACTTAGGGACGCTAAATTAAGCGTGAATGAACGTTCCTTAGTGATGAACGGAAACGTATGAGGGTTAGCTGTTAGGTTCGAGTAAATCGTAGTATTTACTCAGGTTTGAGACGATATTTCGTTCTAGTCTAGCAACAATCCATTGTGCAGTATTGCTACTTTGTTTTTATTTTAGTTAAATCACTTCAGTGAGTCCATACTACTGAGTTAGTGTACATTCTCTTGTGGTGAACAAACTATAATGTTTGTTAACACGCTGAGGGTATATAAAAGACTTAAATATTCACTTAGGTTAGAGAAGAACTTCGACGCCAGACTAATCAGACTTGTATCGATATACATGGTTCATATAGGTAGGATTTATTTAGTTATTCGAACCCAGAATAAAGCTGAGGTCAGCATCTGAGGTGTCGAAATGTTTTATATACAGGTTTCTTTTGGACCACAGAAAATTACTGTTGAATGTAAACTGTGGTGTCAAAATAGTTTGATATGTATGTAGCAAGTCACCATTGAACCACACGCACGTGTTGTTTGCTGCGACCTGTGGTATCAAATGGAATGTGTTTTACTCCCTGATAAGTAAACCAGACGCATGCTTAGGTATACGCATATATCTGTCAATATGTTGAGGTGTGGAATATTTTATTTTTAGATTAATGTATGTATAGTTGTATTTGTATTTAGATTTATGGAGGTAGGTCTCGAACGATGTTTAGATATGTTGATGCTCTGTGCCTGTTGCCTCTATATGTACCCTAAAACGCATAGACACGCATACACGCACGCACACAAACAGGTGTCTGCACACACGCACACAAACACACCTCTGCACATATTATTATAGCAGCAGCATTATTACATATGTATACTCTTCTACACTAAGCATCTAACAAGGAATCATTTATATTTGTGGGTTGTGGATGTAATATGTCCAATTTTTCAGGGACGAGTTTTGACAAATTTGTCTGTTTGAGTGGACATTTAATGCCTATAACCTTTACTAATTTCTTGTTCGTATTTCAAATATGTATTTTTTCCATTTACCCATTGATTAACACTGACATAGAGCACATAGTCAACACTGAATGTTTTTCTTAAACACAGACATTATTATATTTTTACAAACATCTTTACTATTCCCCAGTTGAATTTTCTTCAATACCTTGATATCAAAATACGCTTTACGGATAATCTGTAGAACTTCTTGCAAGAGATTAATTACTATACGAGTATACACCTTTGCTCTTGGTGGACAATTTATAAACCGGTCCTTAATTGCTGGACCGGGGTCAACGCGTATTATTTGGAAAACAGACTGTAATTGGTGCATGGTCGTTGTTTGGTCAATTTGTTTGGTCAAATTGATGTTAATTAATATTCTAGTTAAATAGAAACACGAAAAAAAATGAAGTAAGACAATGAGATATACTATCTAGAATAAATTAGTTGTATATGTATCTGGCCAAATAAAACATCGTTGATCAATTACTGGCTATGCCAATGAGGCATAGACATTAAACCAGTTACAGTTGGGTAATTAATGTTTATAACTAATTCGAAACATACAAACACGTTTGATATAACTAGTAATACTTTTGTATCTATGCTTACTTTATTACCTGTATCCCCGAGATCAGTAACCCATTATTTCACCCCCTCGAACTAAAGTGTGTATATTCACATTTCTATTGAATGACAAATGTCTAAAATATTGGACGTATCGGTGTATTAGAAATATATCCATTAAATACTCATTTGGATGGTCATTATTAAAAGAAAAACTTCCATATTTAATGTGGTCGTTGATTCCCCATTACACACATTGATCTCGACCAACACATTTGTTTGTTGTTGTTTATTCATAGCTTTTCGTTGATTTCTGTTTGAACTGTTGTAGATGTTCATTATTGTGTTCCTATAACGCTGGAGATATTTTTCAGGTTTTGCCGGAGTAGGTGTGACTCATAAACCTGTGAAGACTCTCTGTACTGGTCCAACATGTCTACATTTGTATCGGGATATTAACAGTGACGGGCTGACCTGGGATCAGAGCTACAAGGTGTGCACAGATCTGGATCAGGAGTTGTTAACGATTGAGTCAAGTCAATCACGGACACGGGTAGAGGAATTACTTCAGGATATAAGTAAGGAGTCTGAGTCTGGTGCATGGCTGGCAGGACAACGGAGTGTTGATGATACTTGGATATATATGAATGGCACAATGTTCTCTAAACCTGGTTAGTTTGTACATTTATATATGTTTGTTCAGAACTACATAACCTAGTTAAACGTTCTGGTGGAATAGTTAATAGTACACCCTACCACAGATCTCCCAAGTAGTGGAGCTGATTTCTAGTGTTAACAGTATGTATACCATGGTCGTAAATAGATACTTTTTATATCGGGCAAAAACACATAATCACCGGAGCGAGCGAAGCAAAAACATTTGGGCGAGGGGTCTGGGGGTCACCTAAAGCCTCAGAAGCTCCGACATATTTTTCCTAGTTCAGTAATAGTAACTTTTTATGATTTAATTTTTAGTATTTTCTACTTTACCAGGCAAGAGGAAGTAGTTAGAAATCCATGTACACAAGAAATATACTAAATTAAGACCAGAAGAATTAAAATCTAATATTATAATTCTTTAATCTCTCTCTCTCTCTCTCTCCTCTTATATATATATATATATATATATATATATATATATATATATTATGGTGGTGGATTCCCTGGAAATCTTTCCAGTAACAAACCGGGGAATGTGCCTGAAATTTTAGGATGCAAAGAGGTTATATTTCTCCTCCCCCCCCATGACCCATAATTGAATTCTACAAATATCACTGGCTTGATTCTACTTACCCTGTAATGGAATTCATGCACCTGTTGATAGTTATAGTCATAAAGAAGTGCTTCAATATGGTTGATAATCATTGGGTTTTGGTGTATATTATGATAAAGGCCAAATACAAATATCATATGTCTGATATTATTGTAATATTTAAATTAGATTAATCAATTTAAGTGGATCATTTATGTGTCGTATTAATATCTTGACCATAGCAATATCATATTTATTGTCTAAAACCTATACATTGAAATAGTAACTTGTAGTTCTTATTCTTGATGTTTATTTCAGATAGCGAAAACAATAACCAGGGGGAATGTTTATATGTTAGACTTTGTAGAAATGGCTCCAGATACTTTACTGAGGAATGTAACATAAAAGGAGATGAAGTACAATTACTTTGTCAACATGAACCAAGTGTCTCTGGTAATTAATTAAACATTTAGATTATTGCATTAGGTATTTAATATTGTTAATATTTTAACAAAAATATCCACCTTCAGACTGATAAGGTAGTCATTATATTCTTGTTATAATTAACACAGAACTAACACAGTATTGGTCTTTAACATAAACTAATATCATATATTTGTATGCTAATGAAATTATGTTGATATTTTCATTTCTAGCTCTTTGTTAAATCACATTTATCACTAATAGTTTAGTTTCAGGTAAATGTCAGCCACAACATTCAAATTTCAAAGGTAAATGTTATGTAAAGACATTATATAATGGAAGGAAACCAAACACTATGGACTGGTATAATGGTCAGAGATATTGTAGTCAGGGTGATATACAAGGTGATATAGCTTACTCTTATCTAGATGATGATACTTTAATAAACAGTATCATTAGTCTTGTTGATGGAGATGCTCAGTGTATCAAACTTTGGTTTGGTGTCATATGGAAACCATGGTTCTGGATAATAGGTAATTTAATATTAACATAAAGTTAACAATTTATCATAAACTAAATACTCAGATTATGAAATATGGTTGTTATCACTTAGATGGTCATTAGTGTACAGATTAATATATATATGTTGTTATTTTTCTACTAATAGGCTCTGGAAAAACTAAATACCATCAATATATCCATTATTTTAACTGGAAAGAAGATAAGACAGTAGATTCTGATCTTGACCATTGTATTTATCTGGATCACAAGAAAGATAACAAATGGTATGCTGAAGATTGTTCTCTTCCAATTGCACATTACTTCATCTGCACGAATGGTAAGGTGATACATAGTGTGCGTGCGAGTGTGTGTTTGTGTGTGCGTGCGTGTGTGCACGCGTGCTATTTATGTATGGAAGACTTTTCAAGCAACCTTTTAAGGTATTTTTGTCAACCTTTTCTCCTGTCATCTACAGATTGTTATCATTTTAGTTATTATTTCAGAAGCAAATAATAATATTTCAGATTGTTTATCTTGTCAGTTACTGGTACAACTACCGCTGTCATCGGAAATACAACCATCAAAAGCCCCACAACAACCACTACAACTGCCGCAACCACCACCACCACCAAGAGAAGTACAACGAAAACCAACACCATCAACAGTGACACCACCAACATTAACAAAAGTGTCAACAATAACATCGTCACCGTCAACACTGATTATGTTGAACAGACACTGATGTCAACAGATAAATGTGAATCTGGTCACAAATGTCAACGAACCCCATTATCTCGTGTCATCCACGATACTGGATCTGATCAGTCGGAACAACAGCCGGATGTTGACAACATTAGATTAGGTTTGTCAAATGTTTCTGAACTACACGCCATATTATAGTTTATGATAACTTGATGTTATCAATGACAACAAAGTGTATGTTATCTTTTTTAACTCATCTGTCAGTTAATATGACAATTATCTATTTACAGTAACCCTGATAGCTCCTATCATCATTGGTGTCATCTTACTTATTGTTATCATTGCAGTGATCGTTTTTTATATGAGGTATATTAAACATATCGTAATTACTCATCGATTTATCACGCTGGCGTACATACACTTACACACACACGCGCACACACACACACGCTAATCAGCACAAAACTATTCCTGAAAAGTAGTATGAACTACATGAGCATCTCTGTCCCCCCCGTCTATCTCTGTCTCTATATATATATATATATATATATATATATATATATATACGTGCGTGTGTGTTTGTGTAAGGGTGTGTGTGATTATATTTTTATTGAAAATTTTCTGATATTCTTATCTTTGTAGGAAAAAGAGACAACAACAATTGGGTGACAATGAAGATGGAAATCATGACATGTTACGGATGCCACCCAATAATCAAAGTAATTGTTGGAAACATATTACCTGACGTCATAACGGTTACTGGAAACACCGATGATGCCAGTATTGAGGATGACATCATATCACCGTATGGAGAAGTGGGTAGAATAAACCAACAACCAGCATTAAGTACACAAGTAAATGAAATAGTTGAACAAAATCCTTCTGGATCACGATCTGATCCTGACGCCATCACCACAATACTGCCATCTAGTGGAGGCCGAATTATACACTATAAACACTCGCCTTCTGGAGACTTATACGCCATTTCTGACAAGATGGTAATTGCAGCTGAAAAGGCAAATAAAAACCTAGAACCTTATGACGTGCCACGTAATGACGACATTGATGATTGTGAATAAGCGACATCTAGTGTGAAGGGAGATCGAAAAGACGTAGCAGTGTCTAGCGTATCTAATAACGGTGAACATAAACCAGAAGTCATTTATTGTTTGGCGAAAGAATTCTCCGAATAATGTCAAGGACAAGAACTTGATTAAGAAACAAATGCCACAAGAAATGCTAAACTATTAAACAGTATATATATATATATATATATATATATATATATTACAGTGCTCTAATTACTGTAGTTTTTATTCAAACAATATTTTGTATTTTATTCATAATTGTTTGCATGTTGTACCTTTTTCTACCATAATCAGTTTAATATTTTGCTTACATATTTATTCAGATTTGCACAATCAATGTTTAATCACATGCAATACATCAATAATCATTCCTTATATAACATAAATTAATTGGATGCGATTCATTATAGATTATTGTTTGTGTTTAGTTTTCTTTTAATGTAAGTCAATTAACAATAATCAATGATCTGTTGGTATGCATTGTGTGCATGATTTGATGGATGTCAGGTTATTTGGTATTTTATTTATGTTCTTTTATTCTATCACGTATTCAGTTTTGGAACTTGGGTAGGACAACGATGTTCCAGATGTCATAGTTAGTCGTAGGCAACGACCAAGAGCAATATGCTATGATGGTTGTAAATAGATTTTAACAATAGTTTAGAATATAATAATGACATTTATATAGCGCCCTATCCAGCTATATAGCTGCTCCAATCCGCTTTACAGTATTATTATTCCTGACTCCGACCTATTCCAATCCAGCAAACATTTCAACCACCAGAGAATGCACACATTCCGTCGCGTAATTTTTATAGATCAAGTCGCCACGACGGCATTGCAGCTCCGGAGCCTTGAACCCGCGACCCTTCGGTTACGAGTCCTTCGCTCTAACTAACTTAACTAATCAAAGTTCGATGTGGTGCTTTATAATCTGTTGGGTCAAAGGGAAAAGTAAGATTTTTTCACTTTTTAAAGTAAATTTATGTGCTAGGGTTCCTTTGAATTGGGAACAATAACACCATGTCGTCAACATTGAAACTGGGATGGGACTGGAATGATTATTACCTGAACTGATGTCATATTACACTTTCGTGGTTCTCTTGATGATGATGATGATGATGATTGACATTTTACGGCCCCTTTTGTACACAAGGTAGGTTGTGGTTCTCTTGAATGCAGTATCATGGAATAGTAAGTTTTTATATAAACATTACTATGAAAGAATTTACAAAAGCTGCACTATCAAGTGTATTCAATTCATGATATCATAGAGTTGAGCATAAAGCCATATACATTTACAGTAATTTTTATCTGATTTATTTTGAATTTATGGTATATACACATACACACACGTGCGCGCGCACATATGCACACACACACACACACACACACACACAAATTTTATTTTTTCTTTTAATTTTTCTCTAATTTTACCGGTAATTAATTATACTTACAATTAAATATTTTTTTAAAAATCAGTTTGGAGTTAATTGTTGCTTGAATGAAAGTATAACACCTGTGCCAGCGTCTTAACTATCTTTATAAAACACACACACACACACACACACACACACACACAGCACATTATCGCCGATCTAGACCCGCGCCGTTACCTCACCAATAATGCCAAAATCTACTGCTGTAGCCATTCCAGGTGTCATATTTATAAATATTTACTGAATATGAAAACCATACTTGAAGGATGGAAGAGATTTTAGTGATGTGTTGATCATGGCTGGTAAACGTCCAATTGCATTATGATGGTCACGTGACTGAAATACTCTCTCCTGGTTGGGAAGTTGTTTTCCTTACAGTAAATAAAAGCACATGGTCATTTATATGGTGGATTTCTCTATCCTCTTCCTGTTTATATGTTTGATCACTGCGTTTTTTTATACTTCATTTTATGTTAATATTATGATATAAATATGGATTTCATATATCAGTAACTGTTATTGTACTTGGCTGAAGGAATTATATGCAGTTTTTGGTAATCTAATTGAGTTTCTTCTTTGATCCTCTGTGTATGATTATTACTATCTTTGTTTGATATTTTATGTAGGGTTGGCAGGTTTCTCCCCATCACGGTAAAAACCACGGTAATTACCCAGTTTCTGCCGATACGGCAGAAATACTTTCTCCCCAGGGGAGAAATGGCAGAAACTAAATTTGGGGAAAATTGCCTTATGACTTTGAACCAGTATATTGTAATTCTGATTTATCAATTACTGAAAGTAGTAAGAGTGACACAGAAACAGAGTTCATAAATACCGAGAACAATCAACATCGAGTCGGAGCTGTTAGCTGTCATTTCAGAATAGTGTTCGTGCGAGCAATGCGTTTCAATGCCTACAGCTAGCGTCTATAGAATTTACATTTTGTTGTGAATTATCAAAACATGTACATGCAGCTTAGATCTTACTCCAGACATTGTATTTGTAGATCTATTCTAGACTTTAAATCTACTCTAGAATTTAAATAAGCAAGACAAAATTCACATCACCAAAGAACACTTTATTCGTGTTTGATTCTTTACAGATCATACAGGCAGTTCACTTATTGAGTTTATGGAAAATCTGGCCCCAAAACCAGAATAACTATACCATCATAGGTTCAACAATCAATAAGAAACACATACCCCGAAGAAGATGGTGTATATCAGGGATATCATGAAATTATTTAGTCTGATAAATGAACTGTTAATATTTTACAGTTGAGATCTTGTATATTCAGTACTTTCACATTTCAAATATTTATTCTGATTCTGTGGCATTACACACCTTATATATATATATATATATATATATATATATATATATATATATATATATATATATATAAGTCATTTTGACAAAACATTCATCTTCTATATTCATTAGTTTTTCACAAGTTACAAGCTTAATATGTATATTTCAAGGCAATTCAAATAATTTCACTTCAATGTTCAATCAATATTACAACTAATTTAGTCCATGAATAAGAACATACGATGACATGAATGTTGAAAACACAGTAATGAGGATGGACTGGACTGCATCAATCTCATACATATGTAATTGTCTAATTACAACCATGATAAAGGAGTAAAAATGTGTTAATATGTATTTCATTCATGAATATTAGGGGGTTGATTATAGGTAATTAATATTTAAAAATAACTTACTATTGAGGCAAGTTGCACAAAACTTCTTGTATATTTATATACATTATCCATAATCCACCCCACCCCAATTTTCATGAATTAAATATCCATGCAATAACACAATGTTTGATTCATTTATTGGCTGTATTTAGAAAATTTCTTATTTGAAATAGACATATTTGACTACCTTGTGAAATGAAGGAAGTATTTGTTGGCTAAAAGTTATTTTGTAGCTCAAAATAATCAACTTAATTCAGATGTATCTTGCTAAGTTGGTTGGCAGATAATTAAATAGTCCGTATTACATTTCACATTAGGTACCAAGTGATTTTGTATCAATAATTATAACTAAAGTGCAAACATTATGTGGTACAAACATTAGGAATATTTTTTTCTTTGAAGGAAACATATTTTAAGGGAGTTAATATGGCAAATATCCAACTACATGGACCTAGTCTTATTTTTTTTAATCCTGTACAAAGATGACCATCTACGTAACCATAACAAAATGTGAAATGACATTGACAGATCCGAACTTGTCTCGCATGGGAATGAAATAATTTTAGTTTCTTCAACCAACTATCCAATTTAAATTTATTATCTCATGGCAGCGTGAAAAATGAGTATCCAGGTTTTCTTTTCTCCGTAAGCAGACAGTTTGGTGCGCAGCAAGTCAGCATTTTGGTGTTTTTTCTGCTGCTTAAAACATACAAGAATATACGAGATGTTTCACAGAGCTAAGCACTGGTGACGTCACAAGACAAGGTCAAGGTCGAGAAAATAAATGGCGCCAATTTCGAAACTCAGTTGCCGCAGAAAATCAGACCGTCTTCTATGCATGCAAACTATATTAGAACGCAGCGGTTTTTA
This sequence comes from Paralvinella palmiformis, assembly GCA_025642065.1. Classification (NCBI taxonomy): domain Eukaryota; kingdom Metazoa; phylum Annelida; class Polychaeta; order Terebellida; family Alvinellidae; genus Paralvinella; species Paralvinella palmiformis. The sequence goes on along the minus strand of JAODUP010000688.1, from coordinate 104,278 downwards.
TACATAAACATGTTCATAATAACTTTTATTTAATGATTGACAAAATAGTGTAAAGAAAAACGTAATTTATTGATATGAAAATAGAGCAAAGTTCCCCTTTAAGACCACATCCTTTATTTGATTCGGTGAAAACGGCAACGTCGTTTAACGTTGTTCGGCTACTCACGATGCTATGACCCGATATATTAATCCTTGGAAAAGTTTCGACCTTTTGACGGGATCAAACCTGTGATCTTTGGCGATCAGAGAAAATCCACCCTTTTATCACAAATTGCAACGTGCTTAACCGGTAGATCACCGGAACTCATTATTAAAATCAGCAACACCTTATTTAAACCAGACTATTTATAACAAGTCGTGTTACTTCGCGTTTTAACATGGGGCGCCATTGTGAATTCATGGAGCACCAGGGGCCCTAGCGACCGGAGGTAGATTGTCACGGACTGCTCCCTCCGTTAACATGGCGCCTAATGCACTGGTTTATTCTGCGCCGCTTTCGGCTGCAGTAACAGAAAAGTATGACCAGATAAAAACATTCCCGAAAGTAAATGAAAGCTAGTGTAAAAATTTGATATGATCTTGCTTTTTTTTAGATAAAGCATATTTAAAAAATAAGCATAACAATTTGAAGTAGACACGCCCCTACTTGACATGACCCAAGCAGTAGACCCAAGCAGGATCTATCTAGATCTATATTTGTTTCAGACAAAATCTGATTAAATTTTATTGAACAATATCACACTATTAATCACAAAATGGGTATGTAAGATATACATAAGCTTACAGTTACATGTACTGGAGCCACTGAGGATGTTATGGGCGGGAGGTATATTTTACTTTGTTATTGTTAATAATATAATTGGACTTCTAAAATTATTATAATAATAATCAGATACTTTTTCCCTAATTACAATAAATATAAATAGCTGAGGATTTACATGATCACCTGCATTCATATTTATTTTTAAACGTAATAAATTGGTACTTATTGATATATATGGACTTCTATTTATAATTTAAATGTTATGAAATTAATTATTAAATACCTCAACTAGCGGTAGAAACATTTTTTTTTCTTGACAAGTAAAAGATCGGTTATTAATTGTTGTTGGGCACATATATGATGAGGAATGATTTAAATTACTTGAATACTAATTGTAGAGTGTATGATATACACTTCACTGAAACGGAATTCATGAACCAGACAAGAGATAAACTTATCTAGAATGCTATTCCAACTATTTTTGTGTACCAAATCCACTGCATCCATCCACTGAAATCAAAGAGGAAGGTATTAACAGATAGGAGACATATACAGGAGACAGGGCCAGCTGTGGTGGTTATTAATATTTATAAATATTAATGGTGAAAATTGGTATTATAAAATTAATTAAAAACAAGGCATCAAACCCATGAATTTTGTCAGCCCATTTCATATCTTAATACAAAAAAGGATTACCAGCACCTGAATTAGTACTTGAATGTTCAGCTCATGTTCTTTAATTGGTATACATCTCTTCATAACTTAAATGCATATCAAATCAAACTCTTTAACCAACTTTAAAAAGGGAAGCATTTGTTTACACATTGTGTATGGACTTGGTTCAAGTCATTATTTTACAAGGTATTGTTCTGTTTCGTACTGAATTGTGTTATGGTTGCGTTATAATAGCTGTATATATCATTATATGTATATATCCAAATAAATAAAAATGTATGGACTATGATAAACTGATATGATGAAAGTATGTTTGTATGCATTTACCTCATATATACCTAATTGTTTTCATTAAAAAAAAATTCCACAAACAAAGCTGTGAAATAACCTATTTTCTGATCAGCTGTCAAGTGACCGCAAATTGTAGGCTATGATTCATAGTATGAATTAAGTGACTGGGCTGTGAAATCACTTAATTATTTATTTACAGTTTCAGAGCTTCGTTTTTTTGGATATCATGTGTGCACAATTAAAGTGTTAATTAATAAAGGAGTATGTGATCATGTAACATATAGTACTAGTATTGGGAATTCATTTCAACCATCGCACACATGTACACGATCACATGTGGACAACCAGAGAGCTTATGTTTATCTGAGCAGTACCTCCAGTCGCTATAGGCGCCACTGGTTCAAAGTTCAACATGGCGCGGCAAGAGTAACGCCTCTCTATATTTAAGCTCTCTGTTCAAACTTCCACGAAGCAGTGAGCTCCGGTGGCCTAGCGGTTAAGCACTCGGCACTTGGTGCCAACGGTCGCAGGTTCGAACCCCGTAAGAGGTCGAAACTTTTCCAGGGATTAATTTCTCGGCTCACTACATCGTGGGTGGCTGGCCACGTTAAATGGCGCTGCCGTCTCCACTGAAAAACAAAACCAAACTTCCACGAAGGAATACTTCCAGGTGACATATATAACAATATTTATTATTTGACTTTTTGCGATAACTTCTTGGAATTAATGTTTATTTCTATATTCAGCGGCTTTATAATCCTTTAATGTATTATGAAAAATATATATTGATTGTTGGGTGCACACACACACACACACACACACACACACACCAAGCTAGGTAATATATGTGAAAGTCTTTTATTGCTTAAAACTCTAACTTGACAATCGCTGAACCGTAACCACTACAGAAGTTGCTGGTTCATTTGATCCGGATGTATAAAGATACAAACGAAATAATATAGTATATCACATATATTTATATATACACGGAAATCTTGACGTAATTTAGTCTGATTGTCTTTATCCAGTAATTGATGGGCAATGGGTGCTAGTGTATATGTTACTACGTAAGTATTGATAATGTAAGACTTCATATTTGTGAGGATCCTAGTATACATGTCATATTTTATAAATAATACTATAAATTACCCTATAAATAATACTTTTATCGGATAGTGAAAAACGTTGCTCCATATTTTCTCTAATAAACCTATTTAGGATTACGATCATACAATGCCCGTATATAATATTGAGTTTAAAACAAAGACTATTATATTAAATTAATACTTCAGCATGTAATATCAATGCATCTTGATTCTTCTTCCCATATTTTGATACTGTAAATACATATTTGGGTTTAAATTGGTGTAACCAATTCTCTGAATATTTAACTTTGTCTAAATAAAAATACTCTACTGGTATAAGACGGAATGCACAATAGTATCCCACCTGTGACATACCATATCATATTTTACACACACAGACCAGATTAGTTACAACTTGAACTGAGATTTATTGGCTCAGTATTAATAATATGATCAAAAATTATTGTATATATGTTGACCATATACCTGTATCATGGCTCCCTCACGTTCATTTCTCCAGGGTTTGGTTGATATATGTGCACATTTTTCCTGCTACAAGCCAAATTTATTGACTGATTTATTTACATCTACTATATATGTCTTAATAATCAATGTACCTCTGACTGTATCTATTAACAAATATTTAGGTGTATTTAAACATGAATACTATGAGGAAGTGGATGATATTATGGAACATGTTAGATAACAATATTTCCAGAGAAATTCCTCTTTAATACCAATAGCTCTCATTTGAGGTCCAAGTATAAACAGTAATCATATAAGGATGTTATAATGACCGTTATTATTAAGTCATCTACAACATTTTATTTGGTATTCAACTATGTGAGAATATTACTACAATTTAATTCAATAATAACACTGATTCATTTGGCATGTTGCCTCATGTTTAAAACAAAATTTTGTTAACAATCCTTTTTATTTTAGACTTTACTCAGGTGGCTGAAACAAAAGAGCTTAAAAAGACTTACTGTAATAGATTACGTCTTTATCTGTATCCGCGTGGTAATTATTTCCAAACGTGGGACCAGACATACCGGGAATGTGCAGACAAGGGCCTGGAGCTGTTAAGAATAAATTCCAAGGAAATGAAAACAATTGTAGATAACTTCATTGAGGAACCTCTTCAAAGTCCAGCATGGATAGTGACAATGGCAGGAAAAAGAAGTACTGATGATACATGGGGGTTCATGAATGGAACGGAATTGAAGAACAATGGTATTTTCCTTTTTAGTGCATGAAGATAATACAAAATTATCCTTAGATAAACAATATTTATTTCATGTTAATCGATAAAATATAAAGTTTTAATTATTGTTCAACTTATTTCCTGTTACAGTTGACCAACATTGCCTTGCCATAAAACTGTGTAAAAACTCAAAACCCCAATATATTGCTGATAACTGTTATGAGAAAACCAGTCATTCAGGATTACTTTGTCAGTATGATCCAGACGAAACAGGTAAGAATAAAATGTTGATTTATTTTAATTTCAAAATATAATATGATGTTTCAACTCAGTGATACAGGTAAGTCAAAGCAATAATGACTAAAATGGACCTTTTGTACTGGATATTAGATTTAATGAATGCAAATTTGATGCTATATAACATGGAAAATATAAGAATTTCAGGTAAATGTCGCTCAAGAGATATTCATCTTGGTGATAAATGCTATGTTAAAACGTCATATAATGGAAGAGAATCACAGAAAATACATTGGTATAATAGTGAGATTTATTGTAGTCAGAGTTATATACAAGTGATATAGCTTACTCGTACCTGGGAGATGACACCGGGATTACAAGTATTATTAACCTTGTTGATGACAGTAAAGATTGTACACAGCTATGGCTTGGTGTGAGAAGAAGAAGATGGTATTGGAAAACAGGTAAAGTGTATGTTATGATGAATTGTAATATAAAATGATAAATTGCAGAAATGGTTAATTAGATTGCCAGAGAAAGATAAACTATATATATTAATTGATAGTTAATAAAGTTTAATCAATTATTTAACATATTTGAGGTATTTGTTGATGGTATTAGGTTAATTACAATTTTTGTTTAATAAAGATTCAAATAGCTGACTGTATATAATAGATATTTCTCCATATATATATATATATATATATATATATATATATATATATATATATATATATATATATATATATTGTCAATAATATTTCATTACTGTTCTATATCTTTACATTATACAGGCTCAGGTACTAACACAGATACTCAGATAATAGACTATTTTAATTGGTTTGATGAGAAAGAAGCAGCTTCTTCAGATGCTACTTGTATCTATATAGATGGCTGTAAGGAAAATAAATGGTGACAGTATAAATATTCATTCTATACATTGAGATATTGTATATGTGTGAATGGTAAGAATGTATGTGTTATATTATAGCAGTTTTACTTTAAATTACACATCAATACACCATCCAGCTAATTTATCATATTATAATGATCAGTATGTAAACATTTAACATTGGAGAATATTCAGAGAATCTGTTTCGAGATAGTATCATCTTGAATATCTTTCTTGATTTATTATTCATGCCCAATAATAAAATTGTAATCTATTGTCTAGTGATGTCGTCATTGGCTCATTTAAATAGAAATATTTTAAAGTACCATTTCTATAATATTAATACAGGTTCTGTCAGTTCCCGAACCACTAGAACTACAAAGATATCTACATTGACAACAACAACAATTGCAACAACTAGTGTCAGCAATCAGTCTCCTGCTGAAACTTCTACTGAGAATAAGGAAGTAAATAGATCAGTTATGGACAAGTTTATGTTAAATAAGGAACATCAAAATGTTTATTACATTTTACTGCTAGAAAATACTATAAGATGGACTGACATAATAACATCTCTACAAAAGTGACTTAGGAATGGTAATAAATAATTGGCAATGAGGTCTGCTTGACACACCCACACACACACACACACACACACACACACACACACACACACACACACACACACACACACACACACACACACACACACACACACACACACACACATGAAGACATGAAAGTGTTATATGATGTACTGTGTGTGATGTTATGTTTATATATAACATCCAGTATATGGGTTGAGTCGTGTTATATCGCTGCTATTAGTATTAATCTGAATTTATTCTGATTTATGCTTATATTATTCGCACATTATTCATACTGTGTATTAATATTTTATTTCTCCATTTTAGGTTTAATCTTTCTTGGCCGTAGTGTTCGACACAAAGCCTGGTTTTGTTTTAATCATAGTTTCTTCTTTTTTTATATTTAGATGATCCTCTTCTGGATTATTTTAGAAATTAGTTTTTTTCTTTGATTTTTCTCTAATTTTACCGGTAATTAATTATACTTGCAATTAAATATTTAAAAAAAAAATCAGTTTGGAGTTAATTGTTGTTTGAATGAAAGTATAACACCTGTGCCAGCGCCTTGACTATCTTTATAACACACACACACACACACACACACACACACACACACACACACACACACACACACACACACACACACACACACACACACACACACACACACATATATACAGAGAGAGAGAGTGAGAGAGAAGACTTAAAATGTTAAAATTCACGACATAATAACAGATATTTTAATTAATTTAAAACAAATAAATGTATTATATTTACAGGCTGTCTGTCACCCATCATCATTTATGTTGTACTGTTTATTGTTGTAGTTGTTCAGTTTGTTTACTGTTTACTTTAATTAATGTCCTTATTATCTTTAATGAATTTCATCTCAGATATTTTACAATTCCTACAGGTGATAATTGTTATTAATCACATGATAGATTTACATTTATCTCTTATCAGTAACCTGAAGACATTAATTTTGTAGTTTTCTCACAATAAATGTTGAATTCTGATTCCACTCTTCGATGAAGAAGAATG